>CM026426.1:53207971-53671476 GCA_014871385.1 Ceratodon purpureus | reverse complement strand
GGCAAGTAACATAGTTTCCAGAGTCGAGCTACAGTACTACGACCTAATACAACGATTGACTGCTCCTCGATTGTCCCCGACCTTATACGCTGCTCTATCCTAAATAATCTCCTAGGACTCCTAGTTGCTGCCAATGTTTACTTCTTTGCCGTCCCTTGACTCCAGTGTCGCTTTAAGGTCGTCTGAGGGTGTAATATTTTGCCATCTTTTGAAGATAGCAATCTGTCCTCAGATTGTTAGGTCCTCAAACTCTGGAGCGTCGGTGGGCCGGCCTCCGATCTGGGCGCATCTCCTCCCTTGGCACCTGTGCGCGACGTCTAGGCGGGGCCTGATCCCCATAGAGGGCTGCTATGGTTGCACCTACACCTCGGTGCATCAAGTTGTGGTTAGACCTAGAGGTTGTAGCATGAGCATACACATCATACACAATTTTACCCAAGGTCTTATTACATGCAGGACAAAAGACTTGATCTGCTTTCGGGTCTGTGTATCAGGCAGCAAGGTCTGGATTGTCTAGGAAGAACTGCCTAATCAAGCTAATTTCCGTCTCCAGCTCCTCTTCGGCATCGCTATCATCGCTGGCCTGCACTTCTAGGTTGTTCTCTTCCTCTAGCCTCTTCAAAGCATCTTTGTGGAATTTCAATGGTCGGGTTTTAGGGATTACCGTGGACTAGCTGGGCGTGGGCTGGAGGGGCGACTGTGGTGGCGTAGGGTCGATATTTGAGACGTGCTCGGGTATATCCACATGTTCTGCGAGATCCACATGCTGCAGAGATGGCAGAGCTGGCTCAAACGATCCGGACGCCATGGCCATCAAAGGAACGACTTCAGCTGATCGAGGAGGAGACTGGTATGGCGCTTTTCCTTTTCCTTGCACATCTTCCGACGTCTGCTCCAGGAACCCAAGTAATTTGTTATCCATGCCTCCCAATCGTGATCTGATTGCTCCAGGTCCAAAGCCGCTATGGCTTCATCCATGCATCGGTCTAGGAATTCTTGTGGAGGCTCGGTTGTCTGCTCCTCATTGCCCAAGATGCGGTAAGCTACGGTGGCGATGGTATAGGCCGCGTTCTGAATCCACCCGCTCTTGTTGACTTCGAAATTTGCCTAGGCCTGTTCCAATGCCACTTTCTCCTGCTATATGTTGTTGATATCCATGGTTGCGGTTTCTCCTAGGGATTTGGCTGATTCTGCTATGGCCTTGCACCTAGCCAAGTATTCGGAATTCTGTAATTCCAATTTCCTTGTCTTTTCCTCTAGCCACTACTTCTCCTTGGCAAGGACGTTTGCTTGCTCTTGGCTATTGCTGAGCTCTAACTCTAGATGAGACAAGCGTTGCCGCAAGTTGTGTATGGTGCTCTGTCCTTCATCGATCTGCTGCTAGGTTGCGGATACGCGCAGTCGCTAGTCCACTTCGTGACACCAGTGCCGTCCCAGCCGAAAAAGGCGTAGAGGTAGCGAGATGAATACTGCACGAGGACGCCGTTGACGAAGCCAGCGGGGTAAGGTTCATCTTCACTATGCGTCCTCATGCTGTTCGCAAACTGATGGCAGTTGCTGAGGTTCGTCTCTCCCTTCATCAACGACCAATACTTCACTAATCCGGTGTTGGTTTTCCAGATGGTGTCGGCCTTGCGCTTCCACTCCAAGATCATACGTGGGATGTAGAACGGCGGCTCCTTCTTGCGTGCGGCGGTAGTAGCCATTGCGGCCACGCAGGTGAAGAGCTCCGACTGGATGATGTAAGGAGGAGGCAGGGCATGGGTGCGGCAGTGTGGAGAATGCAGTAGGGAGTGGGAGGGGAGAGAGAGATACGCCACCATAGAAGGCTCAGAGTAAGGAGAAGAAGGTGGCGGGTGAAGTGGAGGGGAAAAGTGGCTTGGCGTGGACATTGGTGGCGGCGGAAGCCGACAGAGATGGAATGGCAGCGAGGAAGGTGGCGGTGACGTCCTAGCCTAGCGGATTATAGGTGTTGGCGTGTCCCTAGGCTGGCCCTGATGTTCATGGTATTCATGATGAATGGGGATGATCTGGAGCAAATTTACACTGACTTCAGGCAAACTGAGATGGGATGGCTGAATTTGGTCATCATGGTTATGATGATCAGTATTTGAGATGTCTAAATCGTGTCCTTGATTTGCCTCTGCTGCCAAAGTTTTATGGATTATACCTAGGCTTATAGGAGGAGGTGGGCTGGGATTAGTGGTATGATACTGTTTTAACTTGGTGGCATTGACGATCGTAGCGTGACTATCATACTGAGGGTTGTTAACTAGAAGCACCGTATTGTTGGGAAGGACCAGTTATATTCTATATAGACCAATCCAAATGGAATCAAATTTAGACTTGCGGGGTTTTGGATCTCGAGGGCACCACAAAACTAAATCACCCTTTTGAAAAATTCGGGGGGGCTGAGACGCCTAAAAATATTTTGCACTTAATTTTTGTTTGTGCAATATATTCTGTACAGCTTGATCACGGAGTTCTTCGAGGTGGTGAATGTCATGAATTCTAGCAGCTAGCACAAGGTGTGGTGTATAATCTTTATGCGGGAGGGACCGAAACGTGGGTGCTATATATTCCGCAGGAAGCAAAGGCTGGGTTCCATAAACTAACTCGAAAGGACAAGCTTGGGTAGTTCTTTTCGTAGCTACTCTATAAGCCCATAGTGCTGCACGAAGGCAAGTGTCCCAGTCGACTTTGTTGGCTTGGACAAATCGTCTTAAAATGTTAATGAGTGTTTTGTTCGTTGATTCGGCCTGACCGTTTCCTTGCGGATAATAGACAGTGCTAGTACGGTGTTTGATGACATGGTTGTCCAAGAGTTCTTCTATGACGGCATTGACAAAATGGGTGCCCTGGTCCGACATGATCTCCAAGGGACATCCCAAACAAGTTATGATGTTTTCGTAGATGAATGTCGCGGTGACCAAGGCTGTGTTTGTCCTAAATGGCTTAGCTTCGACCCATTTGGTAGTACCAATGTCACCAATAAACTTCCACATAATTTCTTTGAGATAGACACCTTTTCTGTCAATAAAGCCTATCTCCATTGCATTGGCAACCAACTCCAGTCTGCCCTCAATGATACTGAATATCTTAGCATCATGTTTACAAAGGACTCATTCAACACATCATGGCCAAGGCAAACGGTGCTTTAAACATTCGTTGACTCAAACCCTCTGACTGCTACTAACCCCAATTACTTGCACCTTGTTCTTCCTTAAAACCATCGGCGGTATCCATCTCCATAGTACCCAAGACACTTTCTTCCTTAAATTCACACCCTTGGAATTCATGTGGATGACAAAAGCACAAACAATCGCTCCCCACCTTAGCATGTCGCTCCCTCTTAAATTCCTAACTAAACTCCTCTTGCTCAAAATTATCAAACTCAAACACTTCACTCTCCCTTATGGCCACACTTTAACGTCCCCCACGGACTTCAAACAATACTACACTACCTCTACTAGACTCATCTATAGTGCTTTAAAACTTGCCCAACAACTTTTCTGTTTTCCTCCATGCCTACGCACTTGTCTTCATCCTTGCCCCACCCAGCATACCCCTTGCACCATTGCACCCGAATTCATTATCCTTAATCACACCATCACCCCCTCGGACCCCATCCACCCACCGCTTCATCCGCCTCTATTCCACCCCCATTACTCAACAACCCCCCCCCCCCTTCCAATCAAATAAGATCCCCTTGGTTACCCTATCATTGCTATCTCCCATCACAAAACACTCACCAACCAGGATAAATACTAAATCCCAAAAACTTAATATACTTACTTATGCCATAGGTTAGTGCCCAACAACCTCACATTCACCCAATGGATGGTACAACGTACTCTCTTCCTACTTAATCTTCTCACCGTCATCACCAACAACCTTAACTTTCATACTGTCTACTACACCACTACCGCTCATGAATTCTATACCTGCCAACTCCGCCTTTTGACTCCTCAATTCAACCTAGAGACACTCGATTCATCCCCGGTCCCACTGTTCTTTTATTAACATACATCTCCATCCAAGACTATAACTGCGCTTAAGACATCAACACCACCATGCCCACCATCCATATCCAAGCCTCCTCTGCCCACATCTATGAATCCTTCAAACGCGGCCACCTCACCACCATCTCTACCACTCGACTAAATTGGCTTTGGCAACAATACCATTCCACTCTCAGCCATACCACCACCTCACCCCTCCAACTCAGCCTTTTGAAACCAAATTGGTCTGGTTGTACCAACGCTATAACATTAAAACTTCAAAAACTTCTCCCCCCAAAACACCCCACTACACACTCCCACCTCCATTCCTTGACAACATTACTACTACCTTTTAAATTACGCACTCCCACTTCTCCCCCTCCTTACCTGCTCGACAACACTACAACACTTTTACTCTCTGTACCCCCACAACAATATCTTTTACTTTCTTGGTCTGGCCTTCCAACATAAATGACAAGGCATTGGGTTTTCCATCCCCCTACCTCACTTGACATTCTACAAACTATTCATTGGGCCCGCCTTGCTGCCAAATCTGATCCTACCACCATAACTATACTCGCAATTTCTAACACTAATTGGTACAAAAATTACCTACCTCTCTCTAGTCCATTCCTAAACACACATGTTCTCCTCCACTTCCCTCCTGACACTCTTACATATACCAAACCCACTACAATCGTCACCCGCAAATGCAATGAACCCCTCGCATTCCACATCCTGTGTATTCACCAACAATCCAACCCCATTGACTCTCCCCAACAACTTCAACCTCTCGGCATCATCCTCTCTAATCTCAAACTCTTCATTGTCAAATTCAACCCGGTCCCCCTACACCATCCACAACCTCCGTTAATCCTACCTCCAAATGGACTAATTTCCTATATCTTACCCCCTTTCTACACTCACCTATTACCGGTCCCATCCTAGTCCCTCCAATTGGATCACTCTTCTCTCCCTCAAATTCCCCCCTCCCTATTGCTACTACACTGATGGCTCCTTTGAACCTCCTCAACAAAATAGCGAAGGCGCATGGATCCGCAAAACTCCTAGTTATGGTATCTACAACCCCACCAAGTCTTAAATTCAACTCTCCAACTGTCTCCATGGCCATCAAAACATTCTTCAAGCATAACTCATGGCCATCTAGAACACCCTCCTCTTGCTCACCTCCACGTACAGCCATAAATCGGACCACATTTTCACCGATTGTCTTAATTGTCTCTATTTGCTCCAAACTCAAATTATATATCCCTCCCCTCACAACAACCACCCTGACAAAACAATCCTTACTCTTATGATTGACCTCCTCTCCCAGCAAACCCAACTCTCTACCATCTCCAAAGTTTGTGCCCGTGCCTATATTACTTGGAATGACATCGCCAATACCTTGGCGTGACACAAACCATCATAATGCCATGCTACCCTACGAATTTGCACTCTCAAGCCCCTACTACTTTCAAAAAGTCAACTTGCCCTCTATGGAGGAAGTCCTTGACAAAGGCCCCATCCGCTCTCTTGAAGTACACATCATTAAATACGATTTTTAGAACAACCTCCAACTCCTTATCAAAAGAAATCTCAACCTCCGCAAATTGGTCATTGGCCCACTCATTGATAGCAGACTCTCTAACACCTTCTGGACTATACCTACAATCACAAACACCTTAAATACTTGCCTCCTCAAATTCTCCACTAGCTAATACATGGGAAATGCCCGTAAACAATTATTCTTTGGAATACAACGCTTTCCATCATGTACTTGCTTCATCTGTGACTCTCATGATATCGATACATGGCTCCATGTTTTCACACACCCTCACATCCATGCTCTCCATACCAAAAGACACAACACCCATGGTCTCCAAGGAAACTCCTTGTCCCCTCCTCTAAATCCCGTTGTTTCATCCAAATGAATACCAGTATCTTCAATACTAACTCCCCCAAAAACATAGTCCGTGCATGACTATAACCCTGCACATGCCACACCTCCCGCTGTACATGCCGTGCTTGACTTAAACTTGATCTCCTTTGTGTTTGGGGCCTCTCATATAACGCCAGTGTCATTCGCGGCGTGACCCCGCACTCACAATCCAACTCATCAAATTCACATATTGTAACGATCAATTCTCCCTTGACCCAATCAATCGCAGACTATCTAAATATCAACCCCTTATATCCAACCTCATCCAATATGGATGGCAAGTTGGCCCCTTGATTGTCATAACAGCTACTGCTTGTGCCACCATCCATATCACTTCCCTTCAAATCCTCAAAAAGAAGTTTTATATTCCTTAATTTCAACTTAACCCACCTTCATCCACATCAACACCATAGCCATTCATCATGCAATTTCCATTCTCACGTAAAAAAAATAAAAATAAAAACAAAAACAAAAACACAAGTCCTTCTCTCCGCCTATGACCCTCCATAAATCCCTTCCCTTCTACGCCCCCCCCCCCCCCCCCCCCCCCCCTCCCCTCCCCTCCCCCCACATCTTTCTTTGTCTCTAGTACTTAATTGATTGTGGTATTGTTGTTTTATAGTGTCTCTTTAGGTCTTAGTTGATTATGGTATTCTGTTATACAATGGTTAACCTCGAAAGAGGCGTATAATCCTAGCCACTGATTCTTTGTCTAGACCTCCATTAATGTTTGGATGAACAAATACTCTATTCACAATGGTCCTATGGACTAGAGTTCTATATATATATGGTGAACCATTCACAAACGGAGGATATGAGAAAACAAGCCTCCCGACAAGCTAGCCTCAAATTTGAGGACTAGCTAGGCTGATCTCGGCTGTTGATCTCCATTGGTCAATCCTGGACGTCCATTATGATTTTGGATGGGGCCAGCGAGTGGGCATGAAAATTTTTAATCTGACGATGGCATGGGGCTATGGACATGAAATTTGAGCAGTTGGGGAGGGCTTGGGCAGCTTGAGCTAGCTTGGGGAGGATTTGGAGTAGTGGTATGGTCCAGCTTCGGGTACTGCTTGGTGGATGATGAGGCATGGACCAATATATTTTTATTTCAAATTTTATAAACAACTATAAGCTTAAAATTAAATTAAATAAATATTCATTCAAAATTCACTCTCAATTTTTTGAAACATTTGAGTTATTTTATGAAACATAATAGAGTTATTTGAAATTTCACCTACAACTTAACTCTTATTCTCAATTTCATTTATGTTTAGAGCACATACTTCAATGCTATAATAATTTATCTACTTTTCTTTTCATCACTCTTGGATTACTCATTTATTTTTTAACACAAAATCAAAGGATGTATAAAAAACTCTAACATGTGTATCACACTCTCCATTTGCACTTAGTTTCATAATTAATTTGAAACAACTCTTCAAAAAAATAAAATAAAATAACATATGACTAAAATAAAAAATCACCATAATAATTATTTTTGAATTAAAGATAAACTATATTTATTTAAGTTCCTATGATTTTTATAAAGGTAATAGTTTCAAAGGTGATAGTTTCAATGTGACTAATGTGCTCAATCATTCATGCTGATGTTAGTCACATTAGTCTCATTGGTGTTGGCAAAACTAAGAAATTGGTGGAATTTAAACAAAATGTCCACTACTACTTTGTTTCTTCCATGCAAAGAATGCACGGATGGAACATTTTTTACCTAAATTGCCCAAGGCACAACGCAATGATTTGTGTAAGGACAGGTACGCTATGTTGGAGGCGGTTACCAAGGACAGGTACAACACAACATATCGAAGATTCAAGGCAAAGTATGCCAATTACAGTGGTGTCACTACAAGGAGAATAGTATCCTAATTGACGACATTTTGACAGAAACCTGTCAATTGCTCCGTCAATTAGGAGACCCTGATTCGGTCACTCAATTGACAAAATTCCGTCATTCATTTGTCAATTTGGACGAAGTTCCACAATGCAAAAATTTAAAAAATCCGGAATTTTTGAAGACACATTTCTCTGCCCGGGCACGCCGGGCAGCAACGTTGGCACACCGAAAAATAGCGCGGGCCCTGTCGAGGGGAAGCGCAGGCCCTACCGACGGGCAGCGCGGGCCACACCGGCGGGCAGCGGGCCCCATCGAAGAAGGCTCGCAAGTGGAGAGCCTAAGGGTGCGATCCCCTGACCTCACGGGTAGTCCAAGGGACTAGCCAACTCACCGTTCACCCGAATTCGCATACAACACTATGTTTATTTTTACATATATACGCTGTAAGTACAAGTACAGCAGACTTTGAATATTTTTCACGATGTAAAAAATTATTTTTTTTCAAAATTTTTTTTTGCACTATTCCATGCAGGTATTTTTCTATATGTATAAAAAATTTCAAATTTTTTTGAAATTTGTTTTTTTTTAGGCTGGGGCCTTTTTTTACTACCCAGCAGACTTAGAATATTTTTCACGATGTAAAAAAACATTTTTTTTTCAAATTTTTTTTTGCACTATTTCATGCAGGTATTTTTCTATATGTAGAAAAAAATTTAAATTTTTCTTGATTTTTTTTTTCTTTTTGAGGTTAAGACTTGATTTGGGACCCAACCCAAGTGATTTCGTCCAAAACGCAGTCCGGATGAAGAAGTCATAGCTCTTCAAAGTTTCTGCCCTTCATGCAAAATGTCGTATTTCGACATTTTGCATCAACTTTGAACGTTACGATCTCACAAATGGAGAAGATCCAACGGTTGAAAATTTCAGCAATAGCTCAAAAACAAGTAAATTACAAGATCCTACGGTTAAAGTCTACAAAAAGTTTTAGCAATTCCATGCTGGTCGTAAATAAAAAAATTGACAAGAAGTTGACAAGAATTTGACAAGAAGTTGACAAAAACATTAATAATGTCCAAAGTGACAGAGTTGGGCTGCGAGATGCTGACTTCGTCATTTCGGACATTTTTTTGTCAACTATTTGTCATCTCGGGCCCCATTTCCTTGTAGTGTGTGCTAAACTATGTCGAGAAGGGTTCAGAAAAAGATGATAGTCATTGGAAACGTATGTAGCCTAGATGAGCTAGAATGTTTAGGCATGGACATGCTAATTCTACAAACCTTGTGGAACGCATGTGGCAATATGTCAAGTATACCTTGCTAGATGGGAAAGTCAATTGAAGGCTAGACAAATTCATCTATGCAAGGATAGGTGATCTAGCCAATGGCCGACGATTCTAAGGAATGACTCTAGATGAACATCCTAATGATGTTTATTGATTGAGTGTATCAGGGAAGTACCCACTTAGATGAAGAAATGAAGGTCCAACAAACAAGGTTGGAGAAAGCAAAAAATTTGGTCCTGCGGTAAAAGGAAGGTCGATCATCAAATCTTGAGATGATTAATGAATGTCACTTGGATTTTGCATTTAGAAGTCAATCGGTAGTGAACAAATGGTACATAGTTAGTTTATGCGAGTGTAACGATTATGGTCCCGTTTTTAAACACATGTTGGCATTGAAGAAAGTCGTTGATGATGAGTTTATTCATCTACTTAATTTGTTGCCAAGTATGTATAAACCTCATGGCTTACTCCATGAGTTGAAAAATCCAAGTGAAGAAGTAGGTGAAGGTTCAAGTGAAAATTCTAGTGATGGAGGTGGGGGGGGGGGGGGGGGGGGGGGGGGGGGTGGAGGACGAAGGACCAAGATCTAATCCAAACTATGGGATTGATTTTGTAAGGGAGATGGTTGTAAAATCTCCAATGTGACTGCAACAGAAAATTGTCCAGCGGAAAAGTATGATGCTCTAACAATTGAGTAGTGGGAAGCAACCAAAAGGCCGATGTTTTGGCGGTATTCTAAGAGAATATGGGCTTAGGACCAAACCAAATCAAATTTCTTCACCAATGGAGGGTGGAAGTATTACCTCTATACAAGCTCATGTTACAAATACAAGACTTGGATATAGAAGCGAGAAGAAAAAGAAAAGAAAATTGAATTACGAAGTCTTCTAGGGCAGAGAAGAACAAATATTCCAGTTGCTAAGACCTGGTGGCGGAATCAAAGTACTGCAAAGAAGACAACTTATGCAAAAAAAAGGCATAAGGGTGTAATTGCCAAAGTTATGCTTAGAATAATGTCTCAAATGCGAGGGACTAAATAAATTCTTTGATGGTAGAACATTCAATGAGTGTCACAATTGCAAATATGTAATTGCAAAAAGTTGTGATAGTAATGCATGAGAGAAAAATGAATGTGAAGGTGAGCAAGCTTGTGGAGTTGTTCTTCAAGGAAATGAAAATTTATTAAATATGTAGAAGCAAAGTCATATCTTTGTATAGAATATTAATTTTAACATATTATGCTTGATGTTTTGTCATTTACAATTTTGTATAATAAAAGTCCATCTAGGGGTGGTTTTTACTACCATTCTACTACAGTCATTATGCCTTTTCAAAATTTTCATTGAATGCAATCCCAATTTCTATGCGTTTTATTATCCTGCATTCTATAAATAACAGCCAACACAAATGCATGTCTACTTCTATTAATAAGTTTTTTTATGAAGAAATAATGAATTTTCAAAGATGATAACTGTAATAAGACTAATGTGACTAACATCAGCATGAATGATTGAGCACATTAGTCACATTGAAACTATCACCTTTGAAACTATTACCTTTATAAAAATCATAGGAACTTAAATAAATATAGTTTATCTTTAATTCAAAAATAATTATTATGGTGATTTTTTATTTTAGTCATATGTTATTTTATTTTATTTTTTTGAAGAGTTGTTTCAAATTAATTATGAAACTAAGTGCAAATGGAGAGTGTGATACACATGTTAGAGTTTTTTATACATCCTTTGATTTTGTGTTAAAAAATAAATGAGTAATCCAAGAGTGATGAAAAGAAAAGTAGATAAATTATTATAGCATTGAAGTATGTGCTCTAAACATAAATGAAATTGAGAATAAGAGTTAAGTTGTAGGTGAAATTTCAAATAACTCTATTATGTTTCATAAAATAACTCAAATGTTTCAAAAAATTGAGAGTGAATTTTGAATGAATATTTATTTAATTTAATTTTAAGCTTATAGTTGTTTATAAAATTTGAAATAAAAATATGTTGGTCCATGCCTCATCATCCACCAAGCAGTACCCGAAGCTGGACCATACCACTACTCCAAATCCTCCCCAAGCTAGCTCAAGCTGCCCAAGCCCTCCCCAACTGCTCAAATTTCATGTCCATAGCCCCATGCCATCGTCAGATTAAAAATTTTCATGCCCACTCGCGAGCCCCATCTAAAATCATAATGGACGTCCAGGATTGACCAATGGAGATCAACAGCCGAGATCAGCCTAGCCAGTCCTCAAATTCGAGGATGGCTAGTGACGACGGCATTAGAAAAGTCTTCTCATTAGAATTTTATATAAATTTGATACTAAACTGACACAACAATAAGTATTGTAAACTTGACATTACTTTACTGTTTTTTGGTGGGTACTGTTGTAGAAATTTACTTAAATTGTTTTTATATGAAAACTATATTTACTTTTATACATACATTTTATATCAAATCTATAACATTCGTAAAATACTATGAAAATCATAACCAAAAATTTGGATATTAATTCTTTATTGAAAAAAAAGCATATGAAATTTATAGTGATAAAATACTCGATGTTAACTCTATACAGAAGTAATATAAAATATTTTATATTAAAATTATATGCTCTTAATATTAATATGATGTAAATTTTATATTAAATTTAATCAGCATATTGAATCATCTAAATTTTGATAAACTTTAAGTGTATGATTTGTTAACCAACGCAGCATTGTAGTGAGAAGCTCGGCACATATCAAGGTCATTCTTAGTAAATTTAAAACTTGAAGTTATTAACAAAATATGCAGTAACTGTTACAAAGTGAGGAATCACTTGTACAGCCTGTATAATAGAAGAAGTTTCAACTACTCTAAAAGACGTTCCTCTTGCTTCTTCCCATTTCATTTTGAGACGATTACATACATTGTTAACACCTACAAAGGAGTATAGTTTTATTAAACCAAACTCTTTGGATGTTTGTACCATATTGTTGTCTTAAAAGGACATTTGAATAAAACATTAAGTTGCCCAAACGATGTTGTATCTTCATCTCTTCTGTTCTGTGATCGTAAAGAAACACTGCTAAACCAACTCTTACCATGATGTTCTACAGTAGCTCTTGCATATGTAGGTGCCTCTCCATATTCGGAGTCCTAAAATGGTGCTAGAGCAAGAGTTGTATAAATAAGAAGGTTCTGCAAAAAATAAAAACACCATATTCGTAGTTAGTAATATATATAAACAAAAAAAATTAGAACTTATATTATTAAAAAAATTCAGAAAATAATATTGATGTACATTTACTTACCTCATATATTGGCATATGATTGGAATTTGAATATGCATCTAAACTCTCCATCAAGTGTGAACCAATCTGAGGCTGAATTCGCAAAATTCGTTGTAATTTTGTTAAATTATTGGTTTCAAGATGACCACTTGCAACCAAATTTTGGAGGTTCAATTTTTGTCTTTCAATAGTCACGATGTAACCAGTCATTACATGTTCCCCTGTTTCCATTGCCTATTCCATACAATACATAATAAAATTGAATAATGAGCATATATACCAAAAAAATACACTATGGTTTAAATCAAATTCATAAATGCATAAAAATAGTAAACACATATTCAGTGAACACCTCAGTTGTTTGTAAATCATAAAAAATAATTTAACTATAATATTCATAATTATTTAAAAAATTCATTGTTATTTTGAAATGTTTTAATTAGAGATGTTGGCATCACATACTTCATTCAAAGGGGAATTGCTTTTTTTGGGCTTCTCAAATCCGTCCATTCCGTGAGCATTTGTCTGTAGTGCTTGTAATCTTCTATTGTACTTTATAATAAATTTTTTGGAAGTCCCTATTGATACTAGCCCTATATGCCTTTTTCATCAGTGCTATATGCAGGTTTTCATAGAAGTTTGAACTGTATTCAAAAGGAGAACACAAAACACCAGTTCCGTTAAAAGTGGACATAACCATGTGCATTTTGTTTTAGGGATTATTTTTGGATATTGAATTATTAAATTTGGGATACATTTAGTTCTTTTTCATCTAAATATGATTTAATTAAAAAATAAAAAAGATGAAAGGAAGGGTGAGGCATATGCTATACTTCTAAGTTCTCAATCAATTTCAAATATAAAAAAATCGAGAGGGGCGGGGAGGTAGCATATGCCATTCCCTCTATTCAACTTTGAAATAAAAGATAGTAGGGTGTGGCATATTTCACACCCTTTTTTGAATTGTACCAATGAAGAAAAAAGGATGGAAGATGACGGATATGATACATCCTTCATTCTACTATAACTAAAGAAATAAAGGAGGTAAAATGTGATGCAATAACATATTTACCTATTGTTTACATTGAAATACAATCCTATAATTTTATAAGACTTAAAATAGATTTGAATTTTTATTAGGACACATGCAAAAAGTGGAAGCATGTATACATGCAAATGTTTAAAGCAATACATAAAGCTTTATGGCAATGTGTAAAGCTGAAAATAAAATAAAGAAGTTCATGGTAACACGTGAAAATAAACACTAATCACTATCTAAAGGTAATAAAATTTGACACAACAAATAGACATTATGTACGGAAAGTAAAGAAGGGATCACTATAAAAATAAAAAATATTATGAATAAAAATTAAAAGCATTATGAATAAAATCAAAAATCAGAAGTATGTAAACCAACCGGCTACATAATCTCACGCTCTAGCAATATCCTCACGTCCAACCGCTCACTGAACTTCTTAGCATCCTCCAATGGGCTCTCAATTGCAACATCGTACACCTTGGACTTCAAAATGCAGGTCAAATACAAGATTGCAGTGGGCTTCAGACTAGCATTTTTGAAATCCAGGGTCCGCTTCGAAATCCACCCAGCATCCCCGCCTCACACCGCAACAAGTCCGGCATAACTCGCAGATACTCAGTTCCGCTCGGCAGCGGCTCAGACTTCAGCTGCTCATCCACCGCGAGGTCGACATCCGGATCCACAACAACATGCGCAACAATACTGAACGACGCTGTCACAGCAAACTGCTCCTTTTGCTCCGTGCTATTACCCAACATCGCACTCAGCTGATTCTTCTACGGCTCGACCATGTCCACGTGACCCGCCCCCATGTAGTTTGTCTACAGAGACGGGTCCAAGGCGGCTGCCTGTGCCTCCTCCGCAGCTCGCAAATACTACAACTATACAACATCGTGCATCTGGGGTGACGCCCCACCTGCATTCTGAGGTAACGCCCCACCTGCATTCTGAGGTAACGCCCCACCTGCATACTTGTACAGATTCTGCATATTCACAGCCGCCTGAGCAAGAGAACCGGGCATGCCACCTCTCATGCCCATGCTCGCGAATACAGCCAGTGGCACCACCTTGCAGGCTGCGCCCCTTTAAACACCCCGTCTCCTGACGCCTACACCTCCACCACCGCCCTCCTGAGTTCTGCCCCTCTCCGCTCCATGTCTAAAACTCAAGAAACTCACCTCCGACGCTGCCTGCCCTCCCATTACGTCGTCGCCACCACCTCCACCCAAACCCTATTTCTTCAAACTTCCAACTCTCGCTTCCAGTTCGCTTGCCAAACGTGAACAGAACCACGAGATCTTTACAACTCGACGATGAGTTTCCAAGCAGAAGTGGATACAGTAATAAAAAACCGAAATCAGATTAATGACTCCCGTTGAATCGAATTCTTGCAACCACGTTTTGTCAAGGCATGTCGAACCTCCTTCTTCAAAATCACTTTGGAACATTCTCCAATTTCCAGAGTGTTAGTTAAGTTAGCCCAAGAACAGAGTCGGGGAGACCCTCCAGCTTCTCTACCCAACTCGCAAACCAAAGCCAAGCTGGGAAGCTCCCAATACGAGGCTCCCCTTCCGGTACAATCAATCAAATTGATGCCACTTTTGCTACTCCTCTAGACTTCCTGCGACATTTGCAACTTAGTTTGCATTCTCTCTCAGTTTCTGATTCTTGTCAACTACTTGCTGTCGATTAATTTTTGTCAACTAATTGGGGTGTGATAGTTGTGGGAGGTCATGTGCAGCATGAAGTTGGAGATGGTGGATACAAATGAAGGGGTTCAGAGGCAAGTGACCTAAAACCTTCAGTACCATATTTGATAGTAATTGAAACTAAAAATAGAAATTTCATTAAATGTTTGTAATCTATAAATAGGAATGTTGCAATCCAAAAATAGACATTAATCAAATATTTGTTCAAAAGTTCATAAATAATCTATAAATCACATGAAACAAATCACATGTTTTACTTATAAATTATAGAATAAATGTGTAAAGGTGGACAATTTTTAATGTTCATTCAATCATTCACACCAAATATATATGTTTGAATAAGGTGAGGGATATGCCATGCATGTAGTTAATTCTAACTAAAGAAAGTTGAAGGATGAAGTTGACGGAGGCTATGTCATATCCTTCATTGAACTTTAATCTAAGAAGATGGAGAAGTGGTGAGGCATATGCCACACCCTCTATTTAACTCAAACAAATGTTTTTTGAAGGAACAAAGGTGAGGCATATGCCACACCCTCACTAAATTTTATAGGAGAAGATGTGATATTTGTTCAACTCTAAAAAGAAAATTTGGAGGAGGGGAGGCATGTGCCACAGCCTCACTAAATTTTATAATCCTACTTAAAATAGAGGAGATGAAGAAGTTTTCTACACTTTCTAATCAATTCTTATTAAAGAAGATTTAGAGGAGGATGGTTTGATGCATATACCACACCTTTCAAATTTTAGTCATAACAGAAAAAAATAAAGAAGAAAAGGGGTGAGATGTATGTCTTAATCTTGATTGATAAATTAAATTTATAAGGCATAAATCATATGTCTCACCTTTAAAAAGTAAACAAATTTATAGGTGAGACATATGTCTTCTCTTTTTACATGAAATCAAAAGGAAGTAACATTTTGCTTTGTCCTCTTCATTTTTAAGAGTATATTAAAAATGGACATGGATGAATTTCTTTAAAACAATAATATTTATAATTTCACATAATTTTATACAAATTTTTGAATGCCCTAAAATTCTAATAAGTCCATTTTTATGGGGGCACATACATTTTTAATGGAATCATTGTTACAATCGAATAATAGCTGTATGGTAATGAGACATGTCATGAATCTTGATAAGTTGAAATTCATAACGTTGCCAATTTCATAATATCCTCACAAAAGTATTCTCTGCACTGAAAATCAAAATAACATATAATCACTATTTAGTTTGAGACTTATTAAAAATCTGTGCTTAATCTAATATTTCAAAGAGAAAAAGTAGCTTACAATTCCGTAATATAATTAATCAATACATGACATACACAAGTAAATACAAAAACAACTAAGTAAAACACTTACTCTCTCATTAAATCATTCAGCCTTGTAAGTGACTCATTATTATACTCCTTCTTGCGGCATACCATTTGATACCATTTCAAAAATTTAACAATGGCACTTATAACGTGATCATCATAGAGACTAAACAAGCAGAACAGAATGACTTGTCAAAAACATTAATTGAAGCGATGATAATATTCATAATAACTAAATCATTTATAACTATTTCATCATCAATAAAAATTATTGCCAAATAATAAATATAATGTCCATTGTACAAAAAAATTAAAAATAAACAGAGAATATTAAAATTGAAATTGACATAATCTATTCAAAATATAGATACATTAAAAGTTAATAAATATACAATGATAGCTTCATGATAATATAAAAGGAACTAACCTGCATAATTGAGCAATGTTTAAAAGCAGCATAATTTGCTTGCAATAAAAAATACCCACTTGAAACTTGCCGGGCACTCAAAATTTGTAAAACCTTGCCTCATCTTTGATTATGGATAGCTTTCTGTCCAATTTAGATAGAATTCCTCCTCCACTGGGACAACTTTGGGCTATCATTCGTACGATGTCATTCAATGTTTTGAACACCCCAAGATCAGCTTGATGTAACATATCAACATTCAAAGCAAGATACGAATTCCCAAAATCTGTATCTCCTCCAGCAAATCTCCATAGAGCACACAAAAAATAATCTACAAACATTATATCATTATTCAAATGTAGTTTTGATGTCTTAATGTACTACCTATTTGAAAAATGAAACAAATAAATCATATGTACAGACCATACTGCATCATTTACTTTTGTCAAAAGAAATAATCAAGTTTAAAAAAAAAACATACATTCACTTGATGTAGCGAATATTCCTTTGAACTTCGTTCAGACTCTAAGGCACTGAATGCACTCAAAATGTTATTCACAATTTGCTTCATTGTGGCTTCGGTCCTCAGAGTATGATCAACATGAATGTCTCTTAATTCACGAGCAGGACACGTGCAAATGCCACATGGATGTTGATATCTTGCAGAATCATAAGTACATGTGGCCTGCACATAACATTTACACGTTCCTTTTGAAGCAAAACCAATTACTATTGAACACATAAAAATTACATGAAAACGGTATTAAAAAACAAATAATTTAAGCAAATAATTTAAAATGATGAAAATGATTGAATTGGAGGTATAGTGGTACCTTTAATTTTATATAGTGACCAAACAGCACTCTCAAAAAACAGAAGAACTATTGGACACCCAATAGTCCTGAGCATTGGTAATATTGCTTGCTTAAATGTTTTTAAACATAATCAATAAATAAAAACATTTTAAAAAGACATATAAAAAAATCTATATATCTTTAAAACAAGGGTAATATAAATATATAAGAAAAATAATTAAATAAGGATCAAAGATAAAAATTTAAATAAAAATAAGAACAATGATTTAGAGATCTAATAAAAATTGAAAATTGAGTAAGATTAAATAATACTAGAAACGTAAAGAGAAAAGAAAAGAAAAAGAAAAAAAAAAAAAAAAACCATTGGTTTAAATAAACACATAGATGTAGTTTTAGAAAAAACACATAGAATTAAAGAAGCATAATTTAAACATACAAATGTAATTGAAGCAGAGACGTAGTTCAAAGTGCTTTCTTGCATGTCACGCCACCAAGTACCAGTTGCCGAGGTGGAATAAGGTTGTGTATGATTTGTAGGTCTCAACATGAAGCCCTCATTCATTTCTTTACAGGAAAACAATAATTTCGCTGCTTCTAGTGAATCCTTGTACCTCAAAACATGTCCTTGAACAAAACACTCCTTCCATCCATCTGATTTGCTGAATAAAGATTATTCATATTTTTCCATACCAGCAGCCGATCTATAAGATAAGTCTTGTAGATTAAACTGAGGGTTAAACAAAAGTTCTTTAAACAAAACATCTACTACATTATTTGACAAACTAGAACTATTGTTACTTGTCCTAGCCCAATGAAGAAATGCTTTGTCAGAGTCATAAGGAATTGAGGATGACTCATCTGATGTAACTGATGGAATTGGTTCCATCAAATGTGAATCACTGACAGCCGCATGTTCTTGTTGTTGAGTGAATCCAGATGCTGGTGGCGGCAATACATTAGGAACGGTAGGAGGCAATACATTAGGAATGGTAGAAGGCAATACATTAGGAACAATAGGAGGCAATACATTAGGAATGGTAGGAAGCACTTGCGATAGTACATTCAAGTGATGACTTCGTCAATGTGTTGAATACCCAACGCCACTCCTATAAGGACCACCTCCACGGATGTTGCAATGTTTACTATACCCCGTCATAGTGTTTGATTGATACCTTGAAAACATACATTATTCCAATTGTTCTCAAATGTACCCATGAAGAAAATAATAGAATGAAATAAAAAATTAAATATGAAAGCCCAGTTGCTTTCTCATTCTCAGGAAGAGCAGCTGCTGCAAATCCCAGTTTTAATATACTGGCACTGGCAGCCCTTGAACGTTCTGTTTCAACTCTTCATTCCAATAATGCTGTCATTGTGGTAACACGAGAGGAGGACCAAAGGATTAAGGTAGTGAACCTAGTTCGTCTCTTCGGAGACATCTGATAGGGATTTTAGGAAGGAGCGATGTCTGAGAGCAGCTGAGAGAGAGGCGAGGGTGGCTATGGAGGAATGCTGAGATCTGTGTGTGTAGGTAGATAGTGATCACAATGAAGGTGATGCCAATGCTCTATGATACTTCTTGTGTGATTGTAGGAACTTGAGCCAGATCTAGATCTAGAAGTTCACTTACATATTTGTGGAAGAATGCCTGTGATTGCACTCTAAATTCTGAAGCATGCTGGTGGAGAAATAGTGTAGGATGCAATAGCATTGGTGACCAGAAGCAAATATGTTTGTCTCACTAGTTACTAGAACTGCCACTCAAACCTTCCACTCTCTCACCTACCACATTACCCACTTTTCTCTGAGTGCCTCTAAGCCACCCAACATCAGATCTAGTATGGACAACACAGAACAACAACGATGTAGGAGACAACAGACAACCAAGAGTGAATAATCGCAGCTAGCACACAAGACACAAAGAAGAGCCACCAGCTCAGATCGTACCAAACACCATGTGACAACTTTCTCACCCAGTCTTTTCAATATTATGCATGGTTTCATATTTTGTATGAGCATCATCTTTGTGATAATAAATAGATTTGCAATTGCCCATCTAGTCAGACCCAATAGCCCTCTGCCAGGCAGATTAGAAAAATCACATACTACACTACAATATCTGCTCTCCAGTTTTTGTTTTTCAGAAAGCAGATACTCAAGAAGTACGCAAGTACCCCACAACCAATATCACCAGAATCAATTTGAATGTAACCAAGATCCCAAGAAGAACCAGCATCAAGATCAACGATACCTCCGTTGCACCCAAGGGCGAACCTGCCAGGACCAAGACTGCAGATTGAGGAGCTGGATCGTAGATGGTGAACGCCGAAATGAAGAACAAAGTCATCATTGCCGAAGCTACAGAAGAAATCAACACTGCCACCAAGATACAACCAGGTTTTTGTTTTCCCATGTCTTCTTGTTTGCATACCCTACACCCCAACATTGGGATGTTTGTATCTGTGCAAATGCACACACTATTATGAAGAATGGATTGGTTACTTACTTGCCACCAGTAGTGAGCTGGGCCAAGCTTGTGTCTGTGTACTAGATAGTAGGACTCACACCAATAATTTTGCTAAGTTGTTTTACAATTACAGTAATTCTAGATTATGTTACTTGCAGTTGTTAGATAGTGGGAATAGTGAGAAAATCGGTAATTGCAACAAGTTCGCAGATTACCATCTTCTCATTGACTCCCAACCTTGCTCATACAATGGATTTGGAATAATGTATGGAAGTAATGAGAATGATTGTCAATCTTTTCAATGTATGTGTACTTTGTTGTGCAAGTTAACACATTATAGTTGGTACAACAAGTTTGTACTTTACTGTAAATGTGTCTCACAAATTAGCTTTGTTAGATATCATTGGTTTGGTACTCATTCACACTCCTTCCTAACTGTAAAGCTCCAACTAGACCCACAACTTAATTTGTGGAATGGGATTTTCAGCAGGATGATAAGAAGTGCCCTCTTCACATTTAGAATGGAATACCAATACAATTATCTTGTTTTCTACAGAATGGCACCACCCTCCAACTTTGCATTAACTTCGAAAAAACTCTTTGATGAAATTGCTATGGTTGAAGTAGAAGTTCAGAGTCAGAAAAGGACAAGTAGTGCTCAAGTCTTGTCTAGCCAAAAGAAGGTTAAGGGTAAAGAAATTAAATTTCTGCGCCCTCCCTTTTGGCTAGGTTTCCATGCTTTAAACCTTCTTGCAAAGGAGAAAGATGCACCAATGGAACCCTCCCATTCTGTGAGCCAATTGGTTACAATGGGAGTTAGCAATGAAGTGGCATTAGATTGTGTATAAAGTGAACCGGCTTTCCCATATGTGCTCCAAGAGGAATGGCCCTCAAAGAGAATAGATGGGAAGGAAGGTAATCACTACAATCTCACCCAACTCCCTCATGAACTTGAGGTGGATGAGTTCGGGTTTGCCGTTGACTACCATGTGGCAATCTTCTTTGAACTTGGTGAAATGGAATTGTTAAAAGACGATGTTATGGAAATGGTCGTTGCAAGATAAAATCACATGCATATTGAAGTGGGGGATTTACTTGGTGAACCCATTGCAATAATGTGTTACCACGGATAAAAAAAGTGGAGTGGGTCGGTTAAAATTCACCTCAAGGACCCTAAGACGGATGGATGTGGCCTTCTTCAAGGTCTTCGTCCGTTCATCCTTAAATTGGATGGACAACATATCCGGAGGGGAAAGGTGTGTAAAAGCTTTGACTCCATTGCCATTGCTAGTTTACTCTCAATTAGAGTAAACAGCGAGCAATTGAAGGGAAAAGAATGGTATAATATGTATGAAGAAGTTGTGATTGATAGCTTTGAAGGTGTCGTGATTTTGAAATTACCAATATCCAAAAAAATGAAGGGGCGATTTTGCTTGGATAAAAGCACAGTCACCAAATGAGACAAAAAGGATAAGGTCACTCAAAATCTCCTTTTCCAATGAGCTTATGGATGCAAAATTTGCAAGCAAGGAAAGGATGTCGGATGATGACAAGGTTAGGAAGAATGGAATAGGTTTCATAGCAAAAAATCTCAACAAATCCAAATCTACCATTGCTCTTGAGGAAGGAATCAAGGCACATATGGGTGAGAAAAATGTGATTGGAGCATTTTTTTGCCTTGAAAACTATAAACATGTTGGATCTTGTAACATCCAATGTGCAAGTGCAGCAGTCTATAAAAAGTATGTCAAACAAAATGCAAATTTATTTGGGAAGTATGTAGAATTTTGTCCTCATCCAAAGAGTTTGGACGGAGTTAATGCACCAACATCCGAGGAATTGACAAGACTAGGATTCAGCGATGTCAACACTGCCTTGGCTAATACGGTCCAAGCCATGGAGAATGGACCTTCCAACAATCTCTCCAAATTTGAGCTTAGTCGTATGGTAGAAGATGCGGTAAATAAAGGAGGAGTAGAAATAAGGAAAGAAATGAGTTTGCTTAAAAATGAGATTGTTGAAGAAGCCAAAGTGTATGCTGACAAAGTCCAAGCTGAAGCAAACAAGAATTCAAGAGCTCAAATGGCACTTCTTCAAAAACAATTGAGGTTGACTCTCTTGCATCCAGGCCGACCACCCCGAGACTCTTGAAATAGAAGGTCCAATGGATGTGTCAAACTAGTTCTGACCAATGTAGCTACAAATATCTCTACTTCTATAGTATATATATATACTAAAAATCAAAAAATCAAAAAATACCATAATAAAGTATCTCTAGATACTACCTTTTTTAAAAGAATACTTATCACGTCGAATTCATCCAAAATTAAAAATTCATCCAAAATAAAAAATTCATCCAAAATTTAAGATTCATCCAAAATTTCAAATCCATCCAAAATCTAAAAATCATTCAAAAATTTAGAATTCATCCAAAATTCAAAATTCATCCAAAATCTAAAAATCATCCAAAATCTCAAATCCATCCAATATCTAAAAATCATCCAAAATACAGAAGTCATCCAAAATGAAAAATTCATCCAACCTTCAAAGATCATTCAAAATCTAAAATTCATCCTAAATCCAAAGTTTCTTCAAAAGACGAGATTGATCCAAAACACAAAATTCATCCAAATCTTAGATTTTATCTAAAATACATATTACACCCCGAATTTAAAATCCATCCTAAAATACATGCAAAACTAAAAACCTACCAAAACCATATACTTCATCTAGAAATCAAAAGTTTTCCCAAACTAAGAACTCACTCAATATCTAAAACTTACATAATATTAGACACTATACAAAAACAAAATCTCTTAAACAAACACTCGACGACCATGGCCTATCAACACCTCAAGCAAATAGAATACACCTATCTACACCACGAGAAATTAGAAAATGAAAGAAACACAAACCTACACATATACAATTGGTTTGCTAACTCAATTACAAACCATTTAACCGAAGTCATTACAACCCCACATTATCTACCCTCACGTTTAAAACAAATAATACCTGCATTACCTAATCTATTTAACACAACAAAATTTATAACAACAAAATATTATAAATTAAATTATAAAAACCCTAAAACTAGCATTCACCAAGGATACTACTTTGTAAATAAATTAGCCCTACTTCATCCAGCCGAACACAAGAAAAGAGCTAGAAGATACTTTATCCCTAGCACAATTAAATTGCGCCCAGAATACCAACATATTGCAAACTCATTTGCTCCAATTTTAAGAACTAACCACCATCAACACCATCAAGCAATCATGGAATTTCCACACCTACATCGATATATACAAATACAAATACAATCTCCACTACCTCACATACTATATGCATTAATCGTTACCATACACCCACTAATAAATACATGTAATAATATATTAGCTCAGCCCCGCATTTACTACTTCAATGATATTTGGACCAATACAATATTAATTAGACTAGCCAACCTAAATAAACCTCCACAAAGACACATCCTCACTCAACACCCTTATACCAAATTCATTGAAATGAACCAAGACCTAATATCCCCAAAAAACTCAATTCATGACGAACTTTACAAATTTATCCATAACCAAGATACATCACCAACACCTATCATACCTCAAAGAAAATTTCCTTTCTTGCCAAATAAATTAATCACTGAAGCTTTACGCTGTTTCAAAAGTCTAAATGAATACTCACATCCACCACCCCTCCCAAACATTCCAACACCTCCCCCGAGAATAAATATCAACACTAATGACGAAACAAAAATAATAACTTGGAATGCATCTTCGCTTAATACAGCTATACCAAACCTACAAAACCTCGTATACAACTCTTCAAGGAATACGGCAATTATAAACATCCAAGAAACAAAACTCACAGCAACCAAATCCACTAAATGGATACAAAATCTATTTCCTGAATATAAACTCATTTTTGATAACACACATGCCCTCACAAGATGTATGCAACAAAGAATGCCCTACACCCCCGGGAGAGGAGGTTTACTTACACTTATACACAATAAATATGCTTTCCCTGGAAATATTACCAAAATCCCTACACCAACAAACATTTCCCCATATCTACAAATAATAAAAATAAACAACCATCCGTTATTTCCATGGTTAATCATACATTTATATATGCCCACACATCTAGAAGACATCCGCCTCATCCCCCACATCCAAACTACAATCACAAACCAAATAAATGCACACCCTAATCATACATACATCTTGTGTGGAGACTTCAATCGTGATATCGCACTAAACGGAAGACAAAACCACAACACCAACACCCCACAACAAGAAGAAGATATTCAATGGAAAAACTTTACAAATTCACTAAATCTAGAATACATCCCAACAAACACTACATTCTCTAGACAAGGTGGCTACAACTACACATCAACTAGCCTCATAGATGGTTTCTACATAAAATCCCTAGACAATAGTAGACTCACCTCCACGACAAACACAAATTTGAATCTAAACTCAGATCACTATCCAGTCACCTTACAAATTCGACAAAACTTATTGATAGCCAGACCACCGGCCCCATCAATACCCCAACAATTAGAATCTTAAACCCAATACCTCCAGAAAACTTAGAAAAATTTAATATTGAATTTTTTGAAAAAAATTCTATACAAATAAATGAATTAACCAGTCTATTAGAAAATAATGACCATCTTACCCCTGCTCTATGGTAAGAAGCTTGCGCATCCTTAGACAAAATCGTAGAAAAAATCTCAGAAACCATTGAAAAAACATGTAACGCACCCCCACTACCACAACTCACAAATAGAACAAAGCAACAAGGCGGCTTTTTACCTTGTAAACTAGCCAAAGAATGGAAAAAACATCGTGCCACATATCATCTTATCAGAAAAACTATATATATGGCAAAAAACAATCCACAATGGCAAACACACCCCATATTGAACGAAATACGTAGCCACCAATACGTACAAATCCCACATCCACCAGTAACGGACTCTATACCGAACGAATGGATTGATGTCATAGCTAATATCGCAAAAACCGCTAACAAAGAAGTCAGAAAAATAACCACAAAATACACTAAAGATGGCATCCACAAAGCCGTATCAAAATATCGACAACTGTATGAAAAAAGCCCCAAAAAAGTAAATCAAAAAGTCTTCAAAAACTCTGAAACTTCACCTCTTGACTCCATAATGGATAGACAAAATAACATCTTAACTAGTCCGGAAGATATTGCTCAAGAAATTTACATCCAATAGTCTATTAGTAACCGGCCAACAGTCCCCACATATCACTATCAAACTACACATCGTCCACAATGCATATGTAGCGTTAGACAATACCCATGGCATGACTTGGACGGACTCACAATTGATCAACGCAGAGAACCACAAATCCCCTTACACACATATTCTGATCAAGAAACTTACGATTTATACCTCAAAAACCTAGGAAATAACAAAGCCCCAGGCCCAGACAAAATACCTAACTCTATTCTGAAAAACATGCCTCCACGATTCCACAAACTACTATTTCTATTTTTTAAACACTGCTACAAACAAAAACAAATACCTGCAACACGGAAAACCAGTCTAACTGTCTTATTATATAAAAAGGTGAACCATCACAACTTACAAACCATAGGCCTATCGCTTTAGCGAACACCATATACAAACTCTTTACTAGCACATTAACCTTTATCCTTTCCACTTACGATGAAAGACATCAAATTCTGCATGACAGCCAAGAAGGATTCCGAGCAGAAAAAGGAACATCCAAACAACTTCAACTACTTATTGCAGCCTTAGAAGATGCAAGATTTACAAATCAAGATATATATATTCCCTACATTGACTTCAAAAATGCTTTTGGCTCCATTGACCATGCGAGACTCTTAGCCATAATGAAAGATCTCAGATACCCAACCGATGCCATAAACCTGATAGGAAACATATACTCACAATCCTTTACTATATATTCTGGAGAACACTTTGGTAAAACTCTACCTATTCCCATCCAAAGAGGAACAATACAAGGGGATACTCTTAGTCCATATCTATTTATAATATTCTTAGAACCACTTCTTAGATGGTTACAACAAGGTGACAATGGATACACCTTTGGTACATCCAAAGTTACAATCTCATCTGTAGCATATGCTGATGATTTAGCAGCTATTGCTAACAAATTAGCATCACTACAAATACAACTAAATAAATTAGACAAATTCTGCGAATGGGCTGGAATGGATCTTGGTATATCTAAATGTGCAGTGACCAGATGCCCAAATAAATCCAAAATGAACCCCATAGCATTCAAAGCACAGATTTAAGCCACCAATATAAACTACAAAAACAACCATTACCAGTATTGGACCAACATGATCCTTATACATACCTTGGAATAAACCTTGCACCATCACTTAAATGGAAAACACAAATAAACACCACCACAGCTGAAGTTATCAAACAATGCCAAGCCTTAGTGGCTTGCCAAGCCACTATGAAACAAAAAATCAATATGGCCAATACAGTCATACGTGCCGGGATCGCATACAGCTTCTACGCAGTACCATACTCTATGCCAGCCATTAGAAAGCTTGACAAAAAGATCATAGCACTCCATAAAACAATATGTGGATTACCAAAAAGTACATCTAATATTGCTACACAACTCCCACATGATCTGTTTGGAATGGAAGCCTTTTCGTTAAAAAATGCCTATCTACGATGTATTGGAGAACAATTACAAAATGCTCTCAACGACAAAGGCAGACTCGGTAAAATATACTTTGGCTTGATACAATTCATACTTGCAAAATTTGGAGGCTCCAAAGAAATAGACCGCATCAAATATCAAGATTGTGTGAGATCCCTTATTACTAGAACATTGTTTTTACTTAAACATGAAGGCGGAGTCCACCTTAAAAGTACATTAAAAAAATTTCTATTAAATCCATCCTCACTCAAAACCGCATGGATGCAAGAAGCACAATATTTACATGGCCTAAACCCCAAAACTACTCTCAAATTACTACAAAAACTACTATTACATAATATAATAAAATTAGAGCAAATAACCATGCCTAACAATACCACCCTAATGAATCCAGACGACTTTAAAATATACCACTCCAACCCACAAAACTCATAAAAAGTGCGCTAAATATTGCTAGTCAATTATTCTGTAAACCCACTTGCCATCAAAGATGCCAAACACCATGTCGATTCCAATTCTTCTCCCCCCCAAGAACTCTAAAAAACGATTACATATTATTAAACCACAACATTCTACCACAACAACCGATTCCTCCAATACATCGTCCAAACCCTCCTATTCCCGAACTTCCTCCCCCTCCCAACAATATGCTTAAATATCCAAGACAATTCCCCATACACACAATACTAAACCACAAACAATGAAAAATCAAAGACAAGAACGGAATAAATTATAAAGATACAACATATTTATGTCAATGGATCACGCCAAACAATAACACATACAACAAATGGTGAAGTCAAAGAGAACTCTTCCCTTGGAGTGATACCAACACTTGTCTCCTCAGTACTGAATTACTTACTCAATACTACACAAAACAACATAAACACTTTTCAAATATCATCAGAAAACCCTTCTCCATAGAACAACAAAAAGATACAAGATACGTTACTCCGGCCACAATTATTCCACTAGCACATGTGTCCATTAATGAATGCAATCCAGAAAATGACATCGAAACAGACTCGAACATTATCCAAACACAACATGACGTCGCACATATATACGAAGATAATGGCTGGCACCTCATCACCATCGCAAAAACTAGACTACTATGGTTATGGAAACAGTATCAACAGGCAAAAAATACCCCCCACAGCCTTGAGCCATCCACCCAATCATTTGAAACTGAAATTGTGTGGCTATATCAAAGATAAAAGTATTGTATTCCAAAAATGATCCACTTAAATGTGCTCAATATACAATACCAACTGAAATACTAGACTTGCTAATAGCAACATTCAACATCCACCAGTCTTACTTTTCATCACCGGTTACATGCCCTACACAATTTACCCAATTTTACTCACCATTTTCACGAGATATAATATTTGGCTCTCTATGGAAAAGCATTTGATCATAAATGGAAAGGAATTGGCTACGCTCACCCTCATAATGAAACCGACTTACAACAAGCCATTCATTGGGCCCGCCTTGCGGCAAAAAATGACCCAAATACTATCACTATACTCACATCTCCCGATACTTACTTGTACCAAGACTTTAACCCATACATCGGCCCATTCCTGGACACACACATTATTGCCCATTTTGCAGCAGACATGATTATATATGAAGAACCAACAATTCCCCCCAAACTTAAACTCAAAAGAAAAGAACTATCTACGCTTCAAATACTCTGTATCCACCACCAAAACAACAACATAGGTACTTACGAGCAAATGAATCATTTTGTTCACACAATTAACAATCTCCAAATATTACAAATCCACACACAAATTGCATCACCGACTCTCTTAAAAACCCATGTTAATCCCAATAAAAAATGGTCCAAATTAGACTATTCAAACACCCCCGCTTATAACCCAACACCTATCCCACAACTACCAAATTACCAAACAAATCTACCACTAAAATTCCATCCACAATTCACCTACTACACAGATGGATCATTTAAACCCCCAAATGACATTGGCAACGGTAAATGGCTGAGAGAAAGAGCCGGATATGGTATTTACAGCCCCAAAGGCCTCAATATCCCCAAAAGACTCGACAGACACCAAAATATACTACGGGCAGAAATGATGGCAATACACAAAACACTAAGAATTATCAACACACAATTCTCCAACGAACCAACATATATCTTTACAGATTGTCTAAATGTACTATACTTACTTAATACACAAATAAAACATCCCACACTACATAATAGTCACCCCAACCAAACCACACTTGCCTCCATGGTAGAACTACTCCAACAAAGAACACAACCAATTTCACTATACAAAGTTAGAGCACACATCAACATTGACGGCAACGAAGAAGTAGATTACTTAGCAAAACAAGGGCTATACCTAGCACATAGAAAAGCCCTACACTCATACGAACATGCCCATGCCACTCCGTTCTACTTCCAAAAAGATAACTGGCCTTCGAGAATAGATGTTCCAGACAAAGGACCAGTTAGAACTCTAGAAAAACAAATCAAAAAATACGACAGAGAAAACAATCTAGAAATCATGGCCATACAAACCCCCAACATTTGCAAATGGACGGGAAATGTAGACATAGACAATGAACTTTCTAACGAATTCTGGGAAAATCCAGCCATCACTGACAAACAAAAATCATGCCTCATAAAATTCGGTACGGGAACTTACATGGGCCAAGCTAGAAAACAAATGTTTTTTGAAAGAGAAAGATTTCCATCTATCACATGTCCCATTTGTAATTCACGTGAACCGGATACATGGCTACATGTATTACTCACATGCCACCAACAACATATACACTCCCTCGGAGTCAAAAGACACAACAAAGCAGTATGGGAAATTAGAAAACTACTAGTCTCATCCGAAAAATCTCGTTGTTTTATTCTAATGAATGCGAGCACCTTCAATGATAAACCCTCAGAAAATACCGTTCCCAATTGGTTACTTCTATGCACATGTGGCACACAAAGATGTCATTGTAACTCTAGATTTAGACCAGATATTCTTTGCGTTAAAGGTTTGCCATACCAAAGCTATCCCCCTACAGAAATAAACCCCAATCTTACCATACAATTCATTGAATTCACATACTGCAATGATAGATTCTCACCAGAAACATTTGAAGCTAAAACCAACGAATACAATCCATTAATTGCCAGTATTACCGCTAGAGGATGGAAAGTTGACCCCCTTATTGTCATCACAGCAGGCGCCAGAGCTACCACACACATTCCATCAATGAAACTACTTGTAAACAATTTCAAAATACCTTTGCCTACCATCAAAAACACCTTTAAAAACATAAACACTGTTGCCATACAATATGCCATGTCTATTCTTCTCCACAAAAGAAGAATAGAAAACCACCAACCATTACCCGAAACATTAGATCCCCCTTAGTCAAAACCCAAAACTATAATAAAAATACAAATAAATTTTTTAGTAGCTAGAGCTACTTTATTTAAATTGTTAGCATACGGATGTCAAGTCTCTTGTCAACTTCTCGCAAAGGGGGCTGTTGGTTGGCACAACTCATTTACTGCCTGCGATCTCTCACTCAGCAGTACCAAGCCACTTCATCCCCCACATCCACTCAAACGAGTCCATCAGGGTTCAAACCCGGACCAGATAAATGATACAAACGCTCACCTCCAACCAACAATGAGCTCGTGGCTTGGTGTCCAAAATCGCAATCACTTAAATCTTGAAAAGATAATCACTACTGTTACTTGTTACTGGTTATTGGTTACTGGTTACTTTGTGACTAAAGTGTCTACTCTCGAAAGGGGGGAGTAGACCTTTACTTCCATACCTTTGTCCTGTGGGCATTGGATTGGGGGTGGATCGAACAGACACTTAATTCACTTCGGTCTCCTCCGGAGACCATAGTTTCTCTCTCTCTCTCTGATAACACGAGATTTTTAAAAATATTAACTACCATAGAGAAAATGGAATTAAGGTTTTCTGCATATACATGTATGAAAACATACCAGCAAACATGGATACTCCAAGTGCTAGGTTATTATATGAACGATCATACTTACAGCTTGAATAGCAGCAGCAATGTCACTCTTAGCAAGCGCCACGCCAGGAGAGAGAACCAATTGCAATGATTCAGTAACGTCTCTGTTTATGTGGACCAAGCTCTGTGTGCACTCGCTTTAAATCATAAGGTAGAGATAGGTATTCCCGTCAGTTTAAGCCAGTCAGCATATTTGGGATTGAGAAAACTATGGGTATAAAATTTATACAAATAGAAGTTAGGTCGAAAATCACAAATCTGATTTTTTAATATTTTTTCTAAATTTATCAAATTTTCACGAATATTTGAAGTGCAACATTGTAGACGACTATTTCCGTGAGTAGGTATATGCAATACAAAGATTCTTGCATGGAGAACATGATAGGTTGTTATACAATCTGTTGAGTGTGGTAGTCAGGTGCTGTCTGCTCAGATATTGGTGCACTGATAGACCACGGAATTAGAACCCTCACGGGAATACCCATCTCTACCTTAACCTTCAAAAGTTGAGTCCTCCTCTGATTAATTTCTACCCAAGTCTATCAACTGCAACAAAATATGTGCTCTCTTGAGACCTCCCCCAAAAGTAAGTCAGCTCCACAGGTAACATGCACAGTATCTGCCTGATAGTAGAACATGTGCGGTTTTTTGTATCAATTAATTAAAGGGTTCCTTGAGGAGGTGCCACGTGGCACCTTCTCAAGGAACTATTCAACTAATTAATACAAAAAACCACACTATTTCATATTTCAAAATCTTTCCACCCACAACTCATATACTTTGTCACACCCTCTGCATTTGCAAACAATATGGGGCAAATCCCCAAATTACCATACCATCACCATACCATCACATACCATCGCCATGCCACGTCACACCCCCTCCACATCACATCCCTCATCAGGCCAACATTAATTAATTAATGTCACATCGGTGGTTCGCAATTTTGGGTGCATAGTATCTGCCTGTCTTCCCACAGCACACAAGATGGCATTGCATTTACATTCTTCATCACACACTGCCCCACTTCACACTCTTCAAGAATATAGCAAGCTATCTTCACTAAATTTACCTCTAGCTAGAGAATGAAGTAATAACTGAAATCACTCAGAATGATAAAAAGTCTAACTTCCAATGGCAGACAAGAGGGATTCGAATCCACAGCCACCTCATCTCCACTCTGAGCCAAGGCCAACTTCACAGCTGCCCTTCCAAATGCCCCCAATTATTTCACCTGCAGCTCCAGCAATTGTTAATCTAAAGAACCTAAAAGAAAAAAGGTCTGTGACACGGACCGTAAGCAGATCGAGGCACAATCATCACCTCCTCCGCTCTTACTTGTGACGGCTCAACTTCGATTGCTTGGCTCTGAATAACCAACAGTAAAATATCAAGAATAAAAAGATTGATAGAGATTATAGAGAAGAAATATACCTTGAAAAATCACAATTGTGTCCATCCTAAGATATAGGGGTGTTTATATAGGTAGTGGGGGGAGACATACAAAGCTAATTTTACAGTTTAATGAATTCCCATTGTCGATACACTGAAGTAGAACAAAACATATTTTAACTTTGCTCAAGTTATGTATACTTTTAGGCTTCGTACATCACTTCTCTTTGAAATAATAACCAAATGTAAAAAATAATCTACTGATTGTCAGAGTTCTTTTACTTTCCAACCTAAAAGTAGATGAAACTCATAGATCTTTTAGAGATTCATTTTATTTTTACAAATCAATATGCACTACAGTATATGCACTACAGTACCAAAAGCCTAGAAATGTTTTTTCTTTTTTTCTTTTTTTTTTATAAAATTACTAGAGGTTGTAATCTAATGTGGGGTTGACATAAGTCTAAATTTTCTTAGTGGATTTTTGAAGGACTTCAGGGTTGCAAGACATATATGTAAAACATTGTTCCAATAATGAATTGTTACAGTAGTGACCACTGTTTGTAATGCAAGCAGTGACCACTATTGGTTTGCCTGGTGATGAGGTAAGGCTTCAAATTTAGCTTCTCACTTAGATGGATTGCCTTTTAATTAATCGGATACAAGCTTATTTTCTTGAAATTGCAATGCGTCTAGGCAGGTTATTATCCCAACACCATATTGGGCGCGTCGCGTTAATCACCCCCCATCGAACTTCTATTTGAGGGCGCCGCCGCTGCCAGTGCCTTGCTGCCCAATGACGGGCCCCGCTTCTCCAAAATGGGCCTGAGGTCGAAGGCTAGTTTGAGGAGGGTTGACCCGTCAAAGGCGTTGGCTGTCAGGCCGGGTTCCTTTTTGAACCCAATATTGAAATGATGGGTCCTTTCTTTAGGGTGGACAATTGCGTTTGGCAAGTGCTATGGATGATTTTTTTTTTTAACTACCCAGCATAGAGAATAATCTAAGTGGATCCTCTTAACCCACTGTAGTGTGACTGTAGCTGTAGTATCAAGGATTGTGTTAGTAGGAATGTACTGCGCGCCTAGGTATGTGACAACTAGGTCCGTTTTTAGATACTACCTAACACTTTGTACTTCAGAAGGTATTGGATATGTAGTGTATGGACAAATATTCGTGCCGGGAATTTCGGATCGGTGAATTTTGAATTCTTGCACTACATCCCCAAAAAAAGGGGATAAATTGGGGATCCTGGGCCACAACTCCGACCGTCTTCTATATTTCAGAAGTCCTGGAATTTGTTTGAAGTGTAGAGATTCTTCGTGAGTGACTGTTGTAGTTTGTATAGGAGTGGTTGTTAGTTTTCTTGAATGACCTAGTTGAAATAAAGGGGTGATATGTCAAGTGAGGGGTCTTCAACGATTGAGTTTAGCCGTACTTGTTCTAGCGAGGATGATGCACTGTGTGATTACAACTCTATTCTGCAAAATAGAAAGTGCATGGAAAGCTTCACCACTTACTGAGGATAGGAGATATAACAGGCTTTTCCGATAACAAATGGAAGAACGTCCTAGGAAGTCATGCGGTAGAAACACATGGAGTAAGCGCTTTACCAGACCATATGCTAAACTATGTTGATGTCAAGGACGAGATTGAGTGTCCTGTGGTCCTTAGTTTAGGGGAGCACTGTCCTCACAAAAGACTCTCATTTGAAGAAGTTACTAGGACAAGAGATTGTCACCTAGACTCAATGGTTTTGCCAACCGGAACTGATGAACACTCTGCATTGATTATGGAGAGAGCGCTATCGAATGCTTCGATTAGTAGAGATATGTTTGTCTAGGCGAAGGACATCTGCAACATAGCAAACAATTGTGCATAGGAGTCTTGGATGAAGCAGAAGGAGACTGCTAGCATTGGGCTCTGGAAGGATAAGAACATTGAAGACGTTTTCTTTTATCAAGAACTTAGTCTGCTGGATATCAACAAGAAAGAACAGGACGACGCCCCCTTCACACTCGGAATTTAGACATCGTGGCAGAAGGCTATACTTGTGAGATATGGCCATGGAAGTGCTATTTCAGTAGACACCACGTTTGGTAGAAGTCACACCCGGGTGAGTGGAGTCTCCCATAACCTGAGGACGTAGTAATTTTGTATGTGTAGTGCAATAGGGTTAAGGGTTTTTGTCTTGGCATGTCCCTAAACCTTGATCCAACACCAACTTTTGTGAATATAATTTGACGCAGTATCCATAGTACACCGTTTTGGCGTTTGACGAATGGCGGAGTGCTATTCCGGTTGCTTTGAAATCCGTGCTATAGGCACTAAAGGACAAAGCCATATCTGTCAAGCTTGATTGGGAGCCATCGTCAATAATTGTGGATAATGCTCAAGCTGGATTGAACGTCCTAGAGTAAGCTTATGCCTAACTTTATTTTCCTTTGAATTTGGTTTAGGGCAATTACGCAATGATCACATGTAGTGCACCTTTCTCACAACTACAATGCACTACAGGGAGTTGTGGCCGAGGTTGAGGATTCTAATCTGTTTCAGGCATGTGGAGAAGGCATGGAGAAAGAATGCGGCAAACACAATAAGTCGGATTGAGGATAGGATCAATATCCTGAAGGATGTTGAAGACGTTCTGCACGGTGTAGGGTATGTTGTAGGAACAGATCCAGTGGCATGGGCTAGCAAGGAGCTGGACAAGATTAAGGACGCTCGGACTTTGGGAAGCTAAGTTCATGAAATACATTGATAAGCACTCAAGAAAGAAGATTCGAAAGTGGTGTGCTGCAAATCAGAACTACCCTCATGCTGGCCAAAACATGAACGCTAGTATTCAATCTTTCCTAGCTAGTTTGAAAAGGATTTTGATGTTGAAGAAGCAAAATGTCGCAGGACCCTGATTCTTACTACCTCTCAACCGTGATTCTTACTACCAAAGGTCCAAAACCATGTAGTGCGTAGGATTGAACTGCAAAATGTAGCATTAAGGCCTACGGACTGTTATGATGTACTATATAACAACTTGTCCTACACTCCACGGTGGATGAGTAGTGCAACGACAATTCTGTCTTGCTCGAAATTCCGGATCTGAGAATTTTAAAATTGGTACTACAACTTCCATATACTGAAGGATAAATTGTTGGCTTTGGCCACTTATTCTATGGTCCTCCATGTTTCTTAGATGTTGGGATTTGTATGCACGATAGAGATTCGGTTTTACGGAGTGTTTTAGTTTGTAGACAACAGGTTGCTAGTTTCTTTGTTCTTTCATATGGTTTAGAGTTTGGGGTGAGTATGGCAAGAGATGGGTCCTCCGTGGTCAAGATTAGTAGTACCTGCACTGGTGAGGGTGACACACGCTTCGATTTCCCCTTATGAGCGAAACAAGGATCGCTTCATATCATCTATGATGCGTTGCCTGGTTCCTGATATCATTGATCTCATAGGTCCTTCCAACCATGAGAGGAAGAGTGCGCTAGGTAGAACCGCATCACGTACGCATCCCAGTTTCGCCTCAGGACCACCGACAAGACCCTAGCAGCACCATCAGTCAGAATCGATGCACCTCTCACCGGTTGGGAGATAGTCGTCTGGCAAACATTCAAATTTCCAGGCTCACAAACCCGGTTCACTCCCAGCAATACCCCCAGCGACCACCACATCAGCAGTGGGTCTGTCCCTGCTCCACCCGTTACAGGTTGTTTCCTCTCGACCAACCGTGGCGGCCCACACATCTTCGGGATTAGCACCGAGACCTCGGCAAGCCTTTGCACCACCCATGGACTGTACGACTCCGCCCACCAGCACCGACACGCCTCCTACCAACAGCCGACGAGTTCGTCTCCATTTGGGTGGCTCTTCTAGCGGACCTCCAGACGACTTGAATGGCCAATTGTTCCAAGGATCTCTCGACCCAACCTCGGACTATCAATTGTTGATGACAAATCTACAAGCCTTGGCCACTGTCCTTGTCAGGACAAAGGCTGCCGCCAGGTAGCTTGACGCCACCCGGCAGCAAGCTGCATCCTCAGTTGACATCCTCACTGCCACGGTGCATGACCTCACCGCCGAGGTCGCCTTATTAGCTACCACTTTGTAGTCTACCGCGGTTGCTTGCCACCAGCTACTGCAGGACAAACGGCCCTTCAGTCGGTTGTCCAATCCTTGCAAGCCCAGATAGCGATAACAACGGCCCAGCCATCTCGCCCCGAACCTTCACTTTGGAGGCTGGAACTTGAGCACACTATGAGCGCCCAATTGGAGCAAGCCGACCGTCTGGTTCCAGAGAACTAGAAGTTGACGTTGGAGCTGGCTACTCGCACAGCACCTACCCGAGAAGTGAGTCGGGCCGTCCGAGACTACACGGCAACCAAGCAGCGAGATTTGGAGACTGCCCTCGCCTCCGACCGAGCCGACTTTGACCGTCAACAGCGGTGGTTGATGCGTTTTGAGGAGCCAGATCCCGACTTCGAGCCATGGCTGCTTGATAACAATGCTCCATCTATAGCAAAACCAACCTCTGCAGCCGACTGACTGAGCCATACACCAATTCACCCCCACCAGATTTCGGCTAAGGTTTAGTTTTTTTTAGTTTTTAGATCTTTTTTGAGGTTTTGTACTTTTAAGGCTAGTTTTCACTTCCTCTTTTTTCCCACTACCCTGTGTTTTGAGGACATAACTATTGAAAAAAGGGGATAATGTTAACCGGAGATTCCCCATCTCCCTCTCTGACTTTCCCTCTAAATCCCTCTCAGTTTTTACCCTTGCAGTTTCCAGACAGTCATGCAATCATTTGAATGAACTTTGTCCAGCCGACTGGATGAATTTTGTTCAACTAACTGCATGATTTCTGCCAGGGTTTCAAGGGGTTTAAGAGGCATGTTTAGGGTTTCTTGTAATCATTTCACACTAGAGTAGTTAGAGTTAGAGAGGTTTGAGAGCTGTTAGAAGCTGTTGTGCCATGGTTTTGGGGCTGTTTTGACCCATTATATGCAGTTTTACTACTCTTTCCACTTGTTTTGTGTGTTTCTAGCCTTGTATGAGTAGTTTGAATACTTGATTGAGTTGGGTTTTGTAGGGTTTTGATGGATTTGTAAAGGCTAGGGTTTAGTTGGTAAATCTTCCCTTTACCATTCTACGCTTGAAATATCCACTGCCACTCCTCAAGTCGGTAATATTCTTCATGATTTGTCCATGAACACGCTCACGAATACTCGCCGGCGTTTTTACCATGCGTTTCAACTTCCCTTCCACTTTGCAATACTTTGTTGTAGGCACTGCCAATTCTTCTTTGATGACTACCAACCACACCTGCTAATCAGCCAATGTAGCAAAGGACATAGAGTTTTCAGCCAAATTCGTCCTCAACTCGGCACACTTACTCTCTAATGTACCGACATATGTTGTAATTGTTGTCGTTCTTGTGTTTCCAACGCTACAGCGGAGGCCATCATTCGAGCCTCGGCGTGTAACTGGTCCCGATTCGCTTGTAAGCAAATGGAAACCTGCTACTGCCATGCCAACTCTCTCTCTAATGAAACAATGCAATTTTCCAAAGCGACAGTTGTCAGCACTTGATCGACGCAACCACATGCCGAGACTCTATCTCTCAAACGCAGAGTATATTCCAACAGTCCATCTTCATGGTGGCATGTAAACTAAAGAATCTGCTTCAAATTCCTGAATTCCGGTGCTCACTTTGTTGCAGGGTCCTCTGGATACAATGCTCAATCTATTCACAGGTCGATGCGAGTTTCGCTTCTAGCTCTCATCCCTGTAAAGCTAGATCTACTAGTCTGCTCATCTATTCTAGTACCTCTTCGAACGAGAGGAAGAGTCATAAAAAACCAAACTTGTACATTCAGTTGTATAAACAATATGGGTGATGGAGGGATGATGCATTCATGAGTCAACACTGCCATCCCAAGTGGCTGTGAGCCACGTTGACATCCCATTCAGGGTTATCATAATAGACGGACGGGGCATAAAATTGTCGTCTTGTCACGTGACGGACGATTTTTTACATGACTATCGGACACGCTTATCAGACAAGCTCCCCCGCGCGAGTAAAATTACTATCCTCACAGTTTACAACTGTTTACCATGGGATTGCGCCCGTCGTCGCGTCTGCTCGCGCCCATAGGCACGCGCGCGCGCGCGCAAAAAATAAGAATTCTTTATTTTTTATTTTTTATTTATTTTTTGGTTTTTCTGCGCGCGCGCCCACATGCATGCACCTGAATGCTCGTGCCCGTAGGCACGCGCGCGCCAAAAAAAATAAAAAAATATATATATATATATATATATATATATATATATATATATATATATATATATATATATATATATATATATATATATATATATATATATATATATATATATATATATATATATATATATTTATTTTTTTGGGTTTTTGGTGCGCGCGCCTAAATGCTCACGCGCGCAAAAAAAATTTTTTTTTTTTTTTTTTTTAAATTTTTTTAAATTTTTGAGTTTTTGGTGCGCGCGCCTAAATATCCGTAGGCACGCAAGCGAGCACTCACAAAATATATATTATATTATATTATTTTATTTTATTTTATTTTTGGTGTTCGCGTCTACATGCTCGCGCCTGAATGCTCGCTCTCGTTCGCACGCGACCGAGAGCTTGCGCGAGACTTTCACAAAGAAATTGTTCATTTCATTTTCGTGATAGTTTATCCTTTGGGCATGTACATGTAGGCATGCACATTGGAAAAAATAAAGCACCAAAATGAAATGAACAACTTCTTGGTGGAGGTTGGGTGCGTGCATGTCGGTGTGCGTAGAAAAAACTAGCACAAAAATGAAATGGAAATGAATTCTCAAAACTCATGTAGATATGTTCTTATATGATTTGAATCTTGATTTTTGTACTATTAAAGTTGTTCTTGTTAAATATATTTTGTTCATGATTGCATTCATTAATTAAATATGTAAATAACTTATATTTCATGTTATTCTTGAATTTAAATAACTTATATTTCATGTTATTTACCATGTTTCATTCAGTTGGCACATATAATAAGTTTACATAACAAACATAGGAAAAAAAAGTACATCATAGACTTGGAATTATAAAATAAATACATGATAGACTAAGAATGGAAGAAAAAGAAAACGAGAAGATAGAATGGAATAGTAATGAACTTAAAAAGAATAAGATGATAGAAGGGAAGACAATTGGAAAAAATACATAAAATTAAAAGATAGAATGGGCGACTAATGGAAGAATAAATAAATAAATAAATAAATACATCATCCACTAAAAATGGAAGGAAAAGAAAACAAGAAGATAGAACGGAATAATAATGAACTTAAAAAGAACAAGATGATAGAATAGAAGACAATTGGAAAAATAAATAAAAATAAAAGATGGAATGGGCGACTAATCGAAGAATAAATAAATAAATAAATACATCATCCACTAGAAATGGAAGAAAAGGAAAACAAGAAGATAGAATGGAATTATAATGAAGTTAAAAGGGACGAGATGATAGAATGGAAGACAATTGGAAATTTTAATACATAAAAAAAAAAAGATAGAATGTGAGACCAATGGAAGGCTAATAAAATAAATAAATACATCATCCATTGGAAATAGAAGAAAAGAAAAACGAGAAGATAGAATAGAAGAAGAATAAAAAAATCAACAAATAAAGGGATAGAATGGGAGAAATATAAAAAAAAGTCATGGATAAAAAGCCATCAAGTGTGATGAACGACATAGTCAACAATGAATTGACGATTAAATAGATTATGATTTAATCGACGCGAAGATAGTGGAAATGTACACAAAATGCTCTAGTGTAAACAAAATTAAACTAACTCCAAAATCTTCTACTAATCTAATTATCTATGCCTTTTGCTACTATTTTTATTCCAATATCATATTCCATAAATGTTCTCATCACTCATCGATCTCCATCACATCGCATACTGAGCAATTGAGCTCCTTGGTCTAGCAACAATTATTTGTGCATAAAATTGCAATGAACACCTTCTTGATGGAAGTCCGATGCAAGCAATCGGGCGAGTGCGGATGGGCGCGAGTACTCGGGCGCGAGCATACCGGCAAGTGCAAAGGAAGAAGTAGCACCAAAATGAAATGAACAACAACTTGGTGGAAGTCTGGCGCAAGCCATCGGGCGAGTGCGGCCGGGGGCGAGCATACGGGCGAGTGCAAAAAAAATAAAATGAAAAAATAAAATAAAAAAATAAAAAAAATATATATATATTTTTTTTTATTTTAAAACTTTGGCTGGTTTCTTTGTATGTCTTTGCTGATATGCTCGTGGCCGGTTGCGCGCGCCCGAGTACTCGCGCTCAATGGAAGAAGTAGCATCAAAATGAAATGATCAACAATTTGGTGGAAGTTGGGTACGACCTCTTAGGCGAGTGCGGACGGGCGCGAGCATACGAGCAAGTGCAAAGGAAGAAGTAGCACCAAAATGAAATGAACAACAACTTGGTGAAAGTTCGACGCGAGCTCTCGGGCGAGTGCGGAAGGGCGCAAGTGTACGGGCGAGTGCAAAAAAAATAAAAAATAAAATATATATATATATTTTTTTTTGCACTCGCCCGTTTGCTCGCGCCCGAATGGATGCGCGCGAGCGCGAGCGCGTGCGAAAGTCAGTGCTAGGTAAATTCGTTTTACCCTTACCATAAGTCAACCGGTCAACGCCTTTATCGGACGGACATTTGGGTGTGTCTTGTCACCATGACGGACTAACGGACTAACGGACGGTCGGTTTCTTATGACAACCATGATCCCATTGACGTTATTCGCCACGCTAGGCGGAGAGTGAATGCCGTGGCACTTAGATGACAGTCCCGGCTCTCAAGTTTCAAACACCGAGAGAGCCTGCTGCAAGCTATCCGGGAGTTGATATGCATAGCTAAACAGGGTGTCCGGGCCAAAATTACTTAGAATCAAGCTGCCCGCACAACCCTTAGAGGGCCTTTGAGAGACTCCAAAGTGCTTCCAATGAACTTGCTCAAAAATTGATGGATTTTGGAAATTTAAATTGCTTTGGAATGCTAGTAAAGTGTAGTAAAATAGATCTTTATATTAACTCAAAAACTAAATAAATAACAATATTTATTAATTTGTAAAAAGTAGAAAAATTTTGAACATTTCCAAACATATGCAAATTAAGATATAATGAAAAGTAGGCATCTATTTGCAATACATTTTACCGCTCTAATTGGAACAATGGTTTATTGCATCAAAGTCACAACTCATATTTTTTGATGTTAAAATCCACTGGATCAACGACATAGACAAATAGAGACTACATGTAACCAAAATAAATTAATGATCCACAATGTAAGAATAAAGAAAATTCCATAATCTTAAAGCCTTTGTAACTACTATCTACTCACAACTGCTACAAACCAAAAACTTTATATAGGATTTAACTAATAATCTAAACAGTTTCTTTTTGTAATGAGACCACTTTTTGGTAATAGGATTTTTCCAATGGATTTAAATCCATCAGGATCCACCTTCAATATGTGGACAAATTGTGATACAAACATATCTGACCAACTCAAGTTGAAGAGTATGCTCAAATCATTGAGTATATTGCTCTGCAGATCATTTGAGCTATGCCAAGGTTTAGAATGAATGCATATACCCTTTAAATTTAGGTAACAAATCAATTGGCTATCATTAACAATAACCCTTTATCCAGGTGATGGCACAAAGCCTTTGAAATCTATAGGCCATTTTAATTTGAGAAGAGAGGAAGTTCTTGATAAAAACTCTTTATGTAGACCATTTTGAGATTAATACGTTAAACTCCTCGCCATGTTTCAAAGTAGTGCAATACTCTTATGATAGAAGGAATAGTGGTTGACATTATTTAAACAACCAAACACTATTAAGCTAGCTATATCTTTTGCTATGCAAGTCCAAACCTCCGTGTGTGCAATGCCTATGAGATTTTGTATAAATTAAGAGACATTTGGACAAGCAATCATTAGCCTATACATTTCCCTTGTGGAAGCATTAATCAGAATTAGCTTCTCTTATGGAGATATTCTTAAATGTCTACAGACATGTTTGTAGACATATCTATTTTCTTCGGATGGACCAAGGCAGTATTGCACAACAAGTGCTTTTGGTCAAAGAAGGATCAATGTTATTCTATTACACTCTGATGTGACCATTTGAATATTCAAAGTCACACCCAAGCTATCTTATGGAATACAACAACACCACAGAATTCAAAACCTTTATCAAACACAAAATCATATTCATAACAAACATCAGTTTCAATAAAAAATCATAACTTTTTTATTATTAAACAGTAGGCCTCAAATAGTCAATTTCCTTCTTAATAGATGTCATCAATCAAAATTAAACTACTACATTTGTCTCCTACATCGTGTACACAAGTGGGTTTGAAGAACTGTTGAGGGAGTTTTATCCTAAGCAAAGCATGATCCCACTGTAAAACAATTTGCCTTATTGCCACAAAGTGTTGATCTTCAAGACATTCTTAAAGTTCTTTAAAGACATAACACCATATTCGTTATATTGAGACCTTTCGCATTCTCATTTTTATCCTTGACTTGAGGATAAACCGCTTCATATCTTTACTAGTAAATTTCTATTAATAGTTAACAATAAAAACTTTTAAATTTTATTATGGAATTACTAATTGAGTATTATCAATTTTTGGTTTTATTATTTATTTTTTGAATGAATTTTTCAATAATAAGTACTTTGTCTCAAAATTAGCAAAAAGTCTCAATATAACAAATATGGTCATACATGTAAAAATAAAACACTAAATTGTTTTTAAAACAACGCTGAAAAGATTCTTATTATCAAAACAACTTTCATCAAAGCATACAATTACGTTGGTCATATGAATCTTCTCGCAACATAATGGATTAAGATGATCATTTGCATCCAAGTTTGCACAAGTCATATAGCGAGGATAAATAATATCTCTAAGTGTAAAAACCTGATGTAGAATAATCTCCTAAAAAGCAAATAAACAATTAATCTGGCAAATTGATTGAATATTCAAATATTCTAAAAGGAAGATTATGAATTAAATATTATGTCTAGAAAATGAAACATTAAATAAAGACCACAAAGACATTACATGCTACCTAGAACCATCTATACACCAAAGATTGGCAAAGGATAGAGAGAAGATTCATAATTCAATAGTCAATACATTAAGATGATCATTCTAAGTCTAGATTGCGTCGACATTTACACCTGTGACTATTATAGAATGAAGCGAATAGGTGTCAAGCACGCCTTTCCAATAAAAAAAAATAAAAACAAAAATCAAACCCTCAAAGAAAAAATCATAGTAGTTCACCGTATTAGAAATGTATGGGATAATTGTTTTACCAACATAGTTCATTACAATTCAAGATCCAAGAGGACATTCAAGCAGAGATGAAATTTTCAAATTTGCCCAATTTCTAAAAATGTTTCAACCAACTTTGGTTGTGATTGCAATATAGAATTTTTACTAACATGAGCTAAAGGTGGTCATTTGAGTCTGTTAACCGAATATCCTTTCCCCTCCCCCTGTTTCTACCTTACCTTCTTGTTTTCATCCTGATCCTGTAGACAATCTGTCATTGTCGACGGATGAAGTCTGTCACCGTCGACGGATGATTTCTGCCTGTTTTCAGGGAGTTTAAGAGGGAGGTTTAGGGTTTTCTGTAATCATTCTACACTAGAGTAGGTTCAGTCACGGAGATGTGAGAGCTGTTAGGAGGTGTTACACCATTGTATTGGGCTGTTTTTGCCTTGATTTATATAGATTTGGACTCCCTTTACTTGTATTTGTATGTTTCCAGCCTTGATTTGGTTGGGGTTTTGTAGGACTTTGGTAGGTTTGTGAAGGCTAGGGTTTAGTTGGTAAATCCTCCCTTTAACATTGACAACCATGCTTTAGTTTGAACCATGTGATCTCCTCTAGGCTTGTGTGTTGTTCCACAGCCTAGAAAGGTTTTAAAGGGTTTAAACTGGTTTTGCACAGGTGCAGCCAGCCACTGTCAGGGTTTCTAGAGGTGCTGAAGGGTTGTACTGTCCTTACAAGGGTGCTGAGTAGTCACTGTTAGGGGTTAGAAGTCACTGAAGTGCTGAAACTGGATCAGCAGAGGTGCTGGCCAGTCACTGTCAGGGTCCTAAGGGTTGGAGTGATTAAACTATTGCAGTGAGAAGAAGAGCAAAGGAAATTTTGAGTTAGCTGTTTCAAGGGAAAAACAGTGGTGCAACAGCAGTAGCAGTTCGACACGTATCTAGAGGACAGCACTGCAGAGTCGACACTACATCGTGGCTGTTGGGTGCGGGTGTTGGGGTGCAGTAGAAGGGCCTTATTCAACGACGTTGTATCCTCTAAATTGAGGGCAGTTCCGCCTCAAAAAAAGGGATAAAGGACGACCTAGTAAGTGAATGTGACTTCCACTGTACCAACGAGTGAAAGGTAAGTAACTTGAAATTGTTAGATTTCAAAATTTCAGATCTAAGACCCAAAAATTTAGGATCTTGAAAATTTTGAAATTTGAATTTGGGAACCTCGATTTGGAACCTCGATTGACTATGCGGATTGCGATTTAGGACCTCACTCGACACTTGTAATGTCATTTGGGGACGTTGTTTGAATTCGAGATTAGGATTTGGGCTTGAAGCACTAGAACAAAGTTAAAAAAAAATTTAGGTTACTGAGAGTATTTTAGGTTATTGAGTAGAAAATTTTAGGTTATTGAGAGTAGAAGGACTAGTTTTGTTCTAAGTATCCTTACAACTGTAACAGGGAATTTAGCCACTGAAACTACAAAATTCTAAGTGCCAATAGAGTTCGAAAAAGGGAATAGAAACTAGTCAAGGAAGTCTAGGAAACTACCTTGAGCTACTGCTACAACTGCTAGCAAACAAAGTGTATGTAAACACTAACTGGGCCAGTGGTAAAGGGAGGATTTCCCATAAAACCCTAACCTTCACAACCCATCAAAACCCTACAAAAACCCAACTAACTTAGGGTCTGAAACACTCATACAATGCTGGAAACACTCAAAGGAAGTGGAAAAGTGAGTCAAAACTGAATAAAGAGGGTCAAATCTGCCCCAAAATCATGGTACAGTAGCTCATAAAGTCTCCTCAATTTCTCCTAACTCTGAGTGCACTAGTGAAGAATGATCTCAAAAACCCTAAAATCTGCCTTAAGAGTCTAGCAGAATTCATCCAGTCGGCTCCGACAGAGTTCATCTAGTCGGCTCTGACAGAGTTCATCCAGCCGACTGGATGACTGTCGAGGACAGGGATGGAAAACTGAAAACAGGCTAATGGAACTTAGAAAAGGGGAGATGGAGAAATCTCCGGTTAACATTATCCCCTTTTTCCGGTAGTTTTGTCCTCAGAACGGTAGGGCAAGAAGAGAAGATGGCCGGAAACATGGCGAAGGAGAAGGAAAAATTTAAAAAGGGAGGTAAAAAAGAAAGCAGAAAAAAAAACAACTGCTATCTAATAACAACTAAGCCGTGTCAGATACGCCGTAGTGCACGAAGGTCGGTGCGGTCTTCAGGTTGGCTGGTGTGGCGAAGTCGGCTCTGCTCCGAAAGTCTCCTCATCTTCTAACCATGGTTCGAACGTGGGATCGCGTTCTTTGAACCGGCGGAGCCACCTCTGCTGTTGTGCAAAATCCTCGCGGTGGGCTGTGAGGGCAGCTTCAAGGTCCTGTTGCTTGGTGGTGACATAGTCCTTGACTGCTCGGCTTAGTTCTCTGGGAGGGAGAGTAAGGGTTGCTAACTGGAGAGTGAGCCGTTGGTTGTCGAGTACCAAGAGATCGGCCTGACGAAGACGAGTGCTGAGCTGATGCTCTAGCTCCATGCAGCGAAGTGTTGGCTCAGGTCGGCTGTGAGTGGCCGTGGCAGCAGCTAATTGTCCCTGCAACTCAGTAATGGAGGCGCTGAGTTTGGTGTTGTCCAAGAGCACGGTCTCCTTAGCGGCTTCAAAGACCTGGAGACGGTGTGTAAGCAAGTCACCTGCCCAGTGAGATCACTGATCCTGGATTCTAGGGCAGAAATTCGAGTCACGCCAGAGAGGCGCGTCGCCTCTAATTGTCGAGCTGCCGCGCGTGTCCTGACAAGGACAGTCGCGAGGGCGTTAAGATTGTTCAGTAGGAGCTGAAAATCTGAAGTGTTGGTGGCTTCGATGGGTAGGCTGTCGAAAGAATCCTCGGGAGGATCATCAGAAGGAGTCCCGGAGTGCTGGCGGGGAGGTTGATTCGAGCGAGAGGGGCCGGCCGGGGTGCGGTTGGCTGTGTCAGCTGGTGGGGGCTGAGAGTCACTGGTTGTGGAGTTGTTGGCTGGACCGGCCACGGGCGCAGTCGGCGCGGTTGGGCTTGATGTCGTGGGCAGTAGACTACTCCAATCGAAGGGCGGTCGCCAGAGTATGATTGCTCCACTTGTACCATCGATTACTGCCGTATCCGGGGGTTGAGAGGGCGTGGCAGTCGGCAGTGTTAGTGACGGGGCCGACTGAGTAGACGGCGTCGGGGATGATGGGGGTTGCGGATCCCGCTCCATTGACTCGCTGGAAGAGCTGCAAACCCGCGCAAGAGGTACTCGCGAGGGTGCGGTGGTGCGACCGATCACGAAAAGGTCTGAGTCAGAGGAAAAAACAGGAACCACTGGAACAGGAGTACGAGAGCGAAGGGGATACCGACAAGAGGGAGACGCCGTAGCCATTAGCGGAGTGGTGTGAGGAGCTCCAGTCGGTGGCGAAGTGGGATCGGCCGGTTGAGGGTGACTGTGGGCCCTGAGGATGCGGCGGGATGGGCGACCAACGTCAGAAGACCCTTCTTGAGATTTGGAGGTTGGGGTAGTGGCTACGGGTGGAACTGCTGAAGCTCCAATCGTAGTCGGTAGGTGATCTCCACTTGCTTGGTCACGCAGAACCGAACTATTGGGATTCGGTGGCTGAGAGTGGCTGACAGGGGCGCCCTCATGGCTACCATCCAGGGTATCCATGCTTGAAGAGACCGTAAGGGGGGCTGTGACATCTTCCCGCTCTGGGAACCAGGTTGACAGTATGGCGTCCATCACAGACGCCCCTCGCAGGCGCCGTACGCCCGAGGCTTAGGAATGGATGTACACAAGGTGGCGGCGAAGGTTAGTCAGCACGAAGTGGGACCAATCAAAGGTCTTATCCTGGGCGCCCGCTTCCTCAGCTGCGAAGAGGTGCTCCAAAGTGTCGTTGCTGACAAAAATGAGGCGCCCCTTAAATCCGATAGCGTCACCAAGGGCCTGAACTCGAACTTGGTAGGCTGGGTGTAGTGCAGTGACGCGGTTACCATCATGCTTGTGGTTGGCTATGCTGAGGCCGTACCGAGAGTATCGGTGATGGAACCCATGAACTGGCTTGCGGCCCGCCAAGTCAATACCAGCCTCGAATCCTAGTGCTGCCCTGATGACGAAGGCCGTGATCTCTACTGGTTTGCCCCTAACCATGGACCGGATAGGTCCCCCAAGCTCGGCAGCAGGTCGACGTTTACGTGGAGGTGGCTGCACGTACTCAAACCCTTCGACAAAATCCAGTATCAGCTCCGTACGGGGTTCGGGCCAATTGAAATTATAAAAAACTTCAAGGCTTGTTTGGGCGGCCCAGTTGTCATCGGACATAGCTGTCCACGCAGACCAGCGAGTGAAGGGCTCGAACTGCACCTCCCAATGCCGACGCACCTGCATGGGGACACGAAGCCGTTTCAGAGCGCGGCCATCAACTGGTGTGAGTTTACGTTTTGCTCCACGACGCTGAGTCTCGGAGGACGGTGTGGTAGCTGCTGTCGGCAGTGCAACCTCGGGAGGTGGTGGGATCGCTGGTGCTAAAGCTGGGTCGGTAGCCTGGGCAGCCGGTTCGTCGTTGTCGCTGGTGGCAGGAGCTGTCGGCGCAGGGGGCTGTTGGCTGGGACTGCCGACCTCCATAATGTCCTGACTGATGGCCGGATGAAGCACGCCCCGGCCAAAGTAACGCTCGAGAGTACCGAATTGCCCTCGTCGTCTTCGTCTGCTCAGGCGTGACTGTCGATGAGGAGCGTGGCCGGTGTGGTCGACGATGAAGTCGGCCTTGTCAGCACACGGCACCGAGCGCTGGGAACAGTAGACAGGAAAATCCAAGGCATCCGACTCACTTCTACTGCCAGAAGAACACTCAGAAGGTTCGGGGGGAGGAAAGCAATTGGTTGTACATAGAGGGGTGACCGACACAAATGCTGGACAGACAGAAGGGGAAGGTGATGAGAGCAACTGAGCCGACGGCGGCCTGAACTTAGGGTTTGGGGTATGGTGGGGAAAAACTGGAGGATCGGAGGACTGTGAATGTGAGGGCAAGGAAATTGAAGGGCCACGAAGAGAACTCGGAAATGACTCACTCTTGACTGGCAAAGGTCCCGAAACCTGAAAACCGCAACTATTGACCTGAACCCTAGACCAGGGTGAAAAATACTGCGAAGAAAACGAGGGTGGGCAACAAGAGGAAGACACAAACGGGACAGTAGAACCTGGAGCACAGTTGCAGCCGAAACGATCGCTGGGAGAAGGAGAAGTAGCGCCCACCGATGAAGTTGGCACTGCTGGGAAAGAAAACGCCGTCTGATCTTGGCCGACTGGGGAAGCTTGCCGCAGCAAAGGAGATGGCGCTGTGCTAGTTAGGGTTGCAGCCGCCGACAGTACCCCAGAATCAGAAGGAAAGGCAGAAGGGTGTGGGGCAGAGAGGGAAGGTGGGCCACGGTGGGGAATTATCAAAGCCCGAGCAGGAGGAAGAGGATGGGGGAAAAGAAAAGGAGGTGGCGGGCGGGATGATGGAGAAAGAAGAGGAGGGAAGGGTGGAAGGGATGGCTGTGGAGAGGAGATAGGTGAGAGAAGATGCGGAATGGAGAGCGAGAAGGGACCCAGTTGTGGGGGTGAAGAAGAGGATAAGTCAGGGTAGTCAAAGACGGGCTCCACGGAGAAACACCCAACTGTTGAGGCTAGTTGAAAAGGAGCGGTAGCGCCATTATGGTCCGAGTCTGCGGTGGGGGGGTTGGTGGTTGAGCCAGGAAGTGGGCTTGATGGGAGTGCTGAAGTCGCCATTGCTGCTGAAGGCTTATCAGTACCGGAGGAATGCAATTCCCCGGGTGATATAGCGCCACTTAAAAGCTGGCCGCCTGAAGAAACTGAAGTAAGTAGGGGCTCATTAGGGTTTGTGGAAGAGCCACGTGGCAGCTGCTTAGGGCCCACAGTGACTAGCTGATCCTCCGAATAAAAGCGGTATGGTTTAAGCTTATTGATGTTCACGATAATTGGGTTGGGCTCAAAATGCTCTTCAGTCACCAATAAGGCAGTATTATTGGGTAGTCGGTACTGGACCCGATAAGGCCCAAACCATCTACTCTTAAATTTTCCAGCGTGCTCCTTTTCACCCTTGGGGTACCATAAGACATGGTCCCCTACTTGAAAATCCTTCTGCCGGTAATGCTGTTGGCTCCACAGGGATCGATTCCACTGCCGACTTCCCGACTCTGCCTGTGCAGCCAATCGGTGGCTGTCGAGCTGCTCCAGATCGGCTGTGCGGGCCTGTAAGACTCGAGTTTGAGTAAAATCAATCTCGCCGTCGGTTCTGCGGGTAGGGACAGTATACTCCGTAGGCATAAGTGGATGTAGCCCGTAGACCAGCTGAAAAGGGGTATACCCAGTGCTAACCTTAAAGGCGGTCCTGTAAGAGAATAAGGCAGTCGGTAACTGCTCATCCCAGTCAGTCCTGTTGTTACTGACAAGTTTGGTAAGTATCCGACCTAGAACTTTGTCGGTTGATTCTGCTTGTCCGTTGCCCTGTGGATAGTAAGTTGTGGATGTTCGATGTTGCAGGAGAAAATGCTGTACCAAGTACTCAATGGCTTCGTTGATGAAGTGAGTGCCCTGGTCACTCACCAAAGTCAAAGGACAGCCATAGCGGGTCAAAATATTCTCATACAGAAACTTAGCAGTGACAGCCGCCGTATTTGTGCGGAGTGCCTTAGCCTCCACCCACTTGGTCGCATAGTCGGTTGCGACTAGAATGTACCTGTTACCTGTCCTAGCTGCTGCTGGCTTGATGGGCCCCACAAAATCCAAGCCCCACTTCATAAACGGCTCCGCAGGTAGGCTGGTGACTAACTGGGCTAGTCCTGTGTTGGCCAATCCTCCGACCCGTTGGCACTTGTCACAGGCCCTGCAATACTCTGAAACATCCTTATGGAGGGTCGACCACCAGTATCCAGCATCCAGAATCTTCTTGGAGGTGATATCCTGGGAGAAGTGGCCACCTGCGCAGCCGTCATGCATCTCCCTCATCGCTGTATCAGCTTGAACAGGGTCTAAAACCCGTCTTAGTACCAAATCCTGCCCCTTCTTATGTAACACTCCATCCAGTAAAGTATAAGGGAGGGCCCGTAACAGTAACTTCCGCTTCTCATCCTTAGACATAGTGGCAGACGGCTCTCCAGTACGCAAGTAATCCCGGATGTCCTGCAACCACTCAGGGGACACGTAGAATAGGCCAGCATCAGGCAGTTGGTCGGGGACTCCGGTAGGCGGCTCGCCATTGGGAAGTCGGCTGAGTAAGTCGGCTGCGCCATGCGTCCGACCGGGCTTGTACACTACTGTGAAATCATACTCCTGAAATAGCAAAAGCCATCTGGCAATCTGCCCAGACACTTGAGGCTTGTTAACCAAATACACTAGAGCCATATGATCCACATAAAAAACCACCTTGTTTCCCAAAAGATAATGACGATATTTTGTAAGAGCGTAAACCATAGCCAGGGCTTCCTTTTCTGCGGTGGTATAATTCTTTTCAGCAGAATTAAGCAATCTAGAAGCATAAGAGATCGGCTGGTCACACTTCCCTGTCTGGTTCTGAGCCAGCATAGCCCCGACGGCTATGTCAGAGGCATCTGTGTGGACATGGAACTCCAAATCCCAGCGGGGGGCAACCAGGATTGGTGCCTTGGTATATCTGTCCTTGATCTCCAACCACGCAGCTTCACACTTGTCCATCCACACAAACTCTTCGGATTTTCGCATCAGTTTGGTTATGGGCTCCATAATGTGAGCATAGAATTTAATGAAAATTCTGTTGAACTGTGCAAATCCATTGAAAACCTGTACGTCGGCTCCGTGCTGTGGTCGGGGCATCTCCTGAATAACTTCAATCTTCTTAGGGTCTGGCATCTTGCCTACCTTGGAAACCACATGGCCTTGTATAATGCCAGAGGTGACCAGAAATGCACACTTCTCTGGATTTAAACTGATGCCATACTGCCTGCACTTTTCGAAACATAGGCGCAGTTTCTGAAAATGGTCGGCTAGGTCGCTGTACACTGTGAAGTCATCTAGGAACAGCTTCATGAATCGCCCCAAGTATTCCTTGAACGCTTTGTTCACAGCCCTCTGATAAGTCGGCGGTGCATTAGTCAGGCCGAAAGGCATGACCACCCAGACAAAAGCGCCCCATTCCGTGATGAAGGCAGTCTTATGCCTATCCTCAGGAGCAATCGAAATCTGATAGTAACCAGACCGACCATCCAGGAAGGAGTACATTTCATAACCTGCCACAGCATCTAACACCTCTTCAGTAAATGGTAGAGGGTAAGGGTCCTTTTTAGTAGCAGCGTTTAATTTTCTATAGTCAATACAAATCCTTAATTGACCATTTTTTTTAGGAACAACAACAATGGGGGAGAGCCAGGTTGCTTCCTCGACTGGTATGATGAACCTTGCCGCCAACAATTTGTCAATATCCTGTTTGACAATGCTGGCATAGTTCGGGTTCATCCTGTAACGAGCCTGATGGATAGGCGGAACGTCTTTCTCCAGCACAATCCGATGCTGAGCTACCGAGGGGGGTATGCCCTTCAAATCCTTGTATGTCCAGGCGAACACAATTGTATACTCCCTCAACAGGTCCTCAGCGGCCTTGGCCATAGTTGGCTCCAATTGAACTCCAATCTTCAAGATCTTGGGAGACTCCTCAGTGCCAACATTGATCTTGCGTAACTGCTCCTCTTCAGTCAAGTTCCATGCTGCCACCTTCATATCCCCTAGCTTGTCTCTTACAAGTGTTTCATCCACCGGCATTTCACCCTCCGTGAAGGTATAGAAATGTTCTGGGTAAGTGGTAGAATCCGGAATTGGTGTAGGTACCTTCGCTGAGTCGGCGGTGCCCAAGTCGGCTCTTATGTCGGCTGCGGTACAGTCGGCTCTGCGAAGGTCGGCGGGGGGTCGGTTGATCCCGTTGTTAAGTGGAAGACTCAAACCCTCCGGTAGTGTAATAGTTCCCACTGCGAATATATCCTCCTCTGTTCTCAAGAAACGATCCTCCTCCTCGTCTGTCAGCCCTTCAGCTAAATTGTAGCATACAAGTACTTCTGGCAGCTTAGGCAGAGGGCCTTTTCGTTGGTTAATAGATATCGTCTTGACTGTGCCGTTAGCCCTGATAGTAACCAGTTTGTTTCCCCAATCATGAGTTACCTTTGCATCTATGAGCCAAGGACGGCCCAGTAGCATGCTGTAGGCTTCGTTGACCTCCTTGTTCCTGATAACAGTCAGACTGATGTTGTACGGAATACCATGGATATGAATCCGAACATTCCTTATCAACCCCACTGGCTCCACCACGGCCTGATCAGCCATACGCAATCGATAGGGTGCTGGTGACGGCTCCTTCAACCCCAACCGAATTCGCTCCTCCTCAGTAATTAGGTTGACACCAGACCCTCCATCCAGGAGTACGTTATCCAATGTTAACTGCCCCACCTGCACAGAAATAACCGGAAGGCCTCGATCAATATCTACTGCACCAACAATCAGGTTAGGATGTACCGATGATCCCTGGGGATTCTGGATATCCACTGGTGTTGTTGTCGTCTGTGTCTTTGTTGAAACCTGCTGATGCTGAACCGGCTCAAATGACAGTCTATGCTGTCGCTGAGTATTGGGAAATACTTTCGCTCTGACATACTCAGTAAGGTTGGGGGCCACTTTGAGCAGTTCCCCCAAAGACACGGTAATAGGTGTCTGTAAAATCTGTCTGCTCACGGTCTTAACGGCTGTTGAAGGCTGGGGAGTAGTCGGCTCTGTCGAAGTCCCAGTCGGCACCAGCTTGGGTGTCTCCTGCAAGCAATCCGCATCAGGAAACCCTGCCCAGTCACTATCTAGTACTGGTCCGTCTGTAACTGTAGATGTAGAGTTGTCCACGTTTGCTTTCTGAAGCTCCTCTTCCTTTTGTTGTGCCAACTCATTCTCCCGATTAATCTCCTCAATTAAAGCAATGAATTCCTTCCGGAGCCGTTCCTCCTTCTCCCAGTCTGCCCGAGTCTTGGACAGTCGTGGTTCTGGTTCTTTTAGTTCCTTATCTTCCAGTGGAAGTCCGGCTCGCACCCTAGCCGCCCTGCTTAGTATAGTGGCCACTTCAGGGTTATCCAACTCCTGCAACTCCACATTGTTGACATCAACAGAGTTAGTTCCTAGCTTTTCAGCAGCCAACATTTGCTGAAACTTTAAACGTAAATGACAATTACGCATCTGATGGTCAGTGCCTAAACACAAGAAGCACCCATCAATCCTGCCAGCTCCGCTGTTTTGATATCCTCCAGGTCGGTTGTTGAACTGTCTTTCTGAGCCACTGGTCGGCTGTGTAGCTGATACTTCGTGAACTCCTACAATCGGCTTCCCATCTGCCTTGGGTAGCCTGTTGTTTGGGTTATCTGGGTTCACGAAGCAGTATTTGTCTTCATGCCCAAATTTCTTGCATACCGTGCAAAACCTGCGGTTGACTGTCTCCACCTGATCTGCCTGGGCATTTGCAGTACTAGCCCGACTATTAGTCGGCTCTGTCCTCTTGGCCTGAAAGTATAACTTCTTCCCCGAAGCATCAGTACAATTAGTCTCACAGCGCCTATCCAACTCCTTCAGTTCGGTAAGGGTGTTTGCTGTAGACCCACTGGTAGTCACCTTCAAGTAATCAAGCAGACCTGCCCTGAAATATGTAAGCTTGAACCCTTCTCCCACTTCTGTCTGCAGGCACTTGATCAACTTCATAAAACGTTCGTAGTAGTCTTGTACCTTCTCTCCCTCACCCTGTTTGAAGGTTCTGAGAGTCATGTAGACCTGCTCATCTGAATCCTGCTCTCGATATCGCAGTTTGAAAGCTTCCTTAGCCTCTTCCTACGTGCAGTAAAGATGGTGATCCAGCCAATCATCAAACCATCTCTGGGCTTTATCCACAAGAGTCGTCCCGAACAGTGTGATAATCACTTATTCATCAGTTTCCCATTGAACCAGGCACATTTATCAAAGTAGCGGAGATGGGCATCTGGATCACTACCTTCCTTGTAGGCTCTGTACGGCAACTACTTCCGTTGAGTACTGACAGGGGGTCTAGGAGGCGCAGAGGTGAAGTCGGTGGTGCAGGCTGTGGGCACAGCAGGAGGTCCCACTACTGATGTCATTGTGGGATGCCTCGGAGGGGTGTGGAGTAGGTGCAGCACTGTGAGGGCCTCTGGGGGCAGCAGTTGGGCTGTAGCCTACTGGGGCAGAGGATGAGGTGTGAACTGTAGGCCTCCCCTATAAATCACTTCAGGGACGGATTCCCCAAAGGTAGGCTCTGCTGTTCTGACAGGAATTTCTGTGTGCTGCGTCGGCTGGGCAGATTGATAGGTGTCACCTGTAAGGTGATCCACATAAGCAAGCGGTCGATGGACTGCCGAGGGAGCTGCAGTTGGAAGGGGTCCAGGTATCTTTCTATCCCCTAGCACCTCCGGAGTTGGGTCGGTTAAGTAAGGAGTCCTGACTGGAATCTCCTCAGTCTGTTCCTGTTCGCGCTCCTGTCTCTGTTCCTCCCATAGATCGTGCAGCTGCGCTAGCTCCTGCCTTTCCCTTTCCACCCTTTGTTGCTCTCTTTGCTGTGCCGCTAACAGCTGGGTGACTAACCTCTGAGCTGTCTCCTGGACCCGTCGGTTGAATTCAAGCTCCCATGCAGTCTGAGACGGTTCTGGCGGCCACTGTGGCTCAGTATGCCAGTGATGTAACGACGCCTCGCCCGAGGGTGCAGCCTGCTGTAAAGCTTCCAATTGCCGGAGGTATTTACCTAGATCAGGCCTACTGTGAGTGTAGGTCGTAGAATACTGTTTGGCCCTCTCTCTTCTAGCTTGTAAGTCTGCTTTGAATGCTTCCACAGCCCGCCGGTCCTCCTCTTTTTGCTCCCACTCAGCCCGGAGTCTGAATTCGTCCAAAAAAAGAACATTCCTGCTGGGTCCACCTTCTGTGGGATTTGCAAGTCCCTGTTCTTGGACTGATCGACTTTTTGTCTCTTCCAGCTTCTGCTTCAAACTCTGAAAAGCAGCAGGTAAGGTTTCTGGGGTTTGTGGCAGATGTACAGGAGAGACTGGTCGGCTGCACCCCCGAGTCGGTTCTGTGCCCACGTCGGCTCTGCCAGTGACTGTACTGGGCCACTGGGTTGGTTCTGCGAAGACCTCCTGCGTCTGTCTGCGTTCTTTTCTGAAGGTGTTGTAATCATCTGCAGCAGTGGAAAAATCCCTCCCGAATGATGATGTCCTCCTCATATCTTGATACTTCCAGGGTGTACTAGTTGGGTCAGGCTGGCGGCTCAGCCTATCCCCTTTTTCGAACTGCGTCTCCCCTCCAAATCTGCTCTCTCTGGTTCTCCCATCTGATGATGACAGGTCGTTTTCCACCTCCATGTCAATGAGTTCTCCTACGTGCTTAGCCGCACTGCCCTGCGAGCTAAGTCGGCCATGTCCTTCCGCTGGAGTTGGCCCTGTTGGCCGTTCATCCCGTTGCATGTAGCGTCTGAATCGTTCCCTGGCCTGCCTTTCAGCTCGCAGGTCACTTTGGTCCCCCTCCTCCATGGATGTTGGTTGTTGACTGTTGAATTGTTCTGCTGCCTGTATGGTGCTACTTGCCTCTGCTGTTGGCTGATTTCACTTCTCCCTTCACAGTCAGTTGACTGTTCACTGTCCTGAGTCTTCCTGTCAATACAACACTCACAGACCGCAGCCCCCTAGCTGTGTGGCCCGGTTAATAGTGCCATCTATTTCCTTAATGAAAATTTTTACTGAACATGTTCTGGGGTATACTTCCCAGCTGTTTGCTATCCCCTTTTTCGTAGTGTATTAACTCCTACAGATTTTTAATCCTGTGGTTAACTGTCCCTTACAGTTTTACCGAAAACACAATTCAGTTGCAGACTCAAGTACTCCACACTATCCTACGGTCTGTCCAGGTCCCAACTTTGAGATCCGCAAGGCTGACTGAGGTGCCAATCGATATACCCAAATTCAAAATTCAAATTCTTTAACAGCAGTTTTTCTGGATCTGTAATTTTGAATCCAAAATACTAGAGTTACATTGACTTACCTTCACCTCCTCTCCCGTGATGAGGTTGCAGATCAGCCTGTATCCCCTTTTTCGATCTGTGAACTGCCCTCAGTTCACTGTAATGGGCGATGAAAATTCTACCTCAAAAAAAAAGAAGTCGCAGCACCTACGCCCTCCAGTCTGCAACAGATCCGCTCTGCTCTCACTGCTTCTCTGAACGTGTGCTAGTCTGCCTCTGTAACTGCACCAGTGCCTCCGCCTTGGAAACACTTGAGTACCGTTGTCCTCTGTCTGCTGCCCGAGTGATGTCGAGTGAAACACCAAAGATTCTGCCAGTGCTGAGGATGCAGCCTGCCCCCAATGCAGACACTTGCAGTGACTCCCAACACCCAATCAAAACTGTGCAGCCTGTGAACTGAGAGTTAACAACAATCAGCACTACTAGGAGGTCATAACAGCTCCTGCTGCACCCCTGCAGCCCTAATGAGTGTACTTTCTAACCCTTCTAGTGTGTGGACAGCCCCCAAACAGCAGGAGATTCACATGGAACGAACTAGAGCATGGTCGCCAATGGTAAAGGGAGGATTTCCCATAAAACCCTAACCTTCACAACCCATCAAAACCCTACAAAAACCCAACTAACTTAGGGTCTGAAACACTCATACAATGCTGGAAACACTCAAAGGAAGTGGAAAAGTGAGTCAAAACTGTATAAAGAGGGTCAAATCTGCCCCAAAATCATGGTATAGTAGCTCATAAAGTCTCTTCAATCTCTCCTAACTCTGAGTGCACTAGTGAAGAATGATCTCAAAAACCCTAAAATCTGCCTTAAGAGTCTAGCAGAATTCATCCAGTCGGCTCCGACAGAGTTCATCCAGTCGGCTCTGACAGAGTTCATCCAGCCGACTGGATGACTGTCGAGGACAGGGATGGAAAACTGAAAACAGGCTATTGGAACTTAGAAAAGGGGAGATGGAGAAATCTCCGGTTAACAGCCAGAGAGCCGACTATTGGGTCCAAAAAAGTGCTAAACTAGCAGGGAAAAGAAGAACATCCGGAGAATACGCTGAGGCAAGGGTCGAATATCATCGACTACAGCAGGCTTACTGAGAGGGTGGAGCATCGTCGACTACAATAGCCGTTCTGGAAGGATTGAACATCGTCACCTCCGGCAAGCGAACTCAGAGGGTCGAGCATCGTCAACAGCATCAAAGTCGACCGCGGCTAACGGTGAAGTTCCAGTCAACAAACACCGTTGACTGACCCTGCAACATCGTCAGCATTGACAGTTTACACAACATGGAGGAAGGTGACGTGAACGATGTTGTAAGGGATGCCGTGGAGAGATACATGCGCTGGCTGCAAGGTGAGGAACAAGTAGTAGAGCCGACTGGAGCAAACATACACAATCTACTTAGCAGTGTCCACGGCGATGCAGAGTCGATGGTGTTACGGAGTTGACTTGTATCACTACCTCGTCTAACGAAGACTCCAGAGACGATTTTTGCAGCGTTTTAGGACCCCCAACAGAAGCTAGAGGAGACGAAGGAGCGACCAGTATAGGAGCAGCCAATGAGTGCCCAGCCAGACAGTGTTCCATTCACTTCTTAGACGACTACAAGTTGTAGGACGAGTGGGCTCAGGAGGAGGAGGATCGACTTATAGTGGAGAGGCTTGAAGATGACATGTTGGCTAAGAGATAGTTAGCTCGACGGCAGTGGATGGCGCAACCACCACCTCAAGGCCGGACAGACCCTGGCAAATACGTTCTACAGTTGGAAGCATTAGAGCAAATTGTACCAGCAGGAGCGACTACGTTACAACACCGGCATGGGGAGCCGCAGGGAGCTATGGACCAGCGATCAACACTGTTCGAGCAGGAGTTCAACTACCATGTCTAGGAGGCAACTGAGCAGCAGGCAGCTCACCACTCAGCTCAGGAGTGGTTTCAATAGTGTCGTTCTTGGGACCTTGCGAGAGAGCCGACTACGTTTGTAGACACGGTTGAGTGGCCTGCACTAGCTGACTTTGCAGAGCCGACTGCCGAACACCTTCCACTGGATGTACTCAATGACCCAAAAGTACACCCAAGAGTAGTTGTGGAAGCTACAGATATAGACCGCAGTCTTCCTTTAGACTTGGACACAATTGATTTTGACAATGCAGACTTGGACAGAGTTGAATTGGATAGAGTCGACTTTGGCAGAGCTGGATTTGACAGCGTCAACTTCGAGAGTGTCAACTTCGACATCGTAGACTGCGACATTGTCGGCTTGAACAACGTCAACTTTGAGAGAGTTGAGTTCGACAGCGTCGACCCTGGAGGAGCCAACTTTGTACCAGTACAGGCGTTAGATGATGCCATCGGATTCTAGAAGAAACCGATAATTGTCAACAACAACTTAATGGAGCACATTTTTGTTGTAGAGCCGACTTTAGACTCCCCACTTGGCTCTGCCAACATTGGTCGACGATGTCGGTGGTTAGTCGAGCATGGCCGACGGGTCCGTCCGCTGGACGTGGTCTCAGCTACATCTAGGAAGCGACTTGCAAAGCCAACGGGTCCTTTTGCACAACCAACTAGTGCTGCTGCACAGCCGATGGTCACTCCTGATAAGGATAAAGTACCACCTATTCTACAGCGCACTAGCCTTACAGGTACACAGAAGGTTTTTTGGTGTCCATTAGGGGATGAAGAGATGAGGAGCGATGACATCAAGCCACTAGAGATGGCCAACGTCATCCCAGACAGTGGGGTCCCATTTGCCAGAGATGTCCTTGTCGGGACACACACTATTGCATGGCAGTTGGAGACAATCTGCCCACAGGCAAACCTTTGTGCTACAGAGCTTGGTTCTCAAGTTCAGAAGCTGACTTCACATGCAATATTAGCAGCCACGGCTATAGAGATGATTCAGTTAAGGGAATCTTTTCGCCACTTGGAGCATAGCAAGTGGTCAACCTCTTGGAGTTGGAGCACTCCACTTTTAGGCTATGCCATCACGTTGGCAGCTGATCAGGTCAAGGCAATCTTCCACGACAGGCTGCTCTGCACGTACCCACGGAGGCAGCCCAAGGTCATTCTTTAGTTCCATCACGGGTAGCGTTTTCAACGCCTACACTGTCGACTTTGACACCATCCACGCCGCAAGACCCGACTAGACGACGTCATCAACTTAGGGCTACAACATCGACATTCTTCCTCAGCACAGTATTAGTTTTTTTTAGGCAGTTAGCTTTTTTTTCTAGTATCTCTAGCTGACATTCATTGTTTAGACCTCCGTTGTTATTCACTTTTCTCTTCCGGATTTTCCTTTTGACCTTATCCTCATTTTCCAGTGTTCCTCGAGTTCTGAGGGCAGCACTACTGAGAATAGGGTATAATGTTAACCAAATATCCTTCCCCTCCGCCCCTATTTCTACCTTTCCCTCATGTTTTCATCCTGATCTTGTAGACGGTTTGTCGTCATCGACGAATGAAGTCTGTCACCGTAGGATGATTTCTGCCAGTTTTCAGGGAGTTTAAGAGGCAGGTTTAGGGTTTTCTGTGATCATTCTACACTAGAGCAGGTAGAGTCAGGGAGATCTGAGAGCTGCTAGGAGGAGCTGTACCATTGTTTTGGGTTGTTTTGCCTTGGTTAGTACAGATTTGGAGTCCCTTTACTTGTATTTGTATGTTTCGAGCCTTGGTATAGTTGGGGTTTTGTAGGACTTTGGTTGGTTTGTGAAGGCTAGGGTTTAGTGATTAAATCCTCCCTTTGCCAACGATCGTTTGTGGAAAATGGTCTATACGAATAGAGTTTGATTTGTTATGTTGGTTTCTTCTTGTCATCTCAACATTTATACATCTCTTGTTTTCACAAAAATTACATATCAGGCATACGTTAGATGTAATGCATTGCAAAAAAAACTTTAGTCAAAGTTTGATCAAGTTCATTTTTGTAGATAGGGACACAGCTGCCATCCAACGCAATATGGAGGAGATCGGAGATCCGATTGTTCCATGTGGTTGTCGTGATCCTAATCGACAACACAATATTGAACTACATCTTTGACCCATCGGAGACATAGGGAAGTACTTCAAACCCCACCCTTCTTACACCTTATCAATTAAGGAGCGTAGTCAATTCATGAATCTAATGTCATCAATCGAAACTCCTAAGGACTATGCTGGACAATTGGAAAAACATTTGGATCATAAAAGGTTTGGTGGTTTGAAGAGCCACAACTTCCACGTGTTGGTGCAGCAGATAATTCTAGATTTGATTTGCAAATTCTTACATCTAAGGGCCAGGGATGTGGTCATCAGAGTGGAAAATATTTTCAGACGTGTTTGTGCTAAGGGCATAGACAAAGAAGAGTTAGATGACTTGAAAACATACACCGCAAAGACACATAGTTTGCACGAAATATGGTTTCCCCCCGATTTCTTTGATACAACGCCTCACTTGATGGAACTCCTAATTAAACAGCTGCAATTGTGCGGACCTTTGCACAACAGATGGTGTTATGGTGTTGAGCGGTACTTGTATGGTCTCAAAAAATCTGTGAGAAATAGATACAGACTTGAGGCATGCATGGCAACAAGCTTTTTGGCAAAGGAAGCTTTAGGTTTTGTTACAGACTATACAACACTTTTGTCATTATTAAATGCAGAATGTGGGACATAGAGGAAGACGACACCATTTATGGAGAGGTATTGGAGGGAGGTACTCAGAGAGTCAGGTTAGATGACCACAACCAAATGGAGATTCACAAATGTATTATTTGGAACTCTGTGCCCAGTCAGCATTTGCGCATGTATGTTCATAGATTTTGCGCATGTCATTTCAAATTTTTAATTTGGCCATAGTCAATTCTGTAGTGATTATCAATTTCAATGCTAAGAGTCACAGTCATCCTATTTTTGTCCAACACATCATGTAGAACTTAGGTCGAAGTGATGTGCATTTTTTCTTGAGTTTGACATGAAGTAAATGAGAATATTATTAAAGGTTGGACAAGTATTACAGATTTTTATGTAGAGAGTAGAATAGTTCGTTAGTGTAGGGGCGTCGATTGGTTATTCATTACATGCTTGCTGAATTTTTACATTCAAAAATGTGCTCTTGAAAATTAGTATCTTCTGATTTATTTTGGTTGATTTTTATCTGCAGAGTAAATGTGATTTTTGTCAAATCACTGGTCTATTTATGCCGCAAATATTTTGTGACTTCTTTTTTTAAGTATTGATATTCGTCTCACTCTTTTTTGCATTTTAGAAAACAAATAATGCGTGACTGCTTGCTTATTGATTGAATATACGTTACTTTGTTGTTTTTTACTCTATTGGAGTGATATGAGTTGTTAAGGCTTTTCCGTGAAGCATAATATCTTCTTTACTTCTTTGTTAAAAGCTCCCAGACAATATACATTGTTAGAATCATCAACAACGTCTTCTTTGTTGCCTAATCCACTCTGTTCTTGATAGTTTCCATAGGATCTCATTTTCTGAAATTTTCTTGTAGTGAATATGATGGACCGCTACAAGGACAAACAAGTAGACGGAGATCGCATTCTCCACCCGACTTTGTCAACTGGTTTTGGAATTGAGTACACGGGCATAATCAATGCTGAAGAAGATGTGGATAGGGATTTGGCTCTTATGTCCACCTGGCCTTTTCAAGTAGCGGAGGAGTACACCTCCATGTGGGCTTATGGCAATCATTATCGTTGCATCCCTGACAACAAATCTGTAACCATTGAAACTTTTGATTCTGGCCTTGTTCGTAATGTCACCTCAGGAATGTAGAGTGTCTGCATAGGACAAAAACGCGGTGGAGGCGGATCTTCCATATGTAGGCATTTTGAAAAATATAGTAGTGGTAACTTCTCACACTGTTACCAGAACACTAATGAAATGCTCCTGGATACGTCTCAACCTTGCGGGAAATCCTTTAATGAGACAAGATGCTTTCAGATTTTGGTTGGTAAAATTTGATGCGCGTCAAGATGCAAATCAAGAAAATTGGTATGATTTTCCATACTCCGTCTTCCTAGTAACATAGAGAAGTTATAACTTACTGCTATAGAGTACATTACTAAACATTAATAAGTTTCGACTGCCTAGATATGCAAGTTAGATAGGATCTTCGGCTTGTGTGATGTTCATTAGGAAATGATGGATATAATGGAGATTCCTCTACCATGGTAGACTCGCGTAACTGGTCTTATTAACTGCTTCTTGAAGTCCATTTTTCGACAGGCTTTCTTTGTAGATGACCTTGAGGACGACAGCTGGAAGGTGGTTTTTGATAATCTTCCTTGCTCAAAGTGTCATCCACAAGACGATTATATCGTGTTTAGACTGGAGGCTCTAGAGCACATATTTGATGCTTTGGGACTACCAATACCCATGACAAGCGGTATCTACAGTTATCCTACATCACGTTATGCTCAATGATCTACATTATATGCTACCGGTCTTCTGACGGGATACACACAACAAATTGCCGGTTAGAATGTAACACAAGCCGAGGTCGATGAGGCAAACCAAAGAAGGGTAGCAAACAATGAAGCTAAAGCATGGCTTGATGAAGATTTTGAGGATGAAGATGATAATTTACCCTTCGATACGGGTCTAGAAGCCAAAGGAGAGACTATACCTGAGTGAAGTACATGAATATTGCCAATGCACATGACAATATGTCGGAAAAATGTCCAAACAGCACTCCAAATTGGAGGAGAGTTTCAACAAGTCTCCAATATGACAATGACAAGGTCGATTTACATTGGAGTTTGGAAGAATGGAGAATTTGTGTTCAAACTTATATTTTTACTGATGACATGGAATTTGAGGCGGAGGTGGTTCATTTGTTAAAAGGTAATTGGAGTAATGCACAGTGCTGGTGGAACAGACATTGATGGTTGCATGCTTCACATATAGTTGCCACTAAACTGTAACATGGGCTGATCACAGTCATCGGCTAGGTCATCCTCATTTCCATCATGTCGTTAATTGTTGGATTCTTCTTTACTCTCCTAAAGCCGGTTCTTGTGAGTAACGCCTCCCTACCACTATGTTCTCCATTTTTATTTTGATGTTGTAATGCTTAAACTCAGACGATGATGAAGCACGGTGTGTCATTCTTCTACACTAGTGTTCTAAGTATAATTGCATTCCGAATTAGGTGCAAAATGGGGTCAAGAAAAGGCCGTGTAAGCCTGCCCAAATTAGGTGAACCCCCTGCCCAAAGCCCCTCTGCCGCTGGCAACGAATGCCAGAATTGCTGCCCGCAAAGACCTCAGTGGCGCAGTGTGAGCAAAGGTCCTCGGAATATCCTCACTAACATCAATAAGTTGGCTCGGGGTTTGGTCCCAAGTAGGTAGATGCTGTCAGCCTGCCACAGTAGCTGTGCCCTCCACACGCCTCGCGGGGAGGTCATTGGTTCGAGTCCCCGTGGCGGTTGCTGGCACCACGGTGGCACAGGACGTGCCATGTCAAAAAGTACGCGGGCAGCGGCCATTTTTATCTTTCATGTGCTGCTTACACGGCCTTTTCTTCACCCCGTTTTGCACCTAATGTGATTTATTTTGATGGAAATGACGGATATCGAAGACTTTTGTATTTTAAAGAAATTTAAGGGCAACTTACGGGAAGGCGCAGTCAACAGAAGGGATTTCTAATAAGAATTCGATGGTACACAACGAGAAAGAGCCTGATATGCAACTCCTAGAAAAGGAACAAGTATCCGATGGTTAAATAGGAAAACGATGCAAAGGCGCTTTTTCTCAAAAACCACCATGGTCAGTCTAAGAGTATACATGTCCATTAGATTTCTAGAGAAACTGGTGGGAAAATAAAAGAGCTTAGGCAAAGGCAAATCCGGGGTGATAGTGTTCTCTCGCGTGAATAGGGTAAGATATAGTTGTCATACTAAGTTCACAAGTACCGCTATGTTGATTAGTTGAATATGGAGTTTGTAATGTTTACATTGGCGACATTTGCTTCAATATGATTTTGTGGTGCACTTCAGGGGAGAAATAGAAGTCGGCATATTACCATAGTAGCACACATTTTGCTCTAGGTAAAGGTTTTTGGTATTATGTGAATTGCTCTTCATTTTTCTCTAAATTTCTTCTCACACACTGATAACCTTCTTTTCTGTAAATTGTTTTCATGATTGTTAGCAGTATAAAACGATTTGGTCGACTTTTAAAAATTTGGAGATATTTAAAGGCTTTGTAGGTGTTCCAAATGTTACAGTTAATGAAAAACTTATAGTAAGATGTAATATGTACTAGGCACTTAAGGTGTATAATGTCAAAGTGTCTAATTTTGGGCCGTTTTTCTCTAGTACCACATGGACCCCTTCTAAGAGTGCCACGTATCATAACGTACCACATGGAAATTTTTTAACTTCGTACCACATGGACCCCCTTGTAGTGTGCCACATGGCAAAAACAAAAATTTAGAAAAATAGACAAACCCTAAACTCTAGCAGGTCTGTGACATCATTCTAAGTCCAGATAATTCTTAGTCCAAGAAGATGCAGCAAATCTTAGCTTCACAACCTGATTGAAGTCCTTCAAATCTTTGAATCCATAATATAATTGTGTCCATGTTGTAACCTTGCTTACTTTTCAATCTTGACAAACTTCAAAATATAAAAAAATTCAGAAGGAAACAAATTTGACGACAAGAAAAAGACGGATGATTATTAGATATTGTGACTCAATTCGTTTTGTTTCTTCTCAAAAAGAGACCTTGATGAAGCTATACACTAAGCAACAAGAATAGAAGCCCTTTAACCTTTTGATTGTACTCACAATTATAGCCCTTGCACAAGGTCTAGGGTTGTAATATAAGTAGGGGGTGTAAGCATGGTAAAGTGGACCAAAAAAGTGCTTATCTATTTGTCAATTTCAGCCCTTTTGCAAAAACCTTACAAAAATGATGGAAAGATGTAATTGAAGTCAATTTTTTTGCTAATATAGATTCTCAATTTGTTATTGTACAACTCGGAAAAGTTTCATGCAAAGTAGACACTTTAAAGTTATTGTATGAGGGCTTCAAACTCAAGCAAAGTCAATGCAGTCATTTGAAAAAGTGGCTATAAAAGAATCAAAAACTATCTAAAAATCACTTTTGATGAAGTGGTGCCCTCTGTATGTTTAAGATGTATACTAAAATAGGCAATTCATATACTCATTGTTTGCTTTAGGGTTCCAAAAGTACCGCAAGGATGTTTTTAGGAAGGTCTTTTCCGTGATACTTTTTGTCACTTTTTTTTCACCAAACATTATTTTATTAATTGAAAGAAACATCCTCTTAAGACAATAGAGGGCACCAAATGAAGAAATGAAGACTTTGAAAAAGTTCATTTTCATGATTTAGAACTTGCGGTCAATTTAAGTTTCATTTGAAGATCTTTTCTTCATGAAGATGCATACAAGATACCTTATGACACCCAAAAACGTGACTAAAATGCTCAAAAACCACACCAAAGTGCTTAAAATCAGATTTGAGCTTTGAAAGACAGCACACTTCATAATCACTTCCAAATGATCACATGTGTCACTTTGTGGTTCACTTTGTCGTGCTTACACCCTAGGGCGAGAAGGTAGACTATGTGAATATTGAGTACCGTCTTCCGAAATCTCTGTGCAGGTGGGAAATTTGACACTTGAAAATGTACTTTTGGACGAAGGATCGGGAGTCAACCTGATTATAAAAGAAGAACGCTTACGTTTGGGACTGAAGGAGCCATCTCCGGCACCTTCCCGGCTGCAAATGGCTGACCAAGCAGCGGTGGAACCGGTTGGGCTGATACGCAATGCATGAATCCATATTCATGGGATTTCCTATAACATGTGCCTCATTGCAACAAGGAGGTTAATGAAGCGTTCATCATGCTACTAGGTCAACCTTGGCTCATTGACGTCAAAGCTACTCATGACTAGGGTAATAAGTTGGTGACCATCCAAGGAAATGGTGCAGCAAAAACCATCTCCATCAACCAATGGACCGGCCCCTTACCAAAGCTCCCTGAGGTATTGGTGTGCTATAATTTAACTGCAGGGCTAACTGATGAAGAAAAGGATAGGCTTTTGCTATCAAAAGACGACGTGTTTGTGGTAGGGACAATTACCTTATGAGAGTCATTGAAGGTCCAGGCTAGAAACGAAGCCGACTTGAGGACAACCGACTGTAAACTACCAACACTTCCATCTACTGACCCGCCCACCTACCCTGAGCATTACTTGTCTGCGTGTACAGGGTTCGCGTGATACGGGAACTCACAGCTGGTCGATGTCTTGAACATAGTCAACATTAAACCTCCCAGTAAAATTATTGTAGCTGAGGTATCTAAAATAAGAAGCTGCAACCAATTTTTAATTTTTGAATCAGATTATTTGAAGTTTATAAAAATCATTAATATTAAACTAATGTCAACGTGCTCAACGGCACGGTTCTACGAGTTACTTACATTTAATTTAGATTTATAACAATGTTTATGAATTTTTCTGTGAAATGTTAGCTAAATAAGTATTATTGTTTGTTTGAAAGACATAGAATTGAATTTCAATATTATATAGTTAAAGAAGATGTAATTACTTCAAAGCTGACAAATGTACAAAGTAGTGCTTATATCATATTTTAATAATAATGTAACTTTGAGATTCTTTTGATTTGGATTGTGGAATTTTGATGAGAAAATCATATGTTTTTAGTCACCAATATTAACTTTATTTTTCCATTCATAATTTATGAAATTTTAAATTGAATAAAAAATATGAGTAATTAAAAGTAATGGTAATAAATAATTTATTGTATTTTTAATCATATACCTAAAGAATTTGTATCGAAGGTAATTTTGAAACATGTTTTTTTAAATTCACTGTTAATTTCTATTGCTAAATTTTTGGAATGAATCTAGTACATCTTTCATCCTATGTATCCAAATTGATGTAATGTAATTACATCTAAAACGTGCTCAATATCTAGTCAGTTACTAGTAATGGCAAGTTCCGGCATAATGCCACAACAAATAGATGATGTGACGTCCCAACATTATAACGGAAATGGCCTTCGTCACAACCCTAAATGAAAGATATGTGTAGTGAGCACCTCATAGACCTCATTATAAGCTCATTATTATGTTAAGGGTACTTTTTATGAACTAAACTTCTAGAAAAGCTCTTGTCGTTAATTGCCAGTTATGGTGCAAGTCAAAGTTAAACCAAAAATTTCAAAACTCAAATTGAATGTCCATAAAAACATATAAAGATTATTAAAGAATGCCATTAAGGTGAACATTGTCAAACCTTTAAAATTGAAGATAATATAGACACGTCAAACTAGATTTGACTGATGTAACTTGATAAAATTTTATATATTAACTAAAGTATATTTATGCGTTAAAACTAATCTTATAAATAAGAAAGGCCTAAATGTATATGCCTCCAACAGGTGATACGCCGTATAGAAAGGTAGAGGCACTTCTACTCCCAGGATTCAATGATGTGAGATGGCCTTTGCCAGACATGCACACATCTGAGGCATTCAGGACTAGGCTCACATTTGATTTTGCAAATGCTATGAAAGCAACAACCGGTAGCACCTTCGTCCACCAATAGTGGTTTATGCCAATTCATGTTATGGTTGATTTGTTTGCGGTAGTTGTTGACAGCATTAGACGGACACCTATACTATTTGTTTTGAACAGTCCATCTGAGGCTTTGCTAAGGAGTTTGATGAACCCTCGGTGGGACAAGAAGTTTCACATTGGCCAAGATGTTGTCAAGTGCATTGGCAACAAGTCCAGCATTGTCTTCCGCTATCATGTAGGAAGGCAGACATTATACACCACGTTCATGTATACAAGATGTAAGAGAGGTGCCAACAATAAGTGGGATGCGATTGACCACCTATCGGACGTGGAGATGGTGGAAGCGTGTTTTATATTTAGAGAGAACGCGCTGCCAACATACGAAGTCGACAAGGCATGGCCAGTATCCCACCTGCGCCACGAAATTGCAATGACGCTTAGAGACGGCGTAATTAAAGGGTACAACATGGTTGTGATAGATGCCATTGGTGTTTGGGAGAAAAAGGTACGAGTCCTAACAAAATTCATCATGCCGTTTGGCTGAAATTATTGTACCATTCTATGGGTTTTTGATACATGAGGTTCTGCTCATTGCAGCCACCAAACAGTAGAAAACCGGGCTATGGTTTGGTGCACATGGTTGGACTCTTTGTTGTTTTGTATGGAAAGAAAGAGGGTTTGTTTTTGGTTTACTCATGGTTGTAATTTTGCTAGCAACAACCAAAACTAACTGCTAGTGTTTTTGGTAGACATGGTTAGGCTCCTTGCTGTTAGCAAATGAAACTAAGAGAATTTGTTAGGTGCAGATCAACCAACGTTATGAGAGACACCTTACAGCTGCTCAGGTCATGGTTCCCAAAAGGATCCAGATTATGGAGCTATAGGATAAGGGATTTTGGGGATAAGTAATTACGGTATGCGAGACCTCATGAGGTCATTTACAAACTCGTTAAAGAGTTCAAGTTTTGGTTGCGCTATTCAAATTGCGCTTTGTGTAGTACTTGCTCTATTAACATTTTGTCACCCGTTTAGTTCGTGGTGCACCCCCAAATTATAGTATATAGGCATTTCAAAGATTTCTGTTTTCTTGCTTTCAATGATGATGAAAATAGCGACTCTTGACAAATCAAATTTGCAAGCGTCAATTCAGCTTCATGGACATGGATGAATGAGGTGCAAACATTGGGTCAGGGTTGCAATAAAAAAAATAGTCCATTAAATTTAAGAAATTACAATTTTTTACAGTCCTTGTTTGCGATTGAGCTTTGCTTTCAACAAGCAGTAACGGCTGAGGTGTGAACTTGTTGGCAACGCAAAAGCATGAAATGCTTGCAAAACCATGTTGCAAGAGGGTAATCAGCTGCATGGACATGTGTGAATGTGGTTCCTACATGCTCTTCCAAATTTGTAATAAAAAATTCCAGAAGGTGAAATTTAGAAAGTTCCCATTTCTTTTAGAAATTCTGAGTTTGGAAATAAAAATTGTTTTCAACTTGAAGAAAGTTTGAGGTGTTTGGACGCTAACGGTCCCTTGCTCACATTGCTGATAGCAAAAAATGACCTCATTCGGGAGCCCCTGGCTCCAAAACAGTGGGCTACTACTCAACCATAACAACGCCGGCAACGCTCAAAAAAGTCTTATGGACAACATATCGTGGGCATCTACTCGAGTGCCGCATCACTAGCGATTGTATCAACGAGGCTGATGAGACCTTCCATGTTGGCGTTGTCCTCTGCGATCTCTATGGTCTCTATAGCGTGCGTCTCATTATCAGAGCTATGTTCATCTCCGCAGTCGTCATCGTGGGTCTCATCAGGAGAGGCTTGCGTAGGCTCTACAACGTCAAATGTCAATGTGTCTTCACCGTCTTTTACCTCCTCTACAGTTGGTGCCAATAAACCTAGATCAGTGAGTTGGTAGTGGAAACATAATACTTGAGAAATATGGGCACTTGGCAACAAGAGAGGGGTCGCTAAGGCATGTGCCAACAAAACCTTGTTGGCTTTGGCATGAGCCACACGTTTGAAGGCATCGTCTGACAGTCTATTGGTGTCTTTAGTGCCAACCTCCGGTTTCTTTGAAGAAAGCATGGGCACAGTGGGGGAGCAGGCCTCGTGTTTCCACCATGTAGTTTGCTGCCAAGATGTGGTGAAGCAGGCATGAACATCATAATCTCTTCGATTTTGCGCAATTCCTCCTAGGCCTTAGCATCTAGTTCAAATCCCCACTGTCCACGCCACCATCTGGTCATACCGCGCTCCTAGGAGAAGACAAATTCAAACATACATTGTCAATGTGCAAAGCAGCCACAAGTTAGTGGTACGCAGCAGGTGTCAACAAAGTAACGCTCGCAGATCGAGCATGTGTCATTCAAGGCTATTGGTAGGAGTCGAAACTCCCAGGGGTATTGTGCCAGCACTTTCTTTGGTTGTAAGAATGCTGATGCAAACTCTAAGGACAAGATCTCTGCTGTCATTGCGTCAATTTCAGCATGGCGTTTCTCCTCACCGACTATCATCTCCGCCAATTTTTGGAGGACTCTGTCACAGCGCCTTTGGGCTTCTTAAGTTGCTCTGCTTGCAAGAGCCAACTTGTCTTGGCCTAAACGGGCCATCTGATCGAAGCGCCTCTTCTCTTCGTCATTGCCAACGGCCGCTACTTTCTTGTTGGCAGCAAGGGCGACACCAACGTTCTCATAGTACTTTGATTCTTCTTCTCCCTTCTCCATCATGAAGGCCCATTGGTCTGCCAAATCTGTCTTAACGCACTCCCAATTAGCCTCCACCTTCACAAGTGCTTGTTCCAATGACTTCTTCTTCAAGCGCTATTGCTCTAGGACCTGCTTAAAATCCGTTGCCACCAATGGCTTCTCCGTGTTGGCTTTAGTGAGGGGCTTGCGCTTCTTCCCCTTCATAGTTTTTGCTAAAGGGTTGACGGATCTACGAGCTCTCACCTTCTTTACCTCCGACGTCTTGAGTGCCTTAGTGGTAGCTCCAACAATCCGGCAACCACGCGGCTCCTCATCAGCTGTGCCTTTGCCTTTGTAGCTTGGACCGCTGGGAATGTGGCCTACAAGGAAGTCAATGATGGCTTCGATCTTCTCCCTCAATGCCAGGGGTGAAAGCTTCATCAAATTGCGTGCAACCTGCTTCTCACACGCCTTCTGTAGCACCTTTGTCTTCTGGGCGAAATTCACGTCCTTGCCCTCCTCAAAAAACAAGTGGCATGCTCAAAGGAAGGATGTCTCAAATGTGCCATTGTCGGGGTCACCTCCCTAAATCTTCCGATGCATTTGCAAGTATGTCTTCACCGCCTCACCATCCTCACAGTCGGCAACGTAGTGCCGCCTTGATGACCGCTCCGGCCACTTCTCCAAAAACAACAACTTCTTGCAAAAATTGTCGCTCTTGAGGTCCAAGAATTTGTAGCCACTGTTGGAGAGCCCAAAGGTGCAATGGAAGAAATCTTCATGCAGATTAGATTTGAAGTTCGTCAACAGCAAACCTTCAAATTTGAGGATCCTGGCGGCCCTGACTCAATAATTATGTAGACTTTGCCATGACCGATGCGCTCCAATTCAGCAAAAATGAGAAGCTCCAAAAAAAATTAAAAAATGGGCATGGTGATAGCTTACCTCGCAGCCCGGTTGCCGGTGCTTAAAGATGTGAAGCTCGCTGCCCTCCTCATGCTGCAGCTGCGTCAACCGAAGAATCTCGACATCCCCCTCCTCCCGAGTGCTGCGGCGCTCCTCTTCTGCACCTGTCATAGTCCTCAATGTCATGGCGGGGTGCGTGATCAAGATGCTGCCCACAACACTGTGAATCTCCACGGCACCCAAGTACTGCCTTGTCAATGCAATTGCAAGGGTGCTTGCTAGAGCAAACGGACGGCCGGAAAAGAAAGAGGTAGACAAGAGTCCTGGAGTCAACCACTCGCACCATATGGGAACAAAGCCAAGTGTACTTGAAGAGGACATTAGAATGCTTTAACGTGGGGTTGAGACTCTTAAACAAAGTTTATTAAGGGGAGCTTAAGAAATTGGTGAGAAGCTCACAAAGGCCTTAATTGCCACTCCATGCATATCATTGCCACGGCCTTAACCCTCACTTCCCCATTTGATGTGGGTTTAAAGAAAATTGCCTGACAAATTAAAATCTTGATTTTAGGGTGACTAGTACATATGATTACTTAGGCACATTCATTGAATCCCTCATTATGGAGATTAATAAGTGCTTAGATTAGCCACTTTAGTAAATTATCCAAAAAACATGTTAAAGAGAGAATCATGGTCTAATTTATTTAAATGAAAACATTGTTGGTAGTGACATTCTACATGGCCACAACATAATTATTAAAACGCATTGTAGTCAATTTACACACGGATGTTGGCAGCTTTGTCACTCTCCACGTTGTTGCCAGCTTCCTCATCATTGGTGAAGTTGCTACTTTCCCCAAGCGTCCTTCATTATAGAGATTAACATTTGCTTGGATTAGCCACTTTAGTGAATTACTGATAAAATCCGAAAACTTTGATAATTGTGTCCGTAGATTGTTATTGAATAATAAACCCAAATAACATGTTTAGGGGATAGACATGGTCTAAACTATCCAAAAGAAAACATTGTTGGCAGCCACATTCTATATGTCCATAAAGTGAGTTTATAACGCATTGCACTCAATTCAGGCACGAATGTTGGCATGCTTCGTCACTGTCCATGTTGTTGCCAACGTCCTCACTGTCGGTGGATTTGCTACCTTCGTCAGGATCTTCATTGTTGCCAGCCTCCTCAGAGACCTCTTTGTTGGAAAAATCTGATGGTTGGACATTGTCGCATCCACCATCTGTGATGGAGTCATCACACACCTACGCGTTGCCAACATGCCGTTGCCTAGACCGCCAATTCTCCAACGCCCTAGCAGCATTTAATTGATGCCATTGCTCACGTCTTCTACACGCAGCTGCCAGCCTTGCTTCATCAACCGGGGTATTGAGAACTGTGGCACACTCTAATTTCTTGTTATACCAATGTTGTATATTTCGGTACCAATGGTGGAATTGTTGCAAAATAACACTAATGTGCTCTTTGCCACCACCATGAGTTGCATGCGTCTGATTTGCCGCCTTCACTTGATGATGAGATTTCTCCAAACTCTCGCAACCTTAGACAAACAAGCTATTGTGTTCCTCCACAAACCAACTGGCGTGCCTCACAAGTATATGCTATCAACAGCCAGATTGCTGATAAGGACTTCTCCATCTGCTCTATTGTTGTAGCCCTGAGTCTTTGATCATGTATGTTACACACATAAATAATATGCTAATGCACAATTTTCTCCGTTAATTGAACCTAGACATGCAATGTACAAATGTGACTCTATACAATGGAATTGGCAAGATAGTTGGATTCAAGAGGCTTTTTGATGGCACATTCGCCAGACTTACTGTCCCCACGGCAGGAATAACCCTCTTTTGCTTGCAATATATGCAATTCATTGCACTTGTTCAGGCCCGGATTGAAGCACATACATACACTTAATTGTCATCATATCCGCGGCCACATGCCACTCTACATGGAATTCGCCAACTTCAGAGACTTGAAGTTTCTGGCCATTGGACTATGCTTTATTCATAGTTGAGAACTTGGATTTTTCAAATATCCACGAGACGACTTTGTAGGAATTCTTCTCCACTTGGAAGGTTGCAACTCACCAAATGTCCTGCTCCAATTAGACTGAGAAAAACATGGCATGGTCCTTGTGAATGTTTGTGTCTAGTGCCTTATTCATCAATGTGATACTGACAAGTTCAAATTTTATTGCCATTCACAATCTCAGCCTCGTCCAATTTCATGACAAATACCAGCAGTGACCCTTTCAACTCTGTGGAAATATGGCAAGTGGTTGTGAGGGCACAATACAACTCGCAAGGTGGATCTACTGACAGCAAACACTGAAAACAACAAATTGAGGTGCTTACATGACCGATGGAAGAACACACCTACTTCTGTGATTCCGTAGAAAATCACCATGCTCCTTTGGACAACCTCAAGGTCTATGAAAAGGAAATTCTTCTGAGTCAAGACGACTTCTTTTACCATGTCCTCAGACTTCTTGTTCTTCTTAGAACTTGTTGGCAGCGTCAATCGACCTTCACCATGGTAGTTTTCACCAATATACTGTGGCATGTTGGCATTCAATTGCTGCCGAAGGATTTTCACATGATAGGGGCTTAGTAAGATACGGCCGGTCCCTCCTTTGTTGAAATCAGCAATAGGAGCCTTCACTATTTTGTAGATAGCATCATATCTCTAATGGGACATGCCTGCCTGGTTGCAAGCAGCAAGAATTTTGTCTGGTCCTATACTCTTACTAATCGATTTAAGCACATTGTTGGCAAACTCCGCCTCAACATGTGCCATAAAAGGCTGAGAAGCAAAGGCTACACCTTCATGCCTTGACAAAATCCGAGCTAGCGCTATTGCGGTTCTACCTTCGAATTCTTTATCCCCTCACATGCGTCGACGTCGATGCTCCCCCCGGTTTCTGTTGACAGCATACAGCACAAAATCTCGTTGCAACAGTGTCTGCATAAGCTTTACTCTTGCTTTTGTTCCACGTGATCCACGTATCAACTCGTGAATCCCTCTAAGAGCCCGAGCCCTACGTCGCATGCCTACGGTGGTCTCCTTTTCGAAGCTGGACCTCCGCTGCCAACACTCAACATCTTCTTGGAGACTTCGCACATGGCACTCCAATTGTTCCAACCTTTGGGCTTGGCTATCGCAGATAGCCTGTAATTCAGCCCGCAAATCCGTGCATGTCTTCTCTAAGTTAGCGCAACGCATTCTCTCCATTTGGAGATCTTGGGCCACCCTTGAGTTGCTTGGCAACAGCTTCGCCCTTAAGCATGACCATGGGTCCTTGGAGACCGTGCTCTCCATGGCATATGAATTCAATGAACCCTTTAAGGGTTCTGAGTGGAGGTGGCTTTCCTATTAGTGGGTCAACAAGGTGAATGTCTCTATCGTTCCTCAAGTCAATGTTGGTGTCTCCAAGACACCTTCGTGCTCAAAACGAGCTTCTCATGCGCAGTTCTACTTGTTTAAAACCTTGCCTGATGATCAGGGCATAGCGTGCGTCTAGTGAAACTTGGAGAATGTACTGAGTGCTGCGTGCAGGCCTTATTGCCATCGTAAACTCAAAATATCAAAGATTTGATTGAATCTCCCCTAAGCTGCTCAGTACCTGCAGCTAACCGGAAAATGTTGTTATAATTTTGGGATACCTTCAACGCAAAAAAGAATGTGAAAAATTTCTCTAAACCGTTATTGTTGTTGCAGGAGGACCGAATTAACAATCAAGACTACTTTTAATATAGTTGAGTGGAACACGGGCCACACCTTCAACCTGGAAACTACTCTATTAGAAACCATTGTGGAAGCAAGGTTTGATGGTACCAAATTTCACATTCCTAAAACCCATTAATCTATAGACATACCACAGAGGTTCATTGTGGAAAATCACCTTCCCTTCAATTTACATCTCTCTCATGAAGCCAATGTCGCCGACTAAGAACGAGCCTACTGCGCCGTTGCTGCTAGCGGACGTCAATCCCAAGTAAATCTGAAATTCAACTTCTCACCACGGATTAGGGGCGCAATTGTCATTTGGAATCTTAGGAGATCACATAGAATTGTGCATGTCATTGTGGCATAATCAAATTGTGGGAAGCAGAATCGTGCGCTACATTTTCTTAGTGGTGAACAGCGCAGAGTCGGTGGCGCCATCACGTGTTATCCGTTGAGGCAAGGGGGGAAGCACAATAAAGTGGACCACAAAAGTGCTTAGCTCATTGCCAATTTCAGCCTGTTGTGTAAACACACTAGAAAGTGGCATCTAAAACTTCTTGATGGGAAATTAAGTTTGGGATATGGAAAGTAGACTTGATGTACTACAACTTCCGAAATTTGCGTTCGTAGTTGTTGAGTTGAGACACCTCTATGAACACCACAAAGTTGAACAAAGTGAATGCAGTCATTTGGAAAAGTGACCGTATTACATTGTAGTTTTGACAGAATTCACTTTTGACTTTGTGGGGCCCTTCATTTGTACATTGCGCTTGTAGAAATGATCCAGGTGGCCGTGTTTGCAATCCTAGATTGGCAAAAAGTATCCCCGGGACGTTTTTAAAACACTGTTTTCGGTGAAACTTTTTGTGAGGTTTTTTTCACCGAACATTGTTTTTTAAATTGGAAAAAACATCCTCTAAAGACAATAGAGGGCCCCAAATGAAGAAATCAAGACTTTGGATAAGTTCATTTTCATGATTTATAACTAGGGGTCAAATTAAGTTTCAATTGAAGATGTTTTTTTCATGAAGATGTGTGTAAGATACCTTATGACACCTTAAAAAGTGACTAAAATGCTCAAAAACTACACCAAAATGCTCAAAATCAGCTTTGAGCTATAAAAAACAGCACACTTCATATTCACTTCCTAGTGATCACATATTGCACTTGGTGGTCTACTTTATTGTGCTTCCCCCCGCAACAAATCGAAGAAACCATAGATTGAGGTAATGGATCAAGGGAGCTTATAATTTATTGAGCAATAAATTCCACTCCGTCGGCGCTCACCGCACACCGTTGACACGTCGACTCAAACGAGGCAAAATCCAACCACGCAGCTCCCTTCCGAACCCTGTCAAGCCGCTCCGGGCATCGTTCTCGACTCATACTAACCCCAACAGAGGTGTGTTTGGGCAAGAAGCTCACCTAATCCGCGTTGTCTTACAAGGCCTTTTGGAGACCCCGAAATTTCTTTTAATGAATGGTATTCCAACACAAAGTTATGACAACATTATATAGAATGGTGATTACAAGAGCGCAACGTCAATAGGACAAGATAGTTGCAATACTATAGTGAATTGAATGATATAGGCTTTCTACGTTCAACTAAAATACTTTAAACCAACAATCCACTTCAACCTCACAAATCTATAAATTGTATACTTCACAATATCCTTACCAAAACACAAATTTTTTATGCCAACTTGGATCCATAAGACTAGTGATCACTCTTTATTGGAACCACTAACAACGTAAGAGGTGGATGTTTATCTTATAATGTTTAGGAGAGGAGCAAAAAAGACCTTCGAAGACAAATAGAAGAACAAATTATTAGAGATAGCTTATGCAACACTCAATGGTGGTCTTTGTTACAAAGTGAAAGTTTGCATGCAAATATGCTAGACTAATACTTCACATATATGCATCTCTAGGAGTGACAATCAAGATTATTGAACCATGGCATTAGTGGTGGCTCAAATGTTCCATAGAAGAGTAGTTGATTCTAATTATTCCAAATAATTAGTGCATTTGTCATTGCTAACTTCATCACACATGCTCTATTATAATAATAACATGGCTAGCAAGTATTCCAAGCTCTAATTGTTCTCTAGTCCCCTTCTTCATTTCCAATAGTGATGTCCCTACAATGTTTGTAAAATTGGACACCACGACGCCATGACATGGATCTTTGTTTTGATTTTGATTTTCTATTACTTTGTACACCAAATGGCACAACTTTTGATCCATGTAGTTTTGTTTTTCTATAAAATGTTGTTGATATCCACACTTTATAGAGTGTATTTTTCCTATTCCTCCATTGCATTGTCAGAAGAGGGCTCCTACTCTTTGATAAATATTTCATTTTCGTTGTGGATTTTAACAAAACTACCAATTAAGCACGAACATATTACATGGTATGCTAGCACAAAAATACATTATATATAACAATCATTGGACAACATAAGTTACGAGATGGATTTCACAATTCATTAGTCAAGCAATATGCAGGAATCATAGCAAAACTTAATGGAATTTAATGCACTCTTTGCTGTCACAATCACATTAGGGGAAAAATGAGGTCTCCAACGGGCCTTGTAAGACAGTCCGGATTAGGTGAGCTTCCTGCCCGCTGACACTTCTCTTCGAAATCTCATTGGTCGATATCCTGCCCGCTGACAACAAAATTTGCCCCGCTGACAACAAGATTCGCTGACAACAGGATCCGCTGACTATAGGATCCGGTACTGTCCAATGGGGTGACAGCAGTGGGCACACGGTCGGTGACAGTGTCATTACTGCTTGTATTGTCCAATGGGGGGGTGGGGTGGGGAAGGGAAGCAATTGGCTAGACCCCCCAAATGCCAACTGCTGGCACTGCTGGCAGCATTTGGCAACCTGCTGGCACCATTGGTGCCAGCAGGTAAAGTGCACGGGCATGGCAAAAATTCAGGCACTGGAAAACATGGAAAAGGCCCGTTGGAGACCCCGAACTTCCCCTAATGTGAGTGAACTTTATTTCTCTTCCAAATGGTCTCCTTTGTAGAAGAACATTACATGCCTTATCTTGCCCTTTACATGTTTGAAATATCTTTGCTTGCTCAAAGGAATGACTGCTACATCATGTACTTAAACAATTCTAGCACTTTGGATTTGTATTGATGTCCAAGTAGGATCCTATCCAATGAATGGCCTAAGTGGAGGTGTCTGCTTTTATAATCCATACACTAATGACAAGGTCTTGCTCTCTTTCTAGCCACTCATAGAGAAACTCTTTGTCCACCTAGTCTTAAGCAAATAAGTATTGTGCTTCTTCTAAAGATAATTTGTCTTTGGTGATTCCTTCTTCAAAGCACGATAAACCTATGACCTTGGATCTTAACCAAAAGCCTTTGAGGTAATCTTTTTAGATATATTGTACCCACTATGAGAATTCTTTATGTCCTAGATCAACAATCATTGGTTGCGGAGCTCCCTTAAAGATTAGATCTTTTGTAGAAAGTTCTTCTATGGTTTGTGAAGGATTATCAATAAAAACCAGTAGAAAGGCATGATTGAGCAAAACAAGAGAATTAACTAACTTGACCTTTGAGGTAAGAGAAGTCTTTCCGTTATTGAAATCTACAACAACTTTTTAATGCTCAATTGTGCCTTTTACAAGTAAATAGAATTATAGAAGCCGTAAATCATTTAGATCAATGAACTCGCCACATTCATTAATTCCACCCTTCAAAACCTGGTTTATATGAACTTTTTTTGCAGGAATTTCTCTAAGATCTATATATACCATTTCCTCATGGATCTACCATCTATAATTACTCTTATAGAAGCTCTTTGAAGAAGATCTAACACAACTCCATTAAGATCTATATAGACTCGTTGCTCTAAATTTTAGCATCTATAATCCATTTATTTTCTAACGTTGTTGATATACAACAATCATTACCATTACTAAGATCCACAACATTTGCACTTAATTGGAGACATTTATCTACAATTGCATCACTAAGTGACAACTCTACTCATTCCCAAATATTGGATAATAAACTATTACATCTTGGAAGACATTTATGGAAGATATGGAGACATTTACGTGTATCACGCTAGACTTCATCCATATCCATGGTCTAATCAAAAAAGGAATCACATGTACGGACAAAGTAGATAGCTTAAAAAACCATCAACAACTTTTATTAGTTTTGCAATTCCTTTTGCAATACCACAACCATAACCTCCACTCTTGTCTAGACAATGATAGTCAATATTACCACATGGGGGAGAGAATACCATCTTCAAAAATGTAAGGTGAACACAATAGAAAACCTTGCATACTAAATCCTAGACTGAAGTTCGTGAGCACCCGGTGTGGAGCTCACCCTATATTCAGACCTAGGGTTGATGGATTGTCCTTCCAGCGAATGCCCCTTTATCCTCTCTTAGGTAGTTGATGTCTGGCAGAGATACAAAAATATATAATAAAACAAGTGGAGAGATCAGTAACACGACACTTATATTTGCAAAACTCAGTACAATCTTTCATCAAGGAAACGATCTGTAGATAAAATTCAATTACAAGTTGCAACCATTTTAGATTTTGTTTAAAAGAAATTATCAACAGCTTTAAATGCAGAATATCATAGGTTTTAGAAATGCTGTGATATACCCTTTTCTGAGTAAAAATGTTTCACAATAATAAATGGATTATTAAATAATATCCAACTTTTAGATGAATATGGAAATACGAATCTCTGCTAGAGTACCCCATGACTCGACTGTGTCACTAGAAAACCCGGGAGACATACGCAAAAATTGTAAACGATTTTCATTTCGAATGCAGTCAAGTGCATGTTTCTCCGTTGATCACAAAGAGCATTCGAAACTTCAGCATTTTCAATTTTTCTAGTCAAGTAGTATGAAAATTTTAATATTCTCAAATTTTTCTCACGGATTGTAGAAGATATTTGACAAAGATTTTACCTTAAGAAATTCCTCGCTGGCAACATCCACAGCACTAGCTTGCAGCGGAAGCTGAAGCGATTCACATGCACAGATTTCAAAGACGAGTATCCACTGGCATATATGCTTTGCATTTCCGGAAGCTGAAGCGATTCACATACGCAAATTTCAAAGACGAGTATCCACCGGGCATAAATGCTTCGCATTTCCAAAGTACTAAGTTCCCTGCGACCCAATCAAACTTCACGTCAGTTCGAGTGAATGTACTCCCATCCTGCCAAGAATTAACTAAGACATGCTCGCTCTAGCAGGATAACGTACGCCATCTACAAAAGACTTTGCATGAATACATTACAGGGAGCGGGTAATGTCTTAAACATTCAGCAGCTTAAGCATCCACAATCACAACTGGCACAGATATCTAGCACATAATAAACTCTGACAAAATGGCGAGCGACGATGCAAACGCCAACCTATTTGAACCCTGCCTTGAGATCAGATGATAAAACGTTTTTAGAGGAAGGAATAGGTCCCGAGTGGCAAACTTGATATTTGACAAATCTTGAGTCAGAGACTACCCTGACCTATCTTCCAAACCTGTGTCCAGACATCAATACTAAATATCAATATCCGTCCTTTACCTTTTGTCATTCGTACTTCAAAATTCGGGTATCTAGGTGATTACAGCTTTAATTGCAGCCTGGAAAGGACACGAATGAAATGTTATTTGTAGAAACTCTATCTAGTGCTCGTCTTCAGCGATATGCATGGGCACATGAACCAGTATGTTATACCCATAGATGGTCTAGGCATATAAATCTTCCTGCAATAACAGTATCCACATATTGAACACCAATTTACATTAAGTGACAGACCGGTTCCCATTCATACTAGAAACAGAAAATCATGTCTCATTTTAACTTAGTGGAGATAAGGAACTGCCGCAGAAAGAGGTGCAGTTCAACATAACCTAAGCATCATAAAAACTATACTAAAATTCGAAGTTCTAACCCGGTGTCTACTACCTTCGCGCGATCATCAGAAACTTCACAACCCTTGTCCACCTTCACTAGAGCACTTCCTGACGAAATTGAGAATAAGGAACACTAGCAAGAAGACCATTTGATAGTAAGACATCAGCATTATAATATACATCATAGACTAGCAATCCGGTATCCACTGTTCCAGTGTACATCACTGCAAGCAGAGATGGAATGAACTTACTGGAAATTGTGAAGCTTAGAACGTGATGCGGGTGCCTGCCGTTTCTACCCCTACGTCATGGCCGAAGCGGAGTAGAAAAGAGCTGCCTTTTATTCCATCTGAAGAGGTGGCCACTACGGCTACCTATTCGAACAAGCTCTCCTCAAATATACCATTTCTAGCCTACGAAACTAGGAATTATTTTCTGTAATAAATTAAAGTTGTCTTCCACTTTGGCCTCATCTGTAGCAAATACTTCGAACAGCTCTTTCTCTAAAATGAAGTAAGCGTCTGCAAAGGCCTGTTTCAAGAAAAATACAGTGTGTGAAGTGCCTTAATTCATCTTTAAAAATCGCAAGTCTTGGATTCCCACACACATGATTACTCAATTATAAGCAACTTCATTTGTTCACATTCTACTACCTTGTGCTGCATGGAGCGGTATTCAAAAGTACTTTACATGATCTTCATACCCACTACAAAACAAAAGAGACATTCACCCCTTCTTGCAGCGGAAACATCGCACACGGAACTAAAAACCAGTAAAATGCAAGACCAAGTCTTTCAGTGTACCTTCACAATTTGCTGTATGCGGAAACAGGTGCTGCCAACATTGTTTTCGTAATCGAATGGATCTTCAATATACAAAGGATCAATACTGCAAAAAAGAAAAAACGTTTCTGGATTAAGCCAATCTGGTGTAAATGCATAATACCTAGTACAAAATGGACTGTGTCCTCGTGCAAAAAACAATTAAAGCAAAAATCTATGTCTAGGGACCAATTCTCTACTGGATGCATCAGCTCCAGCTGTCAAACAAATGCCAGCATAACTATTTCTAGAATGTATTCCGCAGGTGGGAAATCAAATGCGTGAGTAATAATGAGGAAACCAAATATATACCTAGGGCTACGATCTCTGCTTACGTACTTCCCTCCACCTCGAATTCGGACGCACATGCTTCGAGGATCAAATACATATCTTCAAAAGTGAATTTCAAGCAAGTCATTATATTCGGATGCAGATAACGTTGATCAAAGCTTCAATTGACACTTGTAATGCCGACACTCTGTTCTAATACCTGCAATTTCAGCACCTAAAAATTCCGAGTTCCTAATAAGGACAAAGATAACCAGTAAGGATGTAAGTAGAAAATGAATACCCAAAAAAGTGGAGGAAGTCCATAAACAAACTTCCAAGATTCTGTGTCAGGTACCATCAAGCACTAGACGGTTAGGTTATCAAATAATCCAATCTAACTGTGGCCTGATAAACTAAGCAGAACAGATCCTGCATGGAAGCTGCTGGTGTTACTACAAAGAGAACAACAAAGACAATGGCAGCGAAATTTGAGACATACGGAACGTGACGAGAAAGAAAAGACAACCTGACTTGAAGAGGGTCGTCCAAGATGCTGCTGGTGCTGAAGGAACCGTGTAATCAGTAATACCTGAAGACAATACTTAATATATATACTGAATATGAGGAAATAGAAAGTTTGATAAAGAGGAAAACAAACCAAACTCATTTTGATATTCATGAGCTTTCAATAAATTATCAGACAGTTTACAAGGTTCATTTTCCTACCAACGAAAATGCAGTGTTCAAACTGCCTCCTCTTCAAACATAAGTTGAGTTCTTTCTTAGATTCGTAAAGTGAAACGATAAGTAACAATTTGAAGTCTTTTATTTAAATTCTACTGATTCAGATTGCACTCACAGAGAGCTAAAATCAATCATAAAATATTGTAAACTAGTAGCGTGTACTACAGTGATTATAAATATCTGTATAGATCATTGAAATACATAACCACGTTAAAAGTCATGTGCAAGGGTCTGGAGAGGATTAATGCGACAGCTAACCTGGCAGTATGAACTGAGACCGCCCTTGTACGCATGGTCGAGACCCCGGTCAGCAAGGAACTGCTTCAGCACTAATGCCAAGGGTGTCAAAGGAGGAAATTGCCCCATGAGCTCCCTAACCTGCCCATGGCATGCTCCACGTAAGTCATACATGGAAAATAGTATTTTCCCCCTCCAATTCAATCCTGCCTACAATTTGACAAAAAACGAAGAGATATACGCGGAAGAGACATATCAATACTGCTACAGTGCCTAACTGAATACATAGGAAGGATGCAAACCCCATAAAACATCCAGTCTGTAACAAGCTGTGGACTAAAAAATTTACCAATTCAGAAGTGCGAACACCTGTGTTCGTCGGAGCTTCAAAACTGATGTCGAGACATACATTTTGACGATCTTTTTCAGAACCCCACGGGGCCTCTTTCCCTGCAAAGTCCCCTGACTCTTGACTAGTTGGTAAGCCATGCAGTGTATTGCTGCTTGTACTCATAGGACATGTCTCTTTTACGCTCAAAGAAATGTCCCCCAACTCACATTGATGGGGTAGAATGTGAGCTTCTAATCGTATGATTGGTACCTGCAAAATTGCCGGATGATGTAATAATTCAAAAATCTACGCAAGCAATGGGAAAGAAAAAGAGGATGTCATCTAGTATAATGCATCAGCAAGGAATAAAAACAAAGAAGAAAAAGTGATCATGAAACAGCCATGAAATCGGCGAACAAGGCTCTTGCTAAGTGGCGAGTACTAAGTACCATCGTGTGCTCTATGACTTGCAGTGACTTAATCCAATCCTGATCTTCAAGGTTACGTGCTGCATGCTGTAGTCCAACGATGTGAGCAGGAACAAACACTCACTTCATCAAGACGTCGTTCTCAAGAAAACAAGGCCATAGATCTATCAAGATCAAAAAACGCGTTGTGAGAAACGTCATCAATGCATCCATAAAGAGTTCAGTAAACAGCCAAGGAATGCTAACCAGCAAGCAAGTCTCCTTGACCCCATCAATTCGCCCCTCCAATATTCCAGCTTGTTTGATGGGTTCCCGTGCCTATGTGGAACAAATTTGTAAGAAATAGGACAGTGTAAAACCATGCGAAATATAAAATCCAACCCTCCTTAACCTGGTATATCTGAAAATTATATGATCAACTGACCTAAACTTAATAATCAATGCTCAAAAGTTAAACTTTCAAACGCACCTTTCTCACGAGAGGTAAGCTAACAACAAGATCAACGTCGCTAGTTGGAAGCGCTAAACCGGTAGCATTTGACCCAAATATCTTTGCCCGAGAACGTGGCCACAAAACTTGCAGAGAGTGTGCAACCTTCTTCACTGCCGTATTGATAAAAGGCATCCGCAATCTTTTCTCTGCAGCAACCTGTAATGAAAATAGCATCACTATCAATATATTATAACTAAATGATTAAGCTGACATGCTAAATCCTCGACAAGAAGATTATTAGCTGAGGATCAGCACAGATTCTCAGCTTCAAGTTAAAAGAGAAAGTCTTAAGTAATGAGTTGAAAGAGCCATAAAAACCGTTCGTGTCTAGCTTTAGAACCATAGCCAGATAACCTCCATAGATATAGCCCAGAATAGCGTCCAGCTCGATAAAAAAGTTTTAAAAATACCTGCAAACAGAATGTTTCAATCTCCCTGTGAAGAGCTGTGTGGTACACCGTGATAACGAGATGAAGAGTGGGATTCTTGTTATATAACACACCGCTTTGCATCACCAAGGCTTCGTCAGCCTGCAAATCCAATGAGGAAATGTGTCTTATCATGTAAGCTCAAACCAACATATAAACCCTGGTAGGATACGGGTCGCTATGTAGATTTTGCCATCAATAGTAATCGAACACCACAGAAGCTGTGACCAATGAGCATTTCTCTCTTTGAAATTCAGTGATTAGAGACCTAATCAAGAATGATCACATAGGACTAAAGGGACATGACGTGAGGTAAATGAAGGCGCAAATGAAAGGTGTATACCATGTGTTCCTGATTCAAGGCCGATGAGGACATGGCCACCGAATGTTCCCTTGGCACAGCTCCTGGCCGTATTGGTGGGGTGCTTGCTAAAACCACCGTACTTCTTCCATTTCCTAAAACATTGTCTCTATTCACTGCTTGTACGTCAAAACTATCCACGTCGTCCTTGTTCCACCAGCTTGTTAGGCCCCAGTAGCGGGGACTTGATCTCCCAGACCTGGCAGACATCCAACCCTTCCTACGCTTGAGGCCAGCAACTGGCGAAGGTGGAGGTGGGGGTGGAGCATGACGAATGACCGGAGGAGATGGCTGCCTCCGTCGACCCCCACAAAAGTCCCGATGGACTCCTCGTGAAACGATGTGAGGACTACGGGCTTCTCGCAAACGGACAGCTTCAGTCTTCACCATGGACCTGGTAAGGCCATTATCTCTCACCACCACAATGGGACGCAACCTCGGCATGAAGCCGTCACTCATGACACCATCCACTACTCCCATTCTGGTGTCCACATTTGGCCCAGCTGCTTGAGAATCATCGGAAATGGATCCATAGTTCGCTGCAAAGTCACTTTCTGCCGATCTGGTCAAACAGACACGAGGACCCACCTGGCTAGCCGCTATCTGATCAAAGGACAATGGAAGAGAAGTAGAAGGTTTTGAAGGAGAAGTAATAGAAAGATTGGAGTTTGTCGACCCTTTCCCCCGGTATGAGCCTGAGAGAGGGTGAATACCGACTATGTCATCTAATACAAGACTAAGATCTGCCTCTCTACGCGCCCATGAACTATCATCTGAGCTCATGGAACCAGGTCGGGAGTAACCCATTCCTGTGTAGTCTGCTGAGTTCCAGTACATTACCCCACCACCAAAGAATTGATTATAGTCCTCTGCTTTCATGTGTGTAGTGTCGTCATTTAGGCGTTCATCTTCTTCAGAAACCACATACCCATCAAAGTCTTCAAAATCGCCTGCATGAGATTCGAAGGTTTCAAGGTCTGTGTCGTACAGGCGCTCTTCAACCTCAGAATCATAATCCCCTATTCTTGTTTGTCCGTTTGGTGGGATCCTGGACGCATATGGGGACGACGGGAATGGAGAATGGAGAGTAACAACTTTAGGGTCATTTGAGTCAGAGTACCCCACCACTGGAGCAAGGCTGTACGCATTGTGCACAAATGGGGGCCACTCGAGGCTTCCAGGAGGAGCAGGGGCAGTGTTGGAGATAGAACCTGAAGAGGCACTCAAGCGCTTATGAACTACATCCAGGTGGAGTCTCTCTGAAGCTGCTGGGCGCACAGTGCTGCCTGAGACCCGGACTTGCGAGTAGCCAGGCCATTCATGAGAATAAAACATAGCAAAGGCAGGAGGATTATGTTGAGATCGTAATGGCCCACCCTTTAAATTATGGACCAGCACGGGTTCTTCCGGGGAAAACGTTGCTGTGGGCCGTGATGTGAACAACTTTCCTGCACATCGTAGAACATGATCAATTAGCTAGTGAAGGTACACTACAACAAGGCTGGGTTAATCAATCAAGAGAAGTGAATCAAACAAGTATAGTCGTACAGTTCATAACCCTATTTTTTAAACAATTTCGTGAAACACACTTAAAGCACTAAGTAACTCCAATAATCTAAGAGCATGGTTATTAATAATGAGGCATGTAAGGAGAACGTGATGCATGCCTGAAGAATTAACCCCTGAGGGCAAGCTTTGTGATCTAAGCCCGCATCTCATATTGGAGTCAAATAATGGCTCAGATGTCGTTTCAACGTCACGTGCAGCAATCCCGCCCTCCTCTATAATCCTTGGTGCAATTAAACTATTAGATTTACGACCATTTCCAGAAGCTTCTTTTCTGAGAAGCTGCAGTTCCGGAATTGTTCGGTAAAAAGCCATGGCTTTAGATGTGCTCGGGGGCTTTAGATTTACAGGAAGCTGTACGGCAGAAGCAACGACGTCTACTGGTCCACAGCAAAGCTCAAATGCCCTGTGATTCATGCATTGAAAATCAAGATCACATTTGCCTGAATCATCCGCTGGCTTGTCAAATGGCTCTTCAAGATTCTGCCTCAGAGTCGACATTTTGAAAATATCAGATCTAGCTTGACCGGCGCTGGGCTCTTTTTCAACCGGTGATAGGACCTTCAATGTCACTGATCCATGAAACTCGTCCACTGAATCGGGAACAACTCGCTCTGAGTTATCCCCGGTAGGCTCTATAATACTGATACAATGGTCACTGTGAAACTTGGAGGATGCTTCACCAAGATTACAGTCAGGATCAGTGGCACTTTTAATACCTACATCACAACTGTGACAGGAGCCAGTGACAAGATTTGAATCAGAAATTTCATAATCCACCTTGTGACTACCATTTGCCTTAAACTTGTCGAGCTGGCTTCTGTCCTTATGCTCGCCATTAATGTCCACATTAGATTCTGTCTGCGTGAATTTCTTATCTTTGTATGTCTTTGATTTCCGAAAATGAGGCTTTGAACTCTGAATGTTTTCTGTACAGGATTCAGGGCTTCCTACAATCTCATTTAGGAGTTTAAGCCTCTGAGAATGCAGGGCGGTCCCTTTCACGTCCTCATTTCTGGCTAGTTCACCCTCCTGTAAAGATACAACACTAGGACGTAGTCATTGCTGGTGCTTAATTGTTGTAAGAATACCTGATAAAATCAGATGACCAAATGACTATAAACTAGATAAAATTACTTATCGCACGAAAGAGAATGACTAGTCCGAAGGATTTAGCTTATCACAACAACGCGTAACCCCATATGGGCAGTAGCACTAGGTTATGAGCCAGGAATAGAAATTTGAGACAACGCCAGCATAGGAAACAAGCCCCACAACCAATGTATGTTTGTGGTTCTCAACTAATCATCACTCACAACATGCGCAGTCAAGATTAATTCAACTAATACAGGCCAGGCATATTGGGAAAGGTATTTACCTCAAGAGGCTGATTAGCCAAATCAGCCAAATTAGTCAAATCATTTCGTACTTCCGCAATCTTTTGCACTGAACTCTTTCTCCGCCTCTTTTTCTTCTCTTTACTCCTTTTATTCTCCCCAACTCTGGCACTTTCAGCAGCCAGAGATTTAGCACCTACTTCACCTTCTAGAAGCTCAAACTCCACAGCTTCATTCATCACTCTTGCCAACACATGTCTCGACCTCCTTAAAATTCGATCTGACAATGTCTGTACAGATTCCAAATTGCTAAAAAACAGACGATTATTGTTTGTAACTGAGGAGCTTGAGCCACCTGGTAAAAAACCCAACTCAGAAACTTCCTTCAGTGCAGCCAAACCCGCAAGCAAAGGTGACAGTGTTGGGTCGATTGAACTGTTCTGCGGATTCGACTTGTACTGATCAGCTTCGGTATCCGAGAGACTGGTCCACTTCGAGCTACTTCCTCTGTATTCTGAAGCCCTTGAATCCTCAAGAGGCCTCTTTGTGGGTTTGGTATTCCGGGCTACATTTCCTGCTGATGAAGAAGCGTTGATGACCTGAACAGCATGAGTGAAGGCATGAATAATCAGCATACGGGAGCAGGAATGTTTCCCACAAAAAGCCATCTCAGCATCGCGCAATGTTATCAGGCCAGTGCAACGCTACTGAGGTCGAGCAAATGCACTGAATATTATGTGCAGCACCTATGTAACATGACAACCCCAAACGTTCCAGAAGCAGCATGGTCATATCTAACACCTTTTACCCACCTCCGATTTGGTTGCAGCTACCAGAGCAAAACGAATAGTTTTCTCTTTCACATCGCTAACCACCGTGTCCCACCAGTCAACGCAGCCTCGTTTCCTACCGTGTAAACTCTGACCAATTGCTGCCGACTCAAGAATATCAATGCATCTTCCAGGAATCCTATTTGACCTCAGTAGTTCGCTCGTCTTGCTGCTGCACGAGTTTTTTACAAATCGTTTACTGCCTAAAGAGAAATTGTACGATGACCAGATGGATATCTCCAACTTGTTAGCTATAAAGGCTGCAATACTGTAGTAACCCTGGACCTGCCACACTTCAATCCCGTGAGACCAGGAAACATGAACACCCACGTCCGGTCACGTGCAATCGGGTAAAGAATATAATCAGTATACAGGGCTTCAGTGCTTTCATCACCTACATCGACGTTTTCATGGGCGACATTCATACTAAATAAGATGAAAAGAAGAACAGCCATACACCAGTCAATCAAGTAAAATGTTTCAGATTGATATGCAACAAAGCTCAGAGAGTTAGAGGCGTTGCCAAACCAATGCTAGTTGGAAAAGAGAATGATGACGGCATGGTAAAACCAAGCACGTTCCTCTCAAATCAAGATCTCACTAGCCAAGAGTCAGGAAGGTGACAAATAGGTACCTGTAGCCAGCGTGTCTCTGCCCATGGTGACGCCACCAATCTCAAGGGATGCTCAAGAAAACCCCCAGAGGATAGTTCCTCCACAACTTCCAGAAAAACGTTCAGATTTTCAGCCAATTCACTTGTTACCGTCAATGAGTCAAATACCGGTTGAGGTCCACACCCGGCGACACCCTTCACTCCATCTTGTGAGCTAAATATACGAACACTCTTAATAAGTCTCTGTTCAGCAGATATCAGATTTTTCAATCTTAACAAAAGACCATAAGCTTTCCTGTAACACAGTCCTGGAAGGCTTATACCATCTGCAACTGATCCGTTACCATTTGAAAGTGTTCCTACAGATTCTGTGGCAATCTTCCTATTATACTCCAAGTTGTCATCATTATCAACCTTCGAAACTTTTGAACCCCGTACACGTCTAGTATTTGAGTTTGCCCTCCCTTTCTTATCCTTGCCTTTCTGATGCGTTGTAGAGAGGGATGCGACTGATTTCGTGTTCGATTCTACTGCAATACTCGAAGCTGGAATGTCGGGAAGGATGATAAAATTTCCAGGGCCATTTTGATTCAACTTCTGTTGCATCTGTAACAAAAGTAAGACCCAAGGTCTATCGAAGATGGTGAGAGCAGCTTGCCGTTGAAATGTGCTCAGACCAGAGAGCCACTCTATCACTCTATGCCTCATCATGTTGCCACCTTGAACCCCTGACTTGAAATTTGTTTTGATGTGAGCATCTAGAGGATTTGATGTTTTCAGTCGCTCAGCGGACCGATGATAAATAGCCATGTGGTCGGTGAGGGCATCAGTTGCCTGTTGTGTATCCATGGTGGAGAGATCTGTAGTAAAAGAATCTAGGAGGAGCCATCAAAAAAAAAGAGAACAACAAAGTCGTTACAAACTGATGCAATGTAAATCAACATATATGGTAATAATAAAACCTGCATTCAACTAGTTTTAAAAACCTCTTAGATTGCAGCTCGGATTCCACAATAAAACTCCACCTAAAACCACACCCTACTGACAACATTCTACGGCACAAATCCTGCCAAGCAGGACGTACCTCGAAGAAAGAGCTCAGCCATCAGGATATACACTGGGCAGCAAGCTCCAACCACTTCCCCAAAAAAGTGCGTTTCGCCTCAACCATGAAACCTTCGACCACGGGTATGATTACCACAAACGATGTCGAATTTTCGCCTGACATAAGAACCAATGAACAACCTTCAAATTATTTTTTAGCTGAGGAGTGATCATTTGCGGATACATACTGGCCGACCTCTAAAATGATCAACAGATTACGTTGCGAAAGATATGCAACTTCAACCCCCTGACCTCGCGGACCAAGAACCCGGCAAGACCTTCAAAATCCCCTCCAAGGACATGGGATAATCATGTCGGACCATGAGATAATCAGTGACACCCTTCGATGAACTAAATTGATTCACCTGCTAGAGCTATGTCTAGAAGCTGTCCTTAATCATACATGTCGAATGCGAACCCAAGAGAGTTACTACGAAAATGCTTAAAGAAGCACTTTCGTTCTTGTAAAACAAAAGCAACATAAATTATCCCGAATACTCTTTCCTCTAATGAAGAGGAAAATCACGAAGATTAAAATAAGGGGAGTTGACGACGTTAACTTCCCAATTAGTACCCTCAATGGAGCAGTTAAGTTACCAGTAACTGCTTTTCGTTCAAATAAATTTTAACATTGGGTACCTATTGAGCGGGTTATTATAACTAAACACTAGCATGCTTTGTAACTTCGGGAAAAGATCAAGGGCTTCTCGGTGATTGCTCTAGATAGGATGACGACCGCAATCAGAGTGACGGCTAATGTAGCCTATTCGAATAACATCTCTTGAAAGTAAAAGTATATTCGTATGAGTCTTATACCATCCCATATCAACAATATGGCAATTGACTAGTCAAGGTGGTTCTGATTCGTAAAGATAACAATTGAACCACAAAGGATAAGATTTACAGCTAATCTATACGCCAAATCCTCAAACCCAAAAACTAAAGCAGTCTCGCTACCACAATTTCCTACAACTCAGATTCGAGAAACGAGACAAAACCAGCATGGCAGATAAAAAGAATGGGCATACCCAGAGCAGCGAGACGCACATGGACCAAAAGACAATGAGCCATTCCAACGACTTGCCACCGCAACATCTCCGAATGCCGTTCAAAATACTACACAGATCAGAATTGCCCCCGCCGTCCTGCATTCAATCCAGCCAATACAAAACCTTGAGCACAGGACCTCAAGATACTCCTTCTGTAAAAAGAAAGTACATAATCCACCCCATCAGCAGACCCGAAAACCCAAACGAGCATCCTCCCACCAGACTTCAAACACACATCCAAACACCGAATGCCATAGAAATAGAGACACCAATTATATCTAAGACCCCAAATAAGCATCTAAACTGCATCCCGAAACGAAACTCTGGATCCACAATCAACCCGAATCCCAAACTCCTCCGATCAACCCAATAATTCAGACCTCCGTGAACCAATCAAACTCCAGCTGGGCTCAAAACCCTCTTCAACACACTACATCCCAACTCAAGAACCAACTTATTCCCCATAACCAAGAATTCACGCCCTCGAATTCAGACCGAACAGCCGGACTAATATTAACTATTACAGGAGCTCAAAAGTATCCCGAATAAACAACATCCTGATCGCGGTGAAAGCCCAATCCAAGGCTATGGTGGACCATTTCGGACAAACTTTAAAGAAGCGGAAATGGGCAGTGCGATGGAGTACATGGGACATTAACCACTGCCACGGCGCGCCGTGAATTGCAGCATTGTTGCGAGATAGCTGTCGCCACACTCCACTAACTGCGAAAACTCGTTGACGCTTTGCTCTTTCCTTTCCACATTGCCTCCCATGGCGTCGCATTAAAGAGCCCCCAAACTCGTATTCTCCATGGCGTTGGCAGTTCTTCCCTGATCGTGAAATCATGACTTGCTACGGCACCCGGTTCCAGGTTTAAACCGGTAGTCCCCCACTCACTCCCTAGGTTACCTCACCTCTACAGTCTGGGTCAAAATAACTTGACCACTCCTCTGATTCGCAGAGAGCTCCAAGAGAGGTGGAGAGACTCACAGGATTAGGGTTCCAAATGGTGTAGAGTGTGTCTCCAAATTATATACTTGGACTCTCGGTTTAATCAACCCACGAGAAGTAGCCAAAAGCTTATGTGGGTCACGGCTTCCCTCAAGCGGCCCCTTCTCCGAGGTAGTCTTTTGGGAGTGGGTCATTCAGGGTGGGAGAGGGATTTCATAGGCTGATTCTGCTGCATTATAGACCAGATGGGTGGAGCTGTAAGGGACAGAAATCAGACGGAAACTGAGTCAGTAATGAAAATTTGATCCCAACTGCCACTGTGAAGCCAGAACCTTAGCACTCAATGATTTTTTATTTTTTATTTTTTATTTTTGCTTTATGCACTGAATATTTTAATTAAATAATTTAATGATAAAATTTATAACGAAAATATTTACAAATTAACGTTTAGCAATTTAACAATTACATTTGGAATTTTCTAAGAATGATAAATTAATTTGATTGATTGGGTCAAGTGATTTTGTATAAATGGTTTTTTGCATTCTAATTCTTTGATTTTGATAATTTTGAGTTTTATTTATATTCAACATTATTTGGATGATAAATAGGGGCTATAAAACCCAAAATTAAATGAGATCAACCCTAGCTAACCCGCTTTCGTTGTTTTGAATAAACCCTAAAATTACTTAACGGGCAACGGGTCCTACCGGACCCGTTGTCCTTATTCAAACCCTTCTCGCTCCGCTTGATGGGTTTGAAAGGCCTCATAATTAAATAATCTTCTTAATTCAATTAATCCATTTTCCTGATTCAATTAATTCATTTTCCTAATTTAATACATTCATTTTCCTAATTCAATGCATTCCTTTTCCTAATTTAATTATTTCATTTTCCTAATTCAATACATTCATTTTCTTAATTCAACTAATTCATTTTCCTAATTAATTTTTTATTTCATTTTTTGATTCATTTTCCTATTTTTTTTCATAAAAAAGGAGTAGTAACAACACATGATCAAAAACTATATATTTCGTTCAAACTGCATGATTGTTGGTTTCCATCCCACTTGACAGTTAACTGTGGGTGATTTACTGAATTAGAACCTGTCAGATGACAGCCTACTCACACTCCGAGTGGCACACTCCAAAACGCTCTTCCCCCTCTCCCACCGCCCCAACCCCCCCTCGTCCGACTAGTCTCCCTACCTTGTCTCGTCCGTCCGCCCGCAAAACACAGGTACTGTTCATTCTCTCTCTTCCCTCGCTTATTCTCTCTCTCCCTCAAGAGCTCCTACGGCGATGGCATCTTAGGATTTGGAGGGCGCGTTTCGCAACGGAGGAGGTTTCTACAGCGCTATTTCTTACGTGGGTTTAGGGTAGTTGTAGGTCGGACGTCGTGTTTCATATTAGGAGGAGTAGAGTTTACTCTTAGTTCGAGGGTATTGAGCAGTTGATGGTTCGGATTTAGTAGCTGCGAGGTTTAGGGTTATTTAGGGTGGTAAGTCGTTACTTCACTTCGGCATGATAGAGGATAGGTTGGAGCGAAGGCGTGGAGCAAAGTCCTGGAGTTGACGTCCAAGTTTCGGTGTAGACAAAGGTGTAGACTGAAGTCGAGGGTCGAGTTCGTGGCTGAACATTTGAGGTTTCGCGACTTGCGTTTCATTAGTAACCATGGCTAAGTCGCTAAGTCTGTTGTTTTCTCTTATGTTTAGACATAGTGTTGTAGGTGTTACCGAGATTAGGGTTAGGGTGGGGTTTAAGGTTGGGTTTACTTATGGTGGTCGTTGTCTGTAGTCTACATTAGTGTTGACTGAGAGGAAGAAAAACAAAGAGATCGTTGATGTTGTCCAAAGTATGGCGACACCCTTGGTTTACAAGGAGCTCACGAGGGAACAGAAGAAGTTGCTGAAGCGCGCTTCAATCGAAAAGGTCCTTGGAATAAGTTTTACATTTGTTTTTCCACGTTGTGTTTTCTTAGTCTTATTTGCATTCAAAGTCCATGTGCTTCGGCTACCTTCTTTTGGACCGTTTCGCTTTCTACTGCTGCTTACAGCCCGTGATCATTTGTTTTGTTTTGCAATGATGTTTCGATTTTCTAAATACTTATGTTGTTTTGCTTTACTTGTATTCCTTCTCTTTTTGTTTTCAATGGTGTTTTGCTCTCCTATTTTGGTTTAGCTGCTTTGATGTGTCGTTGTGGTTGATTTGTCGTTGTGGTTGATTTGTCGTACTATATCATCTGTTTTGCTTTTTTCAAAGTACTTTTGTTGTTTCGCTTTACTTGAATTGTTTCTCTTCTTACGTCCTACGATGTTGTGCTCTTTAGTACATAATTTATTATTTCCCTCGTTAGTGTTGGATACTTTTTTGCCCCCATTGGGTTATGACTTGTCTGAGTTCAATACTTTGCTCACATAGTTTTTGAGATTAGGTTAGGTCTTCTTCAGCTGTTTGGCCATGCCATCCTTTAGCTCGTGCTTTGAAGCTCTTCACCAGGGCAATCTTGGGTGTGTCGTTCCCCTTAATTTGTCCATTGACAGGGCCAACGCGGGAGGAGGTAGGAGACCATTACAGCAACCTCCGGGTAGCTGTGGATGATGTTTGTCTTTTGGGCCATATTTACTTCCTACGGATGGACTACTCTGAGTGTGAAGCCCTGCAGAACGCCTTCGAAGAGGAGGACACTCTCTCCGACATAGCTAGTATGATGCTAGACTCGGAATTCTCTTGTCTCCGTTTCATCTTCTTCAGGGCTTGCTTGGACATGTGTAATGTGGGAATGCAGGATCACTTGGCAGTTACGTGGACAAATGGAGGAGGCTCTGAACGCTAAGAGGCGGTGAAGGCATTGTAGGGTGTCATGCTTCTCAAGGAGAATGCGGATCTCCATTGGCTGCTTGGAGGTGTGGATTGCACCAAGGATTGGCCTAAGGCTGACATCACAGATGTCATGTTTTGTTGTGCAGGGGCGTTTCACCTGGCCAGCAAGGCAATCCGTCTTGGGCGTTTGGACAATTGGAGGCCTTTAGGGAGGGACGGGCTGGCTGACCTCGATGGTATGCATCTCCCCATCGAGATCTACCCCACTCAAGAGCTTGCTTTGAGGTCTTGTTAGGGGCATGTAGAGTCTTCTACCCACACTGACTGTGAAGGCATTGCAGGGTGAGAGTAGATGTAGGTAGGGAGTGATATGAGGTTTTGATGGTTTTTTGTTATGATAGAAATCCGATTGTATATACTCCGACTGGTTGTTTCGTTCAATACGTTTTGTTGACTATTTTGGGTTTTCTTAAATACATATTTGCCTATTCATTCTCCATGCAATGCTTATATTCAATGTAGTTATAAATGCAACTAGCAATTTAAAGTGAAAAAATAATATATAAGAAAAGAAAATACCAAAACGGCAAGAAGAACTGTGTTTATAACCTGGAGGTTTCAACTTTCAAATATAAACAAGCGCGGGAAAAATGATAAAACAACAAAAATAAGGGCAAAACAAGAAGAACTGCAAAGGATAAAGACAAGAAGATATAATAAGAACTTCAAAGTTCGGAAAATAATTAAAAGATAAAACAAAACAAAATTTTAATAAAAGATTTTAGGAAGAATAATAAACTAAATAACAGAAAATAAACCATCATGATAAGACTTGAAAAGGAGGAATTTTTTTTTTAAAAAACAATAAAAATAAAAATAAATAAAATAAAAAATTGAAGAAAAAATAAATATGAATTAAAAAAATATAAATCAACTCGTGGTAGGCCTGAGCGCGCATCCGCTCGCGGCTATTGGCGTTGCCCTCGGCATCGGCTCCACACATTTCACCTTGCGTTTATCACTCGCCCCATAATAATCTTTGTCTCAATAATCAGTAACATGTGACAGTGCTCAGTGTGACATATTTTCCACGTCCCCAATGCTTGCTCTCGTCCCATATTCTCAATCTCGCCAAAATTGAACAGTTTTCATCTACAAACTTGCTCGCACTTTTGTATTCCTCTACAACCCATCCTCTTCCCGCCATATGACTCCATTAGTATATGGCCATTATCAGACACTTATAGAAATTCGGTCATAGCGACAAATGACATTTTGTCCTCATTGTGTCCAAATGGACTCAGTTAATGACAATGTGTCACTCCTGCAAACCAATGTTGTGTCTATAGTGACGTGTCAACTGCAAGTACATTTTGTTTTTCACCTTACATGTGGTCAATGGTTTACCTGGCCTTGGATTTTTACTCGTGAGCACTGATTATTGCTAATGCATACATTTGAGGGAGATCCTCGTGAAAATCAAATTTTGATGAAGCAAGAAGTTGTTCATTTCTCTTGTCCTCTACGACGGTCGGCTTGATCATCTATGTAATGTTCTTTCGATAATATGGACAACTAACTGACGTTCATAGAATATATTCCACACCCTACGTACATGATGCATATGTCCGGGGGTTGTAGATTAGTAGATTCCGCTTGTGCGGCTTTCTGAAGTGATTAATGGAAGTGTGTTTGTCACCAACCTATCACAAGTGCATACTGTGTATCGATATTTTCTTAACGACTTCCCTAAATTTTAGAGATGTCATGTTAGATAAATTTTTCTACTATCTTCTTTATTTTGTCATAAGTACTTTGCTTATTAGAATCTTATCCAATGAATTTGAGTTTATCGCAAGGCATGCACTTTTCAAATACTGGTACATCACTAGTAAGTCAAACTTGCAAATATGACATCCTCTCCATTTCAAAAATGTGTAAACAATACAATATGATTATATTCCTACTACCCTTCTTACAATGAAGCTCTAAAAATGTCACTTCTTTTAGATTTTCTAAATCATCGCAAGTGATTAATGTTACTACTGTTCCGGCAGTTCCTCCAACCGACTCCTGCTTCTCCGTTCTTGTTATGAAAAAGTCCTATTTCCTTCGCTGATTGGCGGAGATACATTGCCGCAAAGATAGACTTCATCTCGTCTTTCCTGATATGCCACACATTGGACAATTTGTTCACTTTTCAAACAAATTTAGGTCGAATGATTTTGCAAAGTTCTTTGGATGTCGCCGTTCACCTCTTCGTTGTCCAAGAAGTTGTGTAGAAAATCCCAATTTTGATTAGTAGCAGCATAGGGGGGGTTTGAAACAAATAGAGTGGGCGACACTTACGTACCATTCTCTGAAGGCTATCCAGATACGGAGACTCTCAGTAGTCAAGGCTCAAGTCCAGCGCCGGACACGTCAGCCACCGTTGACTGCTGAAGAAAGAATTTCATGCTACTTAGATGTAATTGGACCATGAACAACACTTGTTATGTTATCTGCAAATCAGTAGTGGAAGGGTGTGACCAGACTCATGACCAAGGCTGTGACTGTGCTGCGATGAGATGACCAAGGCCGAGGTGCGTTCGTCAGATCGAGCATGCCTTCTTTAGACTCTGCATTTAGTGCGCGGCAGCGCACGGCATCGGTTTACTACCAAGTTGTCTGGATCCTTTTCCTCTGGCTATGAATAGAAGGTAATTCTTAGGGAAAACGAATTTTTCACCAGGTTGTTGATGGAGGAAAGCTAGAGCATGAGCATAGAGCCATGAGCACATGAGCCATTGTTAAAGGGTGATTTAGCTCACCCTTAGAAAGCTAATTTACTGTCCAAGCAAAAATGAAAACCCTCAAAATTCTAGTGCCCACATAACTAATTCTGCTCAACACCATTCTGCCCCTGAACAGCACCAGATTCTAACCATACTGCCGTGATCTACTGCTCCATTAATGCAAGAACCCACAAAGCAAATCTGACTACAGACCCTAGCATTCAATGTATACACTCAATCTGCTCAAAAGAGTCCTTGTTTTCCCATTAATCACTGCCTCATACAATCAGTCCTGCCCTGTCAATCCTGCTCCTACTACCATCATCCCAACCTTCATAGCCTAAACTCCAAGCCTACACTCTGAAAACACACAAGAGAGCTCACTTGAGAGCCCTCAGCCCAAGAGGGAGAGAGAGAGAGTGAGAGCCACAGCCCCCTTCCCTACAACCCCATCCAAAACCCTAGCCGTCACCCTAGCCGCCACCAGCCGCCACCAGCCCTAACCCTGGCCGCCGTCATCCGACAGCAGTTTTCATCCGTCAGCAGTTTTCATCCGTTTGGCAGTTTTCATCCAGGACAGAGTTACTGCTGTCCAGCGCAGTAACTGGCAGTTTACTGTTGCAGTTAACAGCAGTTTTACTGCCCCCTACAGTTTGCTGTTCCTGCTCTTTTAACCTACCAGTAAAAATCCCGTTAACATTATCCCCCTTTTAGTTTGCATTTGCCCTCAGATGCTCCGGTTTTATGAAGTTAATGGAAAAAAACTAAGGGTAGCAAAAAATCAAAACGGAAATTCCTACTGGTCCTACCGGTATTCTGCCCTACCCCCACTATCTAGCCACTAACTGGTGCCGTCCCTCCTGCTGTTGGTGTTGGTCCTCCTGGTACTGCCTCTAGTTCTGGTGTTGCAGGTATTGGTGGTACAGCAGGAGCAATACCTGCCAGTTCTCCCCCTGAGTAGGACCCTGTACCTGAAGTGGTCTCCATGCCACTGCTTAAAGCTCCTCCACCATCAAAAGACCTTCCCACCATAGGCATCTCCTGGTCTTCTCCATCATCCTGGTCATCATCAGACCAATAAACATAAGATGGGTAAGCCTCAGCAAACCTCATCAAATACCTCAAGTACCTGGCCTGGTCCTCCGAATAGACCGGAATCTGGTCCAACGTCTGCTTCTTGGAAGTAGACAGTAGATGTCTGGTCAACCCCTTAGAAGCCTGAGTAGAGCTGACCTCAGCCAACTTCACCTTCTGCTGGAGTTGTTGGTTCTCCAAGGCCAGCCTGTTAAAATCCCTGGACCTACCGCTCATCCTAGCCTCCAACTCCAACGTCTTGGTGCTGACTACCTCTTCTTCGACCTCCTGATCAACCCAAGTCTGTCTCTCCTTGTGCTGGTTCTCCTGGAGTACCACCAACTGCTGCTGTGCATGCTGAAGCTGGTCAGTCAACTCCCGGATTATCTCATCTTGGCCAAGTTTGATGTTTATCAGTTCTTGATAACTTGGACCTAATCCGTCTTCTTGCTCTAGCAGCTTCTTCCCCCTTGAAGCCACTCCAAACACCACATGTAAGTGCTCAACCAACTGGTCCAACACCTTCATAATGCCACCCTGGTCTTTTAGAGCCACCTGTCCTGCCCCTCTAGACCCCTCTGGCGTCTTAGACTGGTCCTTGGCTCTTCGCTGCTCTTGTTCTAACTCCTGCAGGTCCCATTTTCCTTGGTCAGATCCTTCATTTTTCTCTTTTTTATTTTTCTTACCTCCTCCATCTCTAGTCCATGTTGGCTGGTCCCTGTTTTCCTGGTCCAACCTGTCCATTCTCTTTTCGTGGTCATTTGGACTGTTGTCCTGCTGGTCCTTCTCCAGACTCCCATTCTCCTGGTCTTCTAACTTGGCTTGAGTCTCATCTTCTTGGTCTCCAAGCTCTTGCTCCTGGTCTTCAAATTCTTGCTCATGGCCTTCAAACTCTTGCTCTTGGTCTTGTCTTTTCCTGTTCTGCTGGTCTTGATGTGCCTCCTTGTCCTTGAGAAATCTGCTGTCCTGGTCCTGTGAACCTCTTGTCTGCTCTCCTTTGGCACCAGCTCTTTCCTGGTCATCTAGACTGGTCCCTTCTTGGCCTACATGGCCACTATCCCCCTTTTGCTGTTCGACCAGTCCCTTGGTCGACTGCCCTAGTGTGGTTGTCACAGACTGGTCTACACTGGCCCTTTCTGCCTCTACCACCGACTCTGGGTCTCTATCTTTTTGGGGCACTGCCTCTGTCCCAACAACCAATACGTCCTGATTTGTGGTTAGCCAATGTTCCTCCTCTTCATCTCTGAGTCCTTCAGTAAAGTTGGAGCAGACCAGTACCTCAGGTAAATCTGGTCCAGACCCCTTCTTCTGGCTCACTGATACTGTCTTGATTGTCCCGTTGCCTCGAATTGTGACCAGATTTCTACCCCAGTCATGATTGACCTTAGCATCAATTAACCAAGGACGACCTAACAGCATACTATACTCCTCATTTACTTCCTTATTCTTGATCACAGTTAGTGTAATCAGATAAGGAATGCTATGAATGTGTACCTTCACATTTCTGATTATCCCTACTGGTTCCACCACTGTTTGGTCTGCCATCCTCAATCTGTAAGGTGCAGGTTGCAAGTCCTTCAGTCCCAAACGCTTCTGCTCCTCTTCAGTAATGAGATTGACACCTGATCCACCATCCAGCAATACCTTATCCAAGGTCCTGTTGCCAATCTGCACAGTTAACATAGGCAATTCCGTGTCAACATCTACTGCCAAGCTGGGTATTAGACCTGGTTGACTTCCATTTCTGTTCATCTGCTCCACCCCAGCTGTTTCTTCTTGACCAGAATCATTACTCGTCGTTAACTCCGGAAACACATAAGCCTTGACAATCTCAGTCATGTTTGGAACCATCTCTAGTAGCTGACCCAATGGCACAGTGATTGGACTGGCCAATATCCTCCTGCCCACCAAGTTTGCATAATCCTGCTCCTGGTCCCCCCTTGTACTGGTTTCCGCAGGTACTCCTGGTCCCTCTTGATCAGTCTTAAAGCTGTAATTGAGGACGTCAAAATCTGGGAATCTTGCCCACTCACTGTCTTGTATCTCTGCTTCAACCATCTCCTGAGCTTCATGTGAGTGAGCAGTCTTGGTCTGCTCTGCTGCTCTGGCCTCCTGCTCCTCCTTGAGCTGAATCTCTTTCAGGGCTTCTAGCATAGAATCCCTGAGCCGTTCATCCTCCTTCAAGTCTTCCTTGGTCTGGACCTTCCTTGGTTCTGGTTCCTTGGACTGATCTTCAATAGGAGGTAATCCTGCCATCTGCCTCTGGCTTCCTGTCGTACTAGCAACGTCAATTGGGTCCTCTGGCTCATTGAGCCATTCAATTTCTACATTCGTCACATGGTGGTCCTGCTTCTTGGTCGCCTGGTCCTGTTGTGCTCGAAACTGGTCCCATTGTGCCTTCAAGGGGCAGTTCCAACTCCTGTGCCCTGATCCACCACACAAATAACAACATTCTGGCTTGTCACCATAACTTCCCTGCTGGCCATTACCTGGTCTTGGATTGGATGGCCTCTGATATCCAGGGGTGTAAACTGCAGCAGGCTTCTAAGCAGACACCACATTCACTCCTACTGGTACATCTCCATCTTTCTCAACACCTGGTCCCCTCTGGTTTGCTGGGTTGTACCAGCAGTCACGATCTTCATGGCCTAGCTTCTTGCATATGCCACAGGCTCTCCTAGAGGCGTCCTGACCTGGTTCCTTCCTGGTCACAATCGCTGCCTTACTGGTGGTCTCCACCTTCTTGACTTCAATCTTGGTTGGCTTACCACTTGAATCAGTGCAGTTTTCTTCACACCTCAGAGCAGCATCCACCAACTCTGTCAGGGTCTTGACTGGTGCTACACTGGTCGTAATCTTGATGTACTCCATTAAACCTGCCCTGAAATTGGTGATTTGAAATCCCTCTCCTGGATCTGACTGCAAACACTTGATCAAGGTCATAAACCTGTCATAGTAATCCTGCACCTTCTCCATGTCTCCTTGCTTAAAAGACTTCAGCTCCCTGTACACTGCTTCATCAGTTGTTTGATCCCGATACCTTCTCCTGAAAGCAGCCTTGACATCCTCCCATGAGCAGTATAGGTGATTCTCTAGAAAATTCTCATACCAGGCACCTACCTTATCCAGTAGGGTAGTACCCATCAAATTGATCATGACCTGCTCATCTGTTTCTCCGTTATGCCACAGGGTCCGCTCAAACTGACGAATGTGAGCATCAGGATTTGTACCTTCCTTGTACTTGGAGTAGGTCAGTGGTTTTCTATGTGCCATACTGACTGGTCCTGATACTGGCAGTCCGTCTGGTCCTCCAGCTGGTGGATAGACTGGTGGTACGCCTGGTCTGCGCACTGGTGGGTAGACTAGTAACACCCCTGGTCTTCCATCTGGTAGATACACTGGTGGGATGCTTGGTCTTCCGACTGGTGGATACAGTGGTGGTACCGGCTGCTCTGGATAACTGTTGGCCGTAGGGGCCACTGGTACTCCAATTCCCACTGATGGTCTGGTCCCAGTTGATGCTCCTCCAACTGCTTCCGCTGGTCTTCGAAACCCTGTACCTATACTGGGGGCTCCTGTTCCTATGTCTGGTCCTCCCCCTGGCCAGTACACCAATTGGGGTGCCTCTGGCTGGTATAGATCACCAGTCAGGTGATCTATATAAGACGTTGATGCTCCCCTTCCTGGCAATGGTCCTGCTAGTCGGATCTGGGGTTGGAAGTGGCTCTCTGCCGGTCCTTGGAATACAGCAGTTGCTTGAACTGGTACTCCCATTACCTCTGCTGCTCCTAAAGGACCAACTCTTCCACCCTGTACCTCAGACTGTTCAAATCCTGGCCACAGGTTCCCCTTCTGCTGAGCCTGTAGCTTCTGGCTTTCTTCTCTTAAAACCTCCTGCCACCTATACAAGGTTGCTTGGCGGTTTGCTTCTTGTTTCTCTTCCTACTTCTTCTTCTGGTCCTCCAGCCTCTGGGCCTCTTGCCACAGGCGCATAGCCTCCTGGCGTAACAGGTCCTGCTGCATGGCCTCCTGCTTCTTTGCTGCTTGCTTGATCTCTTCCCTCCTTTGAGCCTCCTGCCAAGTTCTAAGGGCTTCCTGCCTCTGTCTCTCCTGGTCTTGCTCTTCTATCCTCTTGGACTCCTGCCATAACCTCATGGCTTCCTTCATTTGAATTTCCTCCCTGTTTTTCTGCTCCCAAGCCTGCATGGTTTCCTTGAACCTGGTGGCCTGTCCTAATTCCTCCATCTGGCGCCTGTACACCTCTTCCATGGTCTGCTGGTTCCTTCTGTCCCTCTCAGCCTGCCTCCTAGCTTGCTGTTGGGCCTTGAACTGCTCCAGCTGCTTCCTGTCTTCTTCTTCTTCATCTAGCTCTGGTCCCTGAAACTGAACTGTCTGCTTCCTTGTGGTCTGATGTCCCTGTCTGCTGGTCCTGGTCGGATCTAAAGTGGGTACTGCTTCTCCTGTAATCCTGTCTTCACTCCTGACCTGGTCCAGCTTCTTCTTCAGTGACTCCAGCGTCTCCACCAAGTCCCCTGGTGTCTGTATTCCTGGTCTTGGTGTATTAGGTCGGCTGGTGCTTCTCCTCTCCTCCTCTTGAAACTGGTCGTATGCTACTGCTGTCTCCAGTTGAGGATTCCAACTGTGATGGATGTCTCCACCTCCTGATCTTGGAAACTCCCTTTTGCTGGTCCTTGGTGATGGCATTGAGCCATCATACTTCCTGATCTCATCATCCTCCTGCCAGTTCTTGAAACTGGGACCAGGTTCGCCCTTAGCTGATCCTGTCCTCCTGCTTATTCCAAGCAGTTTCTCCTGGCTTGAATTTTCTCCTACCAGGTCCATGTCTATCAAGTCCCCAGTCCCTCCTTTGGCAATGCTCTCCTCAGAGCTAATCTGCCCTTCCATGTTCCTGTCTGTATCAACTGCTGCCCTCTGCTCCCGGAGCTGGTATCTGGCTAGTCTTGCTGCTGCTTGTCTCATGGCTATTTCGTCCTTGTCCCACCCTTGGTAGCCTTCCTCCATTGTAGTGCAGTTACTGCTTCTCCTTCCTAGTATTCCCTGGTAGTAATCTTCTAGTCTGCCTGCTTCTCTAGTAAGCCGAGTCTGCCCCTCCATGTGATCTCTTGGGTAGGTGCTGTGGATCTCTGTCCCAGCCCTGCTCTGGTCCCTGCGTGCTAGTCCTTCGTACTCCTGGTTCCTGGCCAGTACATTCCTTTGCCACCCCAGTCTGGTCCTTTGTGGATCTGTCAGTAGCTTCTGCTCCCACTTGGATTGTTTTTTTACTACCTTTAGGTTTTCTAAGTTTCTGCTAATAGACCACGATTTTTACCAGATACTACTCGAATACAGTCTCACAAGTCTATTCCTAGAGGTCTGTCTTGGTCTTTCCAGTCCTGCCCCTTTAGTTTTTAGTGAATCTAGTCCAGTCTTACACTTTCCTGGTCCTATATTCACTATTTTTCCTAGATTTCGTGATTTACTAGTCTAGTTTCCTTTCCAGACTCCTATCACTAGTTCCTAGGTTCCTTTCCTACAGTCACCCCTGGTGTTCGTTTTTACTGCATCTATTTTTTTATTTTTATTTTTTTAATTTTTTTTTAATGTAATTTTTTTACTGTTTTGTTTTTACCTTACTTTTTACTACATCATTTTTAACTTACTTTTTTTTACTGTATCATTTTTTTATTTTTTTATTTTTTTACTGCCCATACATTCAATTAGCCAGTAAATCTAGTATGTTTTTACTGACTGTTCCATTAGTTTACTACTGATCATACATTCTGCCTATTGTTCCATGCAGTGCAAAATCAGACTAGTAACAAAATACTTGCCTTATCATAGATGACTATCCCCCTTTTGCTCTTGGAGCTGCCCTCAGCTCCTTTGCTGGAGATCCATCAGCCACATGAGCTCCTTTGTTCTGCCACTGCTTGAGGCAGAATCTGCCACAGGCCTTCTCCCTTGGTCTGCCACTGAGCCTGCCTTCCACCAACGTACTGCTGTAGTAGCAGAATCCTAGCTGGTGCAGCAAAAGCCACATGATCCGAACTGTTGCATGGTCGCCAATGTTAAAGGGTGATTTAGCTCACCCTTAGAAAGCTAATTTACTGTCCAAGCAAAAATGAAAACCCTCAAAATTCTAGTGCCCACCTAACTAATTCTGCTCAACACCATTCTGCCCCTGAACAGCACCAGATTCTAACCATACTGCCGTGATCTACTGCTCCATTAATGCAAGAACCCACAAAGCAAATCTGACTACAGACCCTAGCATTCAATGTATACACTCAATCTGCTCAAAAGAGTCCTTGTTTTCCCATTAATCACTGCCTCATACAATCAGTCCTGCCCTATCAATCCTGCTCCTACTACCATCATCCCAACCTTCATAGCCTAAACTCCAAGCCTACACTCTGAAAACACACAAGAGAGCTCACTTGAGAGCCATCAGCCCAAGAGGGAGAGAGAGAGAGTGAGAGCCACAGCCCCCTTCCCTACAACCCCATCCAAAACCCTAGCCATCACCCTAGCCGCCACCAGCCGCCACCAGCCCTAACCCTGGCCGCCGTCATCCAACAGCAGTTTTCATCCGTCAGCAGTTTTCATCCGTTTGGAAGTTTTCATCCAGGACAGAGTTACTGCTGTCCAGCGCAGTAACTGGCAGTTTACTGTTGCAGTTAACTGCAGTTTTACTGCCCCCTACAGTTTGCTGTTCCTGCTCTTTTAACCTACCAGTAAAAATCCCGTTAACAGCCATGAGCAGGTTTTCATGAGCGATGAGTAGTAAAATTACTTTATTTAGTAAGATAGTTTCATATATATGAGGATGAAATCATCCATGAGTAATGAACAATTTAAAAACTATCGAAGGATACTCCGAATGTAATGATGATTGGTACACCAACGTGTCAAATTCAATCAATTTGATGGCCAATTTAGGGAAATAAAACGGCTGCTGGGGAACAACAATAATTGATGATTGATAACAATTCAGAAAGTTCAATGTTAGCGATATTCACTTACCAGCCATAGCCGCAACTGATATGACCTTGAAAACATGTCTAACAGTTAGAGAATACAATACACATTTAGGAGAATGTTGTTTTTGAGGATAGCAAGGACAGAGTGTTTAGCAATGGAGAGGGGTAATGTAGAGAGAGGGATGAAAGCTGTGGTTTGCATTGGAGGTGTCATTGCCCAACTGTGGGCTAGATCCTTCGAGAGATTGCAACCACGTGCAGAATGAGGAGCTGCTTAGAATGTTCGGTGAAAGATAGCAGTTGAAAGGATATTACTACCTAGGAGCTAAGTCACATAGAGTGAAACGGCGTGTAGAGGGATTGTATCTTGATATTTACCAGTTTAGTGAGATGCCTAAAATTAGTGTATTCCCGAGAGTTTGGCTCGAGCTATAGTGTCAGAAGTTTGCCATGGGTATCCAATGAACTGGGCCCAGTACGCAGCGGAGAGATGGAGAACTTAGACAAGAAGAGTGAAAATGTGATAAAGTATGTTGGAGCAAAATCATTGAAGCGGACATACTATGAACTAGCCAAGTCAAAACTCGAGGGAGAGATCGCGGATTTGAGAGTGGCTTACAGTAAAGCAGACGCAGATCATGGAAACACACACGTCTTTATTAGTTCACGAATGGCATCACCAAAAAATCCAAGTGAGGGAGCCGAAAGAGAAGGACTACTGGAGCAACTGTCGATGCTGAAGATTCAGTTGCAGGAGGCAGAGGAGGTCTTAAACAAGTGCAAGGAGAAGTCAGGGATTGGTAGCAGTAGCGAGAAGATTTCAAAGAAGATTAGTGAGAGGTTGGTGAAGGAGGAGAGGCGGATCATCAAGCTGAAATTCGAAATCAAACGTAAGGAGATAGCCGTAGTCGACTCAAAGGGTGAGATTCTTGAAGCCCTAAATGAGTTGGATCGATTGCAGACTGTAATGGTGAATATTGAAGGAGATATGGATCGATTGAAAGGCATCCTCAAAAAGATGGAAGATCGGGTTTGATTATTCATGAACCTGCGCCAAAGTCAACATGTACAAGAAAAATTACCTGGCGACAACACTAATCTGATCACAATAAATCCGTGTGCATTGTGCAATGGCGAATTCCCACACTTGGACATCATTGTGGCACCTTGCCAATGCACGTATCATCCTTGGTGTATAGTGATGCAGACGTGGGTGGAAGATCGGTGCGCAAAGAAGGAATGTGGAACAGCCTTCACCAAAAATTGGAAGAGGAGCGTAGGCCTTGACAAAATGCTAGGTGTGTTAGAAGGCCATCTCAATTTGAATGTAAAGACACAATATAAATCACCAAATACCTATTTAGCACAAATAGATTCAGTTCAAAATTTGATCTGCTCATTGTCATTTATGCAACTTGATTTGGATTAGAATGTACACATACCACGAAGGAACCTATGGTTGGTGAATGTTCCAATTTGAAGAAGAAGAGAAGATTCTTGAACAGTGACATAGGCGGCACAAATTTCACTTGCAATAAAAACAAGAAGTGTCAAGGATCAGATTGAAAGGAAAATGTATAGCTTCGTAAGTGCTTTGATCTAATAAGGTTGTCAAAATCCACAATCATGTATGGTGATTGAGATCAACCTATTCGCTTTCAACTGAGTGTGTGATATATTTCACCTAAACAGTTAATAATGTTTGCAACTTTGCATTTGAATACCAACATGCTTGTTATTGGTTTTGCAGTTTACATAAATAGTTGGTAAGCATTCTACTTGTGCATTCGAATTCTAACATACTTGTTTATGTTTGTGCAGATAACTGCAATGGAAAATTTGTGAAAGACACTAGGAATTATACGTTTTCTTCAACCTGTCAAGAATATGGTTTACTAAATATTGCTTTACATACAACAGTTAGTATTTGACATAATATACTAGTTCTTTGCCGAATCGAGTCAAGATATAAAGCATTGCATTTTAAATTGCAGACTTAGTAAACAATCACCACCACACCCAAGACCTACGTCAGCATTTAATCTACTTGAATATTTGGATGAGATGATCAGTGATGTGTAGATTTAGTTGGTGCTATGTTTCTGATCGTTCTGTGCAGAACGAGTAATTTAGAATCCAAAAAATAAAAATACAACAAGTCAAACTTCTCAATGGTGTCAATTACGTGTTTGAAATTTCATTTAGTGTTGAACTTATTGGTGTAGAGTTAGTAGAGAGAATTAGAACGTGACCTTGATTAACTTATGATGAAAAGGGATATAATGATGCAAATAGAGTGGTTCAAAATCTTCAACTCATGAACCTTGAGAGAACTACTTTAAATTTGCTTGCTATTCACTGTTCTGTGCCGAACGAGCTTTCTGAAGGTACTAGAAATCCCAAATCTGAAGCACGTATTTGAGGTTATTCTATAGAAAGCACTGGTACTTAATGAAGAACAAAATTAGTGCTTGATGTAAAAAGGGATGATTGGACAATTGCAAAATCCATCCTGTAATACACTATGATCTCGTTCTGTGCCGAACGGGGAATTTTGGTAATTCAAATAACTAATTCTGTACAAAATTAGTTACTTACTATTCCTAACAGACCCCCCCCCCCCCCTCCCTCTCCCCTTGTTCTACACAGAACACCACTTCGCGTTGAATAGATCACCGAGAGCTACCGGTTTTGGTTTTGACCCAACCGGTGGCAATACTTGTTTATTTTTGGATTTATTTTACGCTAAATATTGATGTTCGTGCATAATGCCTATTCATGGGCGTATTGTACTTCTTTTGTTAGAGGTAATATAGCATGTATACATGGAAAAAAAGGTACTTGCACTGTACCCGTGTAGTGGTAGTTTACTTTTGATTATTTATAGACGATATAGAATATCTAACATTATAATTTATATAAATAATGAATATAAAATTATCATAACAACATAGAAAACTATATAAAAATGTTTATTGTAGGACCGTATCAACCAAGTCATATAATGTCGTATTCATTTAGTAAACATTTGTCGTTATATAGTATAGATGGCAAAAAATAGAATAGGAATTCGATACAACCTCTTAATATACTTTAAAATTATCATTTATATAAAAACATATTACTATTGATAAATGAATATATAGATAATAATGTAATGAAATTATAGTCTTTATTACACTTGATACGCTACATGTCCAATTGTTTAATAAATTCTAGATACAAGCATATGCGTACATATATACATATACATATGATAGACCTACATATATATATAGATATTTGTATAGATATATGTATGTATATATTTATATTTAAATATATATTTTTATTTTCATTTTTTATACGTATTTATTTAAAGCATATAAATACATATCTTTATTTATATATACATATTTATATATTTATATTTTTATATATCTTTATATATTTTATAGATTTATATATACATATATATTCTCATAGTTGTAAAATACTTTATATTTGTTCTAAATTTATTATTAAAGTCAGTACATTTTTATCCGCATGTGAATACAAATCTTATGTATTGAGATAAATGTAGTAATTTTGTAACATATAAGTTTGATATGTATGTATAATTATCAAAGATTTATATATCTACACAATTTAAAGTCCAAATATCTTAATCTTAAAATTATTTTTAGATTGAGATGAAATATAAATTAATACGAGTGAAATGACGAATATATTTTATTGAGAGTTATGAAATACATATGGCAAATTGAAGCCATATAGAGATTTAATAATAACAATCTCGTATACACGGCCTCATATATTTATATATCCAATTAATACAATAATATGTAAATTCAAAATTAGGCCAGATTATTGGACTTTTAAAATTCCATATTGAAAATTATATCATGGCAAATCATGAAAATCCCAAAATTATACATACAGGGTGAGTAGTTCGAGAAAATATTGATGTTAAATAGAATCTCATTATTTACACGTTTTAATAGAATCACATCATACGTATGAAATATAATGAAGGAGCAACTGTATATGTGTATACTATAACACAATGAGAAGCTAATAAATTGAAATACGTATTGAATTCATATCTTATTTAGGACATATAAAATTGGGTGAAATGCATGATATAATCGACATACATGTGTACATTAAAGTAATATAAAAATAAGTAAATATAAATACTTATATATGTATATATATATATATATATATATATATATATATATATATATATATATATATATATATATATATATATATATATATATAAATTTAGATTTAGTTGTTCATGGAAGGGTGTTATGAAAACCCAATGCCGTTCCGCTTCTAGTGCGGCCATGTCGATGCGTTCCCAATGCGTTTCCGTAGCCATTCCTTTTTGTTGTGTATGTTTCTTCGGCTTTGTTTATTTCCTTTTCGCGCAGCGGAGCTCGGCGTTGCGGATGTTGGCGCCGCTAGACGCCTCTGTGATGGAGGGCGCTGGAGGTGCATTCTCGAGAGAGAGCGGGACGGGGAGAATGTTGTTTCAAGCAGAACGGTGCCATTTCCAGGGTTTCGCAAGGCGCGCGCATACATTCCATGGTTTCGTTTATGTTTTGCTGTGAGTTTGGGAGGGTGAGGGGAATCACGTTTCGAGGTGGTTTAGTTTTCTAGAAGGTGAAGCTGGAGGAGTCACTGGCAGAGGTTTTAACTAAGGGTTCGGAGATGAGGAGTTTTTTTAATTTTTTTTTTAATTTTTAATTTTTAATTTTAATTTTTTATAATTTTCTTCTTTCCTCCCTAGCGGTTGGGGTTTCAAATGGCTGATTGGTTAGAATTTGGCGGAGAGGATTGTTCTAGATGAACTGGAGGTGGACTAGAGGCTTGTAGTGTTGAGGAGCGTTCGTTGTTTTGGAGTGAAGTAGTCTAGGCAGGTTTGGGAGGAACAGTCCTTATGTAGGTTTCCAGGGTGTGCGAGTTGGATGCGCAGTTTGTGTGTGCGTGGAGATTCTTTGTGGTGAGGTTTGGTCTTGTGAAGAAGTTCTGAATGCGTTTGGAGGATTTTCTAAGAGTTTCTAGTGTTGATTCTAAGCAGTCTGACGGTCCGTTGGACCTTTCTGCTACTGGACCGCTTTTTTTGTGCAACTATAATAATAATTCCACAATCAAATGAAAGTGAAATACTTGCTTGAAACAAGTCAGAAGTGATGGAAGCAAGGGAAAAGGCACATCAAGCACAAGTAGCAGAAGCTGAAGCTAGAAGAGAAAATAAAAGAGAGAGCTTCAATTCACATTTTCATTTGCGCTAACTCACTGGCATACAGATAGTTCTTCTCATATTTCAATGTCATCACATTACAGTAACCCAGCCAATAGCATAAGCCTATGCTGATATCAGAGCAGCAATTGGTGATTACATACTTGACTTAATTTGTTTCTAGGTTCAGTGTAACATGATCAAATTCAAAATCCTCTTTTTTTTCATAATCACTTCCCCATGTACAGATGTAACTGCAGGTATTCTTTAGCCTTGAACACCTACACGCAGACGAGAACCTGCTTCGAGCCCCCCCACAATTTCACCAGCACAGAAAAGGTGAGCGATGACACATGTAGAAATTCCGACGGGTGGTTATGACGAGAGCCCGTCCTAGAAGTCAGGAAAAACAGAAGACTCCACGAGAAGAGCAAAACGATACTACGAGTGGAGAAAATGGAAAAGGCCCCTAACACCCCCAGAAAAATCTCAATATTGTAATAGTGGGATGATACCATAGTCTGTCTAACGCATGATCTGAGACTAGTTATACAATGTTTCGTCTCGGGTGAATGTACACTAAACTAGTACGATTATGTAGTCACAGAGTGCAGTTTCAGAGGTGTTTACTATTGAATTCTATGTCAATTGTATCATGGTAACTTGTAGGGGTTTAGGAGACCATATTGAGAAAATAGACTATACATAGCATCTATTTTAGGACTTGTTATTAATAGATCTTCTTTTATTTGAATGTGAGGAGTACATTTATATACTCTCATATACTTGTCACAGTTTTTAATTTGACACAAATATACTTTGTATGGCTAAAAAAATTGTGCAATCCAAGAAGGATTCTTTGATTATATATTGTATATACATTCTTCTTGCACATTTTATATGGAGATTTGCATCCTCGGGTCTAAATTGTCATATAGCGTAAGAAATGTCTTCTTTATTGTAGAGCTGATAAAATCTACGTAATTTTATTTTTTTTTGGTTTTTTTGGTTTAGTGCTCTCTAATGTGACCATGATACAGCTGGGCCAGCTATAGCAGTGATTAAATTCCATTCGCATAGCATATATCACAAATTCCGCTAAAAATGCTGCTGGTGACATAAACACAGTATGTTACATACTAAGAAGTACTTCAGTGTACTCAGATGCCAGGGAAGGGTCCAGCAGTGTTCCACGTGTCTCGCCTTTTTTAGATCTATTTGGGGTCGGTTGGCTCTTCGTCGTCCACGTACTGGTCTCGGATTCGGTACTCAGCCTTTTCGAGGCACGACCTCAAAAAGTGATTGTCGTATTGTTGATGCTTCGCTGTTGGGTACCTGCAGATAGCTAATTATTTGGACTGTAATGCAAATCCGCAGGCTTTCCCACATGCTATCGGATCTCAACTGCCTTCTTTAGCAACTCTGTTAGGAATTTTGCTATTTGCTACTACAGTCATCCTTTTCTCGCCGTTCAGACTTTAATTCAAGACCCATTTTGTGCTAAGTTCATCAGATGAAAGGTATCCCAACGAATTTCGGTGGTTTAGGGTTTGGGATTACACAGCCTCCTCCTTTCTGTTTGGGTTCTTTTTCGGTTTTCTCTGCCTTGAGTGTTTTCGAGGAAGACTTTTGCGACCTAGGAAGTATTGAGGAACCGAGAAGCATTTTCTAGGTTTTTGAAGCCCAAGGCGATGCTTTTTTGAGAGTGCATGAGGCGAACTGGTGACCTCAGAGAGTACTCGAAGGGTATTCAGAGGATTACAGAGTTCTAGAAGCGCAGCGAAGGGCTTCGACAGTAATCCTTATTCGGGAAGCGCACATTAAAAGGTAATGATCTCTGTGGCATGACTTGATTTTCTCTATGAATTTGCTCATTCAAGACATAAACTGTACAAAGCTTTGTAGTTAACTGCTTCTCGAATTCCACACATACAATCTGTCCTATACTCTAAATAAATAAGTTATAATGAAAGAGAAGGTGAAATTCCTAGTAGTATTTGGCGTTCTTTTTTTTTTGGCGTTTTGTTTAGAGACCGCTACTCTGCTCTACAACTGTGTTCAATTTGAGAATGGTACATGAAAGAGGAAAAACAGAAGTTGAACTATATGTTTCGAATTGCTATTATCGACACTCTGCATTTATTGTGAAATCCGAAATGGTCAGGGAAACAATTCATAGCTAACCATCACTGTTACTGTGGGAGTCTTGTAGTACATCGAATGGGAAATTCAAGGAATCAACAAAGGCGCGGTGGAGTCAGGCGTCCTGGACTAGCGCACAGAGCACAAGCTGTACAAGAAGAGCAAGTACGACCTGATGTCGTTCTTGCAAGAGAACGAGCAGCTGAGCGACAACGACAATGCCGGGCCAACAAGCGGTGCTTGGAGGAAGCTTCCAGAAATCTCCCAAGGAATGACGAGGGAGCACCATCGCATGATTTGTGGCGAAGAGACGCGACCAGAGTTTCCAACAGAATTGTCCAGTTCATCGTCGAGGAGTTTGCAAGGGTCAGGCGGGGTCCCGATTTCAGGGTGGCTGTGCTGGAGTCAATGCTTCGAAATAATACATTAGTGCCGCATTTGCCGCAGTACTACTCCCGACCCTCCGAAGCAAGAGCTCAGTATTCTTTCATACAGAGCTACAGGACCGAGTTAGAATCCTTGAAGATTCCAACTTCAACAAAGAAGTTGGTGAGAAAGACAACATTACTTGAGGCAGCGGTGTCCAGGGATGTTCCTGGGGTTAGAGCTCTTTCAAGGGTCCTCGGCACAAAGGCGAGTAACATCTCCAACGCAATTCAGAGGCGCCAAAATCTGGAATCCACGGGAGCATCAATCTTCACCTTGGCAAAAAGGAGAAAGCGAGAGGGCTTGTCGGACAACACCAAAGTTCTAGTGAACTTGTGTTGGACTTCAGAAACCCGTGTGAGTCCTAATAAAAAGGATGTGACAAGGAAGAGATTGGGGCCGAAGATATATGAGCATCACCCTACACATTTCCTCTTAGAATCACTGGTACGTTTTCAACTTCACACTCCCACTTTGTCATTTCTATCGGCATAGAGGTTACCAATACATGATACAAATCTGCTCGTAAGATGCAGTCTCTTCTGAATGCATTTGATGTTATTCGCGGTCTGTGCTACAGACTTGGAATTACTTGAGATGTATATGTCTTCATCAGCATCGGTTAAATAAGTACCACGTCCACTGTCTACGCAGTTGGTTGTAATGTTGATGAAGTATTCCTCATACTTCATTTTACCTTGTATATATTTTGTGGTGTGTTGTTCGACTACCTTGACAATGTCTGTATACTGTGAGGTGTATTCATTTGGTGTCTATTGTACATCATAGAATCTTGAATGGGGTACAAAGTTTACCCCACATACCTTGTTGGCTCTAATTTACACTTAGTAGTATATGTTTGATTGTGACTTGTACATGATATAGTATAATAGATACATCTCATTGTATTTGTAGTGTACATAGTATATGTATTGCTTATGTAGAGTAGCATTTATGTACCCTTGAATGATACATAAGTATATAGCATATACTTCTGACAGTATTTCTGCTGTTTAACAAGTATGTCGTGGTAGACTTCTAATATGTATATAGTACTGTACTATACTCTGCTACATAGGACAGAAAGTAAAGTCATTGACATAAGTATAGTCATTGACTCAATTTAAATATTTATTGAACGTGTTTTGCTGGCATACTTACCTTCATACTAAACCTATGGTGTTGTTCCTTTTGCAGTCCTCATTTTACTCTCGGTTCCGTATGGGGCATGGAGACCAGCAGATAGGATTCAGCGCATTTGAGAGACTGAAGCCGTTTTTTGTGAAGAAGTGTGGAGACAGAAATGTTTGCTGTTGCAAGTATCACGTAGAGATTGACTTGCTCAGGGAAGGGTTGAACAGCATGAGGAATGCCGTGAAGGGATTACATGCTTCTATCTCTTGCGTTTGTGACTGTCCACTTTGTATCAATGCTTCCACATCAGAGTGCTGTGCTTCAAAGAATAGTTTCAAAGAGGTGACTATGTTATGGGAGCAAATTGTATGCCCTAAGGCAGAGACTGCTGAATTTCACAAGCTGGAATGTCTAATGGGGTTGTGTAGGGACTGTGGCGCAGATAAGCTTCCACTTTGTCCCATGGAAAGGGCAAACTCGACCTGGACTTTGAGATGGAGGTGTTTTGAGAACGAGTTTGTCGGTTTCAATGACAACGGAGAGCCTCGGAAGAAAATTAAGGAAGTGTTTAAAGAAACCTCGTGCTATGATTTCATTCAATATTTGTTGCCAAGGTTGCAGAAATTTGTGACCCATAATTTTGTTGCTAGATGGCAAGATGTGCAGTGCCGGAAGAGTATGGAAACGATGCCTCATGATGTTATTCTCTCTCACATAGACTTCGCAGAAAATTACACGTTTGAGATGCAAAATGAAATACAGTCTATGCATTGGCAATCTTCACAGGTAACAATATTAGTGCACATTACTTATCGCATGGATGTGGCTACAGGAGAAATGAGGAAAGACACTCATTTCTATGTCTCTAACGATCGCACTCATGATACGTTATTTGTCCAACACTGTTTGCTTCTCCACTGGACTTGGTTGGAATCTGAAGGGGTCCACCCCTCTCGGCATTGGGTGTGGAGTGATGGATGTGGCGGGCAGTTTAAAGGGGCCAGATCTATGTATTTTGTGAGTCGTTATCCTGGACTAACGGGGGGGTGTGAGATGACTTGGAATTTCTTTGGGACAGGGCATGGAAAGGGCGAATGGGATGGGGCAGGAGCTGTAGTGAAAAGGGCTCTTCGGACAGAGCAACTTCATAATCCAACCCGGAAGTTACAAGACGCAAAGGACGTTGTAGAGTTCCTACAGGAGTCCATGTCAGGTCTGGTTCAAAGTTCAGTTTAGTCCAAGAGAACCGTGTCCTATAGACACTTTTATAATATCAAGCCGGATGATGTGGACAGGACACATTTACATGGTTGCGACACAATTCCAGGTTCAAGGAACTTGCATTCAATACATGCAGTGTCACTAGCAGACCCTACATTGTTGATGGTCAGGGAGCTAAGTTGCTATTGTGCGCCATGCATCGATAGTGACTGGCAATCATGTGAGAACGCCTCATATGTTAAGTCTTGGAGGGTTGTGAAGTTAGCCCCCACGAATGTTCATTTCGTGAGGGATCGCATCTGGTCCGGAATATCAATGTGAACTTTAGAATGATCTCGCATAAATCTCATGGATGAAGAGTAACCAGGTTGTATGTTTCTTCGCTAATTACAAGCTCCAAAGAACCACACCCTTGACGGGCTACCCATATCACGAAACCTTCTGAACATAGAGTGAATGCAAATCTTGGCTAACATTTCACTTCCACATTGGGCTGCTGAAAACCTCCTGAAACATGATATACCTCTTAAATATAAATTAAAGCATATAATATCTGTCGCGTGCTCTTGATTCTGCATATATATATATTTTGACAACCAAACCTCCGAGAAGATCTTTGAGTTCAATCAAAATGAGTAGAACGAGGAAATCGCAAGCAATCAAGAATATGGATGCGTTTCCTCGTGCGGAGGATCATTTGATGCAAAAGACTTCATCTGGTGCAGCTGCTTAGTATTAACTACAACAAGAGCTACTGAATATGGTGAAAGTACCTGTAAGCGAGCACCACCCCAAGAGCGTGCACCCAAGATTCTTGCCTTTATAAAGATTTAACCCCTGAAGTTCCTCGACTATGTTTCACCAAAAAACGCTCCAAAACTGTCATTTTCAATGTAAAAAGCATGAATGACAAAAAATATTTTTTTCTAATTCTAACCGTAAGATCTTTAACTAGATTATTGTAATAGACAGCCCAATTTTTTTTGAATGTAATCCACCGTAGAGATTAGAAGATTATAGCAATTGAAATTTGAAAACAAACTTTTTTGACAAGATTTTTGACTAGGTTGACACACTGTAACTTTTTCTTTCTTCGGTTTTTTGCATTATGGATTTTGGAGGTTTCGATGCACGTCAAAGAAGACTAAGTTAGCTAATTGTATTAAAAAATTCCACTCAAAAGTCAAATGTAGCATGATGAAAACATTATTTTATTAAGTTAAATACACAAGGATGCTAAATCCTATTTCTTTCCTACAAATTCCACTATTTAATAAAGTCCTAATCCAAATGGTCAAAGTTAAGATTGATATCCATCCTTTCACTGAAAAAAAAAGAAAAAACCTAAAATAATACTTTTTCAAACTTTTATGAAGGAAAGAAGAAGTTTTGTAAGATCTTGCAAAACCAGGATTTGCACCATGATCGGAATGATGAATCGAGGAGGATGAACAAGAAGAAGGGTGCATGCCAGAACTATTGCTGGGATTTTCTAAAAAATAAAGACATTCTATCAGAGGAAGGATGGGATAGCTTGGGCTTCGATTACTGGACGTAGAGAGATTGTAAGATATATGTGAAGATGTATCACATTGATAAATTATATCCCCGAGAACAACACGAGGTTAATATGCAGATTTTTGGCTGCAAGCCAGGATCATGCATGGATAAGCACTTCATGCATCGTGCATATGAGGTTTAGCACGCTTTGTTTGGACAACGTAATAGGAGCAAATGCAATTTCAATTATACTAGGTTGTGGATGGTATGTGCGGAGCTCATATTGAAGCGTCAGGTAAATTGAAGCACATACCCCACCACGATACCAGACCCACTCCAACTTGGATGGGATCACAAGGATATCCCGGATTTATATCACTTTAATCCATTGGACGCAAAGAAAGTCATAGAAGAATTGAAGACCAAGCTAGAGTGGTAGCCACTTCCGCAAAACATTGCTATGATGGAAAACCATAGGAGTGTGGATGATGTATCACACAAACATGAGGATGTGAAGCCAGATGCACGTGCTAGTGTTTTAGCAACAATGTTTCCATCAGCTACTGATACAAATGTCTCTATAATTCCTAACCTAGATTTAGGGAACATAGTGAAATCTTTCAACGATGGGAAGGACAAAGAAGCCATGGATGAAAGAGAGCCATGGATGAAGCCATTGTGGTGACAAACGTTGGCGTCACTCCAAGGGAATAATTCTATTTGAGTGCGCCATTTATTGTATGGAGAAGTTGGGCAATGAAGATGTTACACATCTCGTTGCCCTGGAAGTTAGATGCTTCAACCAAAATTCGAATGATGCCGGACCAAACTCATTGGCATTGGTGGAGGTGCATATGTCACCAAGAAGTTTGAGGGATTCCAAGCATTCCATTTCAGGCATTATAGAAATGCTAAAATCAATGCCAAACAACGAAGCACTGAAGAAGTTACTAGATTTCAGCATCAAATGGATTGAGGGGTGCTCAGAGAAGTGGCTAGGAGGCTTAGATGCTACCAAGAAAGGAAGGGGTGCAAAAGAAACCTCCAAAAAGGTGCAAAAAATTTATAATGTGTTGAACATTGCACGCGCTCTGAAAGACGGGGCTACCGCAATAGCACTAGATCTTCTACGAATGGCTCATGCTTTTGAAAATGTCATCCCATGGTGCATGCTGCATGGTGCCCTTGGATTTGAGACCTTGGTATCTTCCATTAAGCCTCTTTTAGAAGATCGCTTACAATTAATTAAAGACAACATGGCATTGAGGAGCAATTTAGATGATGCAGTGCAAATGATTGAAAGGCTGGTCGTGAGGTATGACAAGATGAGACATTCTTTCAAGTTACATATAAAAGATTGCAAGAAGTACCATCCAAAAATTGGCCGGAAAGGCAAAAGTGAAGTAGTCAAGCCTCTGAAGGAGACTTCCACGGTGAAGGTGGAAGTAAAGGATGGTATAATAGAGTTAGAAAGTGATGCTGAGGAATCCAATGCCCTTCTCCTTTCCAAATTCCCAGATAGAACTGAAGATGGAGCCATACAGGGGATGGTGTCTCAAAAATCTAAAAGCCCAAATGTTCCAGTTTCATTGGACATTGGCTCCAGCCAAGCAACACCGGAGGCGCTTGACAAAGGGAAGGGGCCAATGGAACAATCACAGGAAATTATGGGATTTGGAGGTAGCTAGGAGGAAAAGAGACAAGGCCCGTAGCGTACTTCAGAGGTTGAAGAGCACTACAGGGATGGTAGACGAAACACCATGTACCAAAGAGGCAATGTCGTGGCTTGGGTCGGTTTATAAATTAAGAGACAAGGAAACAATAGTTTCTAAAGCACAATAGGTCATGAAGAAATGTGCAACTTCTTCGCGTGTTTTTGAAGATGTTGTCTATCCATCCTTACAAGAATTCAACAAGGCAGCAGCCAAGAGCGGCCATGATGCCACGAAGATCACGATATGGGGCAACGTAGAAGAAATGATGGAGCGCACAATCCACCATACCAAGAAAGGGGGAGCGGTCATTGACTGGGCATTGGAGGTGGAGGAGGGATGGATGCTGTACAATGTATTTTCCTCCCATTTGGGCGAAACCAAGCGAGATGTTATGCACATTTGCAAACCATCGGAGAAATTTACCAAGGAGAAATGTGCTATGTGTCAACATCATTTTGGACCCGAGGAGGCCTTCGAGTTGGGCTACAGTATTCACAAGTTCCACATAACTTGCATCGCGAGGGCCTCTATTGTGCGACAACAATGTGTTTTGTGTTGATCCCCAATAGTAATTTGCAGGTTCATGAGATGATGGGGTTACGACACTTGATGCCGCCTGGGCATGAGTTCATTGATGGAATCTTCCATTAGACCAGCTACCTAAGGAAACCTTGAATTGGTATGACTAGGGAAAACCAATTTCGTGGAACTCGCAAACATCGACTCACCAACTATTTGGAGAGGCCGATTTGGACGAATTTTCATGGATGACCCACGATTATGAGGTGGAGATGAGGGCACATGAAATTCTGAATGCTAACGAGCGGGAGTTCTTTTGTAGGAACTCTGAGGGGCATTGGAGTATAGAGCATAATTGCTTCTTTCGGTTTACGAAGCCATAGGTTGCGGGACAAGTCGACGGTACAAGTGATGGAGTAGTGGACAACCTTGCGGACCTCAAAGAATACAAAAAATACGATTAAACACCAATGGGGAGGGCACTTGTATTGGCAAAGCTAGAGGAGGGTATTTGTTCTCATAACAATTTCAATGAAGCATCCTTGAAAGATGTAGAGCTAGACTTTTAAGTATGAATGTAGCATTTTATATTTCTTTTGGGTATGAATGTAGCATTTTATATTTCTTTTTTGTATGAATGTAGCCTCTCTATTATTGTCTTAAATGTTGTGACATTTTATATGAATGTAGCATTTTATATTAAGTAAGCCGTCCCATATACAAACAAATGTATGGGCATCAAATTCCTCCTCGTTTGCATCGTCCGCTTCATCATCGTCCTAATTGAATACATCCACCTTAGGCCTCAAAGGCTTAGTAGAGAGGGCCACTCGGTAGGACGTCTTCACAAAGTATGTTCTCAGGATTATGGTCTTCATCACATTCTAACGGTGACTCGCGGTCTGACTGACTTAAGTAGTCGACGTCATCGATCTCCACAGCCTGGGATCCTCCTTACCCTCCAACTCCTTATAAAACCTCATGTTTCCGGTAAGCTTAGAGCAAAAAATCATCTTGGAATTGTATACACAAACATCAAGTCATTTGCCCTTTCAGGAAGGAACCGATTCCGCTTCTTATTGTGGACAAAGGAGTAGCTGCTCTAATTCCTCGTGCTGGACGAAGTAGACAACGGCTAAGCTAGAATCCTGTTCGCGATTGGAGAAATTTATTTACCAACCGCTCTGTAAACATCCCACCATGTGGAAGGGGGCAAGTTTGACTTACTAGAGTTATGGATGTTAGTGAATCGAGGAAACAATTCTCGAAAGGAATAGAACTCTGAAATGACCACTTCCTTCATATGAGGAGGAGACAACAACCGCAAGACAATGATGGCCATGCCATTGCTTTAGTGTCATTCTGAAGCTCCTCATCGTCATGTATGTAAGGGTTTAGAAGTGTAGCAGCGCACTGTAGTTTGGAGGTGATCATTTCTTTGCGAGCGGAGAACTGAGCCTCAACAACATCAGCAAGCTGAGGATCTATTTTGAACAGTTCAAGGCGTAAGGAGAAGACATGCTTCTCAAGGTTGCGGATTAGGACGTAAGCTTTACCTAATGCTAATTCCTTTGCATCAAACTCTCGTAGGGCCTTAACTACAAGTGCCACCATCCACTTCAAGCTTGCGCATTGCTCCTAAAATACGTCATCCAGTACCACCGTCTTGACATCACGTGAGATCTTGGCTTTGTCCCGAGCAAATAAGGTCTTTTTTGTTTTGTAAGTTCACCAATCGTGGTCCACAACGCTCTGCTCCAATGCTCCCCAAACTCTCAATAACCAGTTGATCATAATGTAGTGGAATGCAAATCTAGTCTAGCCGGGCATCAACAAGCTCAAGGATGCCTCGTGCTTCCGGAATACTGCAAGTGGCATTTGCCTTATCTTTGTGAACTTCACCAAGGCCCTCACTCATTCTAGAAGCTTTTAAACCCATTTCATCTTGGCTCAGTCCTCTAGCAACATATCCATAGCATGCGCAGCACATCCTTGGAAAAAATTGTGTGGATAAAGTGGTGAGATCCACTGCCCCGCATTGAGCATCACCGGAGCATTATCAATGCATACTTGAAGGATGTTCTCCTTCTCGATTTGTTGAATGAACTTCTCAATGACGGTTGCCATGTAAACATGGTCCTACTATTTCACAGTGGTGTCTAGAGCTTCCAAAAAAAACTCGCCAAGTGGAGAGACCAGCATCACATTCATCAAAGGGCGACTGCTTACGGACGTCCATCCATTGAGGGCCAAAGTTCCACCAAACTTCCTGACACTGGAAAAAATCTATTTGGTCAACACAGTCTCTAAATCCGTCCCTGCTTAGGTTAGTAACCTTGTTTGGAGTTCATGGTAGGATGGAGGTAGATAGGATCTCTTCAAATTGGACGTCTTCAACACCACGTTGCTCAAAGAGTCACTTTAAGACACATTGAACGGTATATTTGACTTGTAAAAAAACTTGGCCCAGGCTTTGTCGCAATCCCGTTGTTGAGTCTCAACAAAGCCCTCACTGAAGGTAGATTGCCTCTTTGCCTTCATTGGAAGCCCTCCTCCACTCTTTTCTCTCAAAAGAGTGAAAATAGACAGGATGCCCTCACCAACCAAGGCATGTTTGTTCTTCGGAGTTGCCATGGTAGATCGACCACAGGAGTCTACATCCATAGACCTCGGGGTGCTCACACTTGGAGAAAAATCGTAACGAGTCATAGGTGAACTGCTTTGCTCCGACATGAATATTCCAATGTCTTAGGGGAATTCGCCACTGCAATTCTTGAACAAGTCTGATATACGATTTGTCAAATTAGAGCAATGACCCACACCACTAGTCACTACTCTAGTGACATTGTCATAGCCCATATGACAAAGCATTTGCTTCAACATCTTTGCGAAAACCTTCTTGTAGAGAGAACATTGTACGCTATCTGTCTTCTTCTCGTTGCGATCCTTCAGCTCGATGTACCATGGTGAGCAGTCTCTAGACCCATTGTTGCACTTAAAACGTTGCTAGAAAAAACTGCATAAAGTGTGGGTAGCAAGTCGGAAAAAGAACTATAGCCTCCAAAGAAACTCCAATTCAAGGCACTTTTGAACGCCGTTGTTCACCATGCAACAGATACACGCGTATGTTAGTGCAAACATGGAATAGAATTCAAAAGTGGGGCATCCAATTCTAGAAGGAGGTTTTCATACCTATCCCTAGAAATGTAAGCCAGGAGGAGGGGAGAATCAAGGGAGGAGAATGGCTGCGAGGCGCTAACAAAGCAGAGGGCCATTGGATCCTCGGGCATCGGTGCGTCGCGGCGGCGACGGCAGCCGTCCGCCCCGCCGCACCTCGGCCGCATGGGAGGCCGTCCGCGCGTCGCGCTCTCTCTCGCGGCCGTTGGCCCCTCACGCCCGCCACATCGGTGGCCGCAAAGGCGCAATGGCCTCCCGCCACTCCTCCGCAGCGATGGCCAACGCCTTCACAATCTCGTTTTACCCCGGTGTAAAACTTGTCTATGTGAAATTATTTTTCTTAGTCATAGGACGTCCTGAAGCCCTGGCAAACGTCTACTTGGACGTTGAGCGTCCTAACAACCATGGTTTTAACCTTCTCACCATTGAGTAATCCAATGGCGTCTAGGCCCAATGCGACCTCCTCACAATATTCCAACGGGCATGCTACATTAGTTTCTCAAATAATATTAATGTTGTGTCAAAGCTGTTGATGTGAACAGGTTGCTTGTGAACACGATCAAAATTTCAATAAAATTCTCACCAATCTTCTAGTATGCAATATGAAAAGAAGATGCGAAACTGGGTACTCAACGTGTTTTACTTCGGTTCTTTAAATGCTACAGATCTCAGAATTTGAAAATTATTGAATTCAACTTATAATCCTCTAGAAGATGACTCATGCTTGTCAATGATGACTCCTACTTGTTATTGAGGTAGGATTTAATTTTGGCTTTACTTTAATCATGTGGGCGTCGTTTTAGAACGTGAAATTCTGAGCTGGTTAAATAAGATTGATAAGCATTACAGCTGTAATATACAATCATTTACGTAGCTTCCACACATACTAACCACCGTGACCACATCATATATAAGAAACAAGAATCTAGAAGAAATTCATAAAAATGAATAAGGACATAGCATTGTTTCTCCACGCTTGCTTCATTGCTGACATAGGCTTGTCTTTCTACTGTGATGTTATGGGTGCAGTGAAGCAGAGTAAAGTATATGTGAATTGCAAGCTTTTTAGATGGTTTTGTTCATATTTATAAATATAACTACAAGCTATTTGTTCTTTAAAGATAAGCATATAATAACTTGTATTGATTAAATCCATTTGTGTATCCTAGATCAAATGGCTAGGCTCCGCAAAGAAAATGAGAGAAATCTTCACACAATTGCATCTTTGTGGAGATTTGCGAATGCCTTATCAATTGATTTGGCAATTACACGTCATCTCCGGACAGTAAGAATGTGTTTAGACTGCCAAACTTTGCTAAGGGAATAGTTAAACAATACCATTCCGAATTAATTGAGAAACTATTCAGGAATGCCTATGCGGTATTTGTTCATAGTTTTTTTATTTATTTTTATTTTGTTTCTCCATTCTTCCTCATTCCTCGTTATTTTTTGTTTTTATTTCTTTTTTCTTCCTTGTTCTGGTTTTTGTTCCTCCATTATTCATTTTGATTTTCGTCTCACTATTCTTCCTCAGTATTGTTCTTATTATTTTTATATTTTTAATTTACATTTTTCATCTTTCCTCCTTGTTCTTGTAATTGTTCCTTCTTAATTTCTTTTTAGTTTTATTCACTCTCCTTCCTTCTTCTTCTTCTTGCCACTCTATTATTTTATTTTTAAGTTTATTTCACTCTTCCTCTTCCTACTTGTTCTTTTCCTCCCCAAATTTCTTTTTATTTATTTCACTATTTCTAATTTTATCTCACACTTCTCCTTATCCTTGTTCTTTTTCCTTTATAAGTTTTTTTCATTCTTATTTTTATTTCACTATTATTCCTCCATCTTTTTTTTGTTCATCTTTAATTTATTTTTTTGATTTTTTATTCACTCTTCTTCCTTCTTATTGTTTTTGTTCTTCTATTGTTTATTTTTATTTTTATTTCACTACACTTCTTTATTCTTGTTCTCATGTTTATATTTTTTTTGCTAAACCTTTCTTTCGGATGTATCTCAATCTAGGCACTTTAAGGATTTAAAGCAAAATACATTTTTAATAAAGAGAATAACCTAGAAGGATTACAGTATCAGTTTGTTATTATTTAAATTATGTTTTGTGAAGGTAAATATATAATATGATGCATAATTATGAGAGTTCATATCATATATAATTAAGAGCCTTGTTGTCCTTCTGGATGACTTGCAAAATAGTTAGAAAAAAGACAACCAATGTTGTTTATTAGTTCACCCACTGTCTCGCCTCTAGCTTTAATATCCTTTCTTCTCTTCCGCGTAATTTTGAATGATTCCAAAATTGTACAAGTGGATACCTCTCAAACTAAGGAAATTGTTTTTAAAAAATTGGGAAGACACAAACATGTAGGAGTTTCAAACAGATTGCCCATATTCGCATAAACAATATTCTGTTATATTACATCCTCGCGGTTGAAATAGAATAACAAAAGTATAGAAACATTTGGAATATGACTTAGAGGTTGTGGTTTTACTTTGGCCGATTCTACGCTCCTCAGATCGATTGTAGTTCGGACGACATCGCGGAAAGCTATTGTCGGAAGGAGGTGGGGGAGGAAATATGGTCAGGAAAGTGATAGGTGGTGGAGTCGGGGTCGGGGTACAATCAAGCGATGCGGTTAGCCATGGGCATTACATGCGGACAGTGGATTGGACATGTCCGTGGAGAAGTCTCACTCGAATTGGGTTCAGCTAAGGGCCAAGTGGACAGGGTGTGGAAAGGACAGAGAACACAACCAGCGGCCAATCCGCAACATGAAGTAACACCTTTGTTACGATCAGATGACGGAAGTGGCAGGTTGGAATTGACAGAACGCTTTTTTGCGTGTCATGCACTAAGATGTCCTAAGTCCCAAGAAAATCATCACTCACTAGGAGGAACATGTTTAATCTCAATTATTGTCACTCTTTCCCTGCCCTAGGATATCATATCACTGGTCCAACATGTCACGATTCACTCTTTGCACCCAGAGTCAGCCACAAATGTTCAGCTCTGGCTGCTAGTAACTCGCGTGATGCATGAAATTCAAGATTTCCGATACATACCAGATCACCATGATATTGTCTTGGCGTTGTTGAACACTTCTCATGATTTTTTGTAGACTCCCAGAATGGAAATTCAGTTAACCAACGTCAACAATGTGTTGAACCATACGTTTGTGCAACACAATTCGCTTCTAGCCGGAGCTGCAAAATCCCCCCATTAAGTGGCCAACATCAGAGCCATTTTGTCAATGGGGCCGGTGGAGTGCAAGCACACGGTGGCTCTTGTACAATAATATTTGATTTTGAGAAGTTTTGTCTATGCTACCTTGTGTAGATCCTTTTTTGCAATTCCATTTTTCAATTAAGGAATCTAATAAGTGAAACCTCGTTTTTGGATTACTCAACCGGTCTTAACCTGCATGAACCTTTGTTTTCATAGACAACTATCAATTCAGGATTACCTTTTATAATGTAAGAAAAAATGCTCTGGCAGCGTGTAATAAATTGCCAATTGTTCATTGTCGTGAGATGGAATCCCTGTTGTGTTGTAAAATGCCAGCACTCACAATTGTCATGTGCATGTGCGATTCTCTATTTGATGTTCACTACTGTCACGTATCATCTTCATGTATGAGAGTGCTATTTAGGCATAGGCAATATGTGACAAGTTCGTGAATGCAGCCTCCTCAAATATGTATCATTAGTAGAAAAATTGGGTCACAAAAAGGCCGTGTAAGCGGCACGTGAGAGAAAAAACCGGGCGCTGCCCGCGTACTTTTTGACATGGCATGTGAGGTGCCACCGTGGTGCCAGCAACCGCCTCGGGGGCTCGAACCAATGACCTCCGAGCGAGGCGTGTGGAGGGCACATCTACAGTGTCGGGCTGACACAACCTGCCCACTTGGGACCAAAGCCCGAGCCGAGGCATTCATGTCTCACCTAATATTCCGAGGACCTTTGTTGTGAGTGCGCCACGCAGTTCTGTGCGGGCAGCAACTCTGGCATCCGCTGCCAGCGGCAGAGGTGCCCAAAGTAGGGAGTTCACCTAGAAAGGGCAGGCTTACACGGCCTTATTTTGAGCTCATTTTTCTCCTAATGATATTTTGATTCTAAATAGAGCTTTGGATGTAATGCTGTTCAAAAACTACTCACTGTAAAGCGGACTACCTTGGACTACGTATATGATCAAGAGTCCAACACCCGCTCGGATTTTGCGGATCACTACCTTGGACGGGGTGGTAATTGGGTGGCGGACAAAGACTCGATCCCCACCCGTTTGCCATTTGCGGGTTAAGATTGGACAAGAGCAGACAAATACCAAGGTTTGGACGGGCGATCTGACGAACAAGGTTGGACAATGCTTGTGACGGCCTTCTTCACGTACATTCGCATGTAGAGGTGATGCAACGGACCACAATGCGGACTGCAAAGTGAACTGCGGCCTCCAGGTCGGACTGACGACTACTGAGTGGAATGCGGACTAATGAGCAAAGTGGACGTTTAAAGGCGGGGTCTGATTCGCCCTTGAACAGAAAGGGAATGTTGTGCGCTTGACAGTGAGCGCGCAATGTGGAAGGGAGCGAGTAATACGAAGGAGCGAGAGTGGAATGGGCACTAGGCCAAGCTGGGAAGATAGCTAATCAACCCAAGTGGCCGAAGAACAAGATTCCAAGACGCATCCTTTCCATGATGTATGTTGAGCATGTGTTGAAGAAGATAGTTGACTAGTTTATTCTATTGGACGGGAGGACCTTCGGAAGCCTAGAAGATAGATTGACAGCAAAGCAGCCGGTGGACATTCCTTACACAATTGTCCCCAATTGGTTCAAGAGAAATCCTTCACTCCTTGACTCGCCAAAAGGGGCAATACCATCGAGGGCTAGCAGACCAGAGCAACACACAATTTCAAGTCCAATGTACGATAACCAGTTGGATGGAATGCTCGGACCCGGATGGCGAGGAACTGGGTCGGATTGAAACATCCACGAGAGTGCGGGAGAAGGATCCGGAGCTGCGACTCCATTCGCGACGAGGGGACGGGGAAACGAGCGGACATGCTCAGAATGGGGGGCATTCGAGGCAGACAAGGGGAGTTTTGGGCCAGACGTCGCTATCGTCGGGGTGGACGACGCCGTGAACGCAGCTATAGGCGGCATTACAGAAGCAAATATGGAGTTTGACGCGGCGCAAGATGGGATCGATGGGGCGAACGAGCATTTGGGTGGAAGGGACAAGAGATTCGGTGGGAGTGTCAAGGTGGCAACTAGACCGGACTGGCGGATGCAGGGGTTGGAACATGGTATATTCGAAAACTGTGCGACAACTAGCAGGGCTCATCACGATCCACTTTAGCTGGAAGGTGCAACAAACGTTGTTTTGGGAACCGACCCGATAATGCGACGGCTGTTAAAGATTGTTTTTGTTAAACATGACGCAAACGTCTGTAAATCAAAAGCAACAATAGGTGGATTAGAACTTAGGCTAGAGGATCTTGGCATGTCGAAAACAGGGGACGAGAGCGCTGGAAGGCCAAATACGGTGTCTTTGTTACACGAAAGGGATGAGGCGATGATTTCCGCCACAAGAGTAGAGGCAATGGCAACTATGTGGGAAAAGGATATGAAGAGCTCTATGGATGCAGCAAGTGCGGCCAAGGCTCGTGCCATGGAGCTAGATGTCCGACTTGAAGATGCTAAAAAACGAGCAATAGCGGTGGAAGCTGAATCCAAGGAGCTGAATGTCCAAATAGAAGAATCTCAGAAATGAGCGACGACAGTGGATGAAGTAGGACGGACGCTCTTTCTCCAACTCGAGGAGGCTAAAAGCAAAGCAGCGACGGCGGAAGACATTGTCAAGAGGCTAAAAGTCCGATTGGACGATGCTCAGAGAAGAGCACTGGGCGCAGAAGCGTTGGCAAAGGGGACAAAGGATGAACTAGACGCTGCTAGGGAGATCTTCCAGCAGTCAAACGCCTCGTTACGATCAGTGGCAGAGGCAGAGAAGGATGCAAAATTTGCTAAGGTTGTAGCGTTGGAAACATAAAACATCCAGCTACGGGAGGAGGCAATGCTCATTGCGTCAAGAACCAACACTGCGGGTGAAAATCCGGCCATTGACGAGAGGGTCAAGATCCTGGAAGACACATGCAAGAAATTTTAGGAGGACATCCTTGATGCAATCCAAACCACGCACGCTATATATGTGACTATGATCATAGAAATAGCGAAAAACAACAATTTGTCATGGAGTTTGAGGCGATTCAGAAGGAGTAGAACCTGAATAATAGGTTGCCGCACTTGCTTCTCACTTCCTGGCCAATCTTATAGACCATGTACCCTTTGGAATGGGACATCATACTTGAAATAGACACCCCTTAGGGTATCATAAAAAGGCATTAGGAGAAAAATCAGGTCACAAAAAGGCCGTGTAAGCGGCACGTGAGAGAAAAAAACGGGCGCTGCCCGCGTACTTTTTGACATGGCATGTGAGGTGCCACCTTGCTGCCAGCAACCGCCACGGGGGCTCGAACCAATGACCTCCGAGGGAGGCGTGTGGAGGGCACATCTACAGTGTCGGGCTGACACAACCTGCCCTCTTGGGACCAAAGCCCGAGCTGAGGCATTCATGTCTCACCTAATATTCCGAGGACCTTTGTTGTGAGTGCGCCACGCAGTTCTGTGCGGGCAGCAACTCTGGCATCCGCTGCCAGCGGCAGAGGTGCCCAAAGTAGGGAGTTCACCTAGAAAGGGCAGGCTTACACGGCCTTATTTTGAGCTCATTTTTCTCCTAATGAAGGCTATACTGGGCCTAGATCACAATTGGAACCGCGAACAACTGCACGCACTGCCCGCCAGTGAGGTAGGGGAAAAAGGTTAGCCTGCAACATTAAGCAACGGATTGGCCAACTTGCCGGGATGGAATAGGGAGGCGTCCCATAAGAGCAAGTTGTTTTGGGAAGATAATTTCCATCAGAAACGACTCTTCACTCAATTTCTAAAAGAACTTTTATGCTGTGTTTACCTGGAAACTAGAAAGTGGCTCGATAGGACAAGATTTAGGCAACCGGCAAAAATACCTGCATGTTGTAGATTTTTATTAAGTGGTGCATTGACTTCAAGAAAATCAAGGATCAACACACCTCCTCCCCCCTCTCCCCCCCCCCCTCCCTCCAAAGAGCATGACACCGCCGGAGAACTCAAGTGGGAACACAAAACGACTTGCTTCCAATGCCACAAACCCAAGACATTTGGCACCTGCCTCCTAGGTCTCAACGCCACCGATACCTTATTCTCGGGACCGAACGCCATTTGGCCGTTGTAGAACATCATTTGAAACATAGGACACTATGCATTTGGACAATTCGGAGTAAGATCTACTGCAAGGACTGTATAGTGTGATAACCAAGAGCAATGGTTTTATTTTACATCAGCATCATAATGCTTTGCATAAATATGATAACCTTTGGAATAACCTTCATCTTTGAGACTCACCCCGAGACACAAACGTGTTATTTTGAATATATAGAATCTGAGCACTACACCCCTTACTGGCGACACAGTCCGCCATGCTGTCCGCCATCCGGATCCTACGTCCCTCTCCTTGGATATCATGTCTGACACCGCCAAACAGTCCACACCGTTGAGCCCATTCCGGGATCTACTATACGTCCGCGGGGCTTGTAATACATCGAAACCTCCAGAGGCCTGCTACTCAAGTCAACTTCTCCATATTGAATGGGATGACTATTGCGATTGCAATGTCTAGCCCAACGCGCATCCAATCTGATTGTGGTCAGGGTTTTCTATGCCGTCGGGTCGTGACTTTTCCGTCGCGACGTCCGAATGGGTCGTGACGGGGGTCCTCCGACGTCACAATAGGGGTCAGCGTAGGGTCCTTTAGGTCCTCCGAGTAGCGTGGGTAAAAGAGTTACTCGGCCCCGTTACGTGGCGTCCTACTTGGAATTGCGGTGGCCCCGGACGGTGACGTGGATGTGCGGAGGAGTTCCGACGGTGGAGTCGGGCGGACAGAGACGGGCAACCGATTTAGGGTTCACGGGCGGACGTGTTTAGGCCTGGCGGACGATTGAGGAGGAACACGACCGTTGAATGCCGGGGAAGTCCGCGAGTGGGCCGGACTGGTAGGCGGACATGGCTCGGACGAGCCTGTAGGCGGGCATAATGCGTATCCGGGTGGGCGGACTTGATGCCGATCGTATTGCGGACGGAGGCTTTCGGACCGGGCGGACGCGATGTGAACGAACACATACAGGGTGGTCCGCGATGCTGTGATTGGGAAGATATTGTCTTCAATTTTCACACAGCTCAACTGCTTCACGAGCAAATATGAAATTCGAACCATCCGACACTACTGAAGTGACACACTGACCAAGTACTTCTCAAACCGATATTGAATTCCATCAGATTATATATTGTAATCGACCTGTATCCATTAAAACATGGCTATCTTGGTAGAAGTTTAGTCAGTGAAAGAGTATAGCTCTGAAAGTTCCTTATAAAAAACAGGACTTCCGTGATAGTAGCTTAGTTATCAAACGAGTATAGGTCCGAAAATTCCTTACAAACAGTCTTTGATCAAAGTTTTCCTGGTTCGGATGCACACTTGGGAGTTTAAAAAAGGTAAAGTGTCTAAGCTACTGTAAGAAAATTCAATGCGTAGTCACAATGCAATCCATTCCGTCGCTGAGATACAGTCGCAGTCTTCCAAGAAATCGGAGGTGGAAAACACTATTTTGATTTTCGGCGGCATGTAGAGGTCGACTTGTCCTTGCGCGCATAATTCCACCCTCCAATGTCCGAGTTCAAATGCTTGCGCCTCTTTTCTCCCTCTCCGGTATCCGGCGCACTGCCAATCCCCACTCGCGCTGTTGTAGCAAAACTCAAATATCAATTCCGGACCAGCGCAATGGACACTCTAATGCACAGTATTATGTCAAAAACGAATTTCAAAAAAAAAATTGCTTACCAGATGCAAGATACAGATGCATAAGTCGGAAGTATTTCATATTCGGTTCCATAACGGATTCAGCAATACTGGAAATCAATGCACATGCGCGACATTGACGTACCTTTGCACTTGAAAAAGCCGAAGCTGTTCAACCAGTTCTCTGCGAAATGCTCCCCGCATCTTGCGCAGTTCTGACCAAGCGAAGTCCGCACTGCAGCGCACCACGGGTGGTATGGGCAAGCGCACGACGCAGTCACGAGGTCCATCGCCGGAAACCCTTGGTTACAAAGGGAGCAACCTTGCACTGTAAGGGTAATTGAGTCGATGTTCTGAGTGGGCGCTGCGATTCGAGGACTAGGGGCACTGAACATTGATGTAGACGACCATATCTGAAGCTGGCGGAGATTTTCTTTCAAGCCCCTCACCTTGTCCCTTGCATTCTGCTTTGCAGAAGACAGGCGTTTCTCATCCTCGATGGTTACCGCGAGATCCCTCTCCCACGTTTCACATAAATCCTCCTTCATACGTTGCACTTCCTCCCCAGCCTCCAAGATTCTCTGTTCTTTGCCGTGGATTTTGTCCTCGAAGAACTTTAGGAATGTTTCATCAGCAGAGCCTTCGACGACGGACTTCATCGCCCCCCACTTCTGTAGGTTCGCCTCGGAGGAGTCCATAGTCTCCTCAATGCATCTCAGCTTGATCTGAAGCTTGTACCTGTCCATATCCGTGAGCGGTGGCTTGGCCGTCTGCCTCAGAAGCGCAGCCCGTTCGAAGTCACTATGGGCTGCCACGGCCGTCTCGAAGTCCTTCTCAGCGTCCGCAATCTCGGCTTCCAGGCCCTTGCAGACGATTTCGACGTAGGTGGCATTCCGGTCAGGGGTGCGATACACGAGTTCGTCTCCGATCTTGATTTTCTTACCCCTCCAGCGATCCTCCGCATACTTTGCCAAGTTCATTAGGTAGCGATGGAAAACCTCCGAAACGACCGCTCTCGCGAAGCTCTCCGGGAGGAACAAACCAGCAGGAAGCTTGGGAATTTGAGAGATTGCTGGGTACAGCTCCAACACTCTCGCCTTGACCTCTCCTGATTTCGCTCCGTCGAAGAGATATCCCTTCCCAGGAACCCTCTCTCCGAATATGGACCTTAGCTCCTCATTGCTAACATGGTTGCAGTCGAAGGCGGGGTCCAAACCTGCATTTGGCAACCCAACCTTCACGTGAAAGTAACTTTCCTTCCCAACTTCTCCCATTCTGACCCCTCTCACTCGCAACAGGTATATCCCTCCTCTTCGATCGGACCCTTGCAACCTCAGACCAGCGAACTACAAGTTGGAACCAGAATGCAATGGCGACTCCAACCAAAAATTTCAGCGATGGCGTGGATTGAATGGAACTGCCCTGGCCATGGCTACCCCTACAGGCAGCCGCCATATTTAACGCCAAGGTGGTCATCTCATTATGGTGATTTGAGGGGTTGAGTTCGGATTGGCGACTGTGACTTGACAACATACCTTTCAGGACTTCCTGTCTTCGTACTCCTCCTTCAACACTCAATGTATCCAAGTAGGCTCCATCATTGCAACATGAATATGGTGTTTCAAATGTCCTGTAGGCTGTGGGTAATAGACGGTTTAATAGATGGATCAACACGAAATTCATTGCATTTAAAAAAATCTATGCACCTTGTAATTCTACTGAAGTGTCACACCGATCAACTCTCGTGTTCGTAAGTTCTATTGGGAATTTTCGTTCATGAGTTGGTTCAGTCTGAATTTCACGTTGTTGAAGAGGATTTGTGACATTGTCTCTGCCTAAGCACGGGACACGAGCCGTATTTCTCGGCCAGTCGTCCGGTCTTTCCGACATTCCTCGTCGCCAGGTATGAAGACCGAAGTGGTTTAATGTAGCGGACGATTGAGGCCGGACAAGCGGATGCGGATCGGGGTTTAGAGTCGGAAGGCAATGATATGTGGACGCGGCTGGGGCGGACTGGTAAGCGGGCATGATTCGGACGCCAGTAAGATGGATCGGAGAGCGGACACAACGAGTACGCGGAGTGGGCGGACTAGATGTCGGACAGTGGTCATTGGGGGAGGGTGTTGGATCGCACGGATTCGAGGTGAACGGGCACCATCCGCGGGTGCAGTGGGCAAGGGGGTGGTCCGCGTCGCCGGACCATTTTTAGAGGGTCCGGCGTGGAATAAACGTTGGGTGTTTAGGGCTCTGGTCCCAATATTGTGGAATTACAATCACTCTTTCATGGCTTTGGGGTCAAGAATGTGACAAACAAACTCTATTTACAAATTGATCTGTTCAGAGTCGGTACATGACCTCCTATGCGCCTAACGTGGGCGAATGCAAACTCAGACCCTGGTGTTCAGAATGATATAGTTATATTCAAATTGTCAAACCACTAAGAAGCGGTACCTGCGCGTTGGACAAAACGTTTCTAAGGAGTTTTGCATACTCACATGTGATTTATGAATGGGTGTCCCGGAAACACATATTCGGTGTTTGCAGATTGTAAGGTGGTAACTTCAACGTCCTCACGACGTGTGTGACGGTTTGCCTAGCAGCCGGGTTGATCTGGGTCATTTCGTCTAAACCCTGCTCAAAGCGCATCATAACCCCGTTAGGATCGCGGTTCTGCTGAAATAGAACCGATGTCGAGTCGGAGTTGTAAATCTGCCTTGCAAGTACTCCAACGCTATAGGACTCTGATTTGTACGTGTGAGGGTGCTGCTTTGCCATGCGATGTGGGGATTGGGATGAGCCTCTAGAGCCATGCACATGGAACAACTCCGGAGCGGCACAACTGTACATTTCCATGTGATTCTTTATCGCGTCTTCGCTCTGTACTCCGTAGTACGAAGGGGCCGATTCGGGCATGAAAGAAGCCATTCCCCAGTCACATATACCTATGAAAATAGCTCCGTCGCGGTCAGTGGAGCATGACATTGTTAGGGTGTAGGTCGCAGTGTAGCACTTCCTCGCCATGTACCACATCCACAATGCACATGAGAGCCCAGGCCAAGTGAGCTCGATTTTTTCGGTAAACGACCAGCTTCTTCCGGCCCTCGAAGTCCAAACCTGCGTCTTTGAGGAGTTCCATTTCATGGGTTTCCCCAAATTTCAAATCGAACGCACGCATGTTCTTCAACGAGCCTCCGTTCCACCATAGCGAGTACGACTCTAGCGTCTTCCGGTTTAGGTATTACAGCTTAATCACACCAGGGTGATCAACTGGACATGACATTGCCTCGATAGAGCGTTGATCGCGTCTTGTCTTGAAGTCAATCACCTTCATGGTCTTCCCTGCAAAATGAAGCCACTCCGGGATGAAACATGCCTCTGCAATTCGCACCCTTCGCACGATTCCAAACGAACCCTGAAAACTATTTTCGTCTACGGGGATGGCGTAAGAACCCTTCGGTAGCCACTTCAGACCATTTCTGTCCCGAGAAGCGATGTCGTCGGCCAGAGCTCTCCCGACAAACTTCGGCAGTGTTGTCCTTCCCTTCCCCTTCGCGAGGATAGCACCTCTTTTCCAATTCTCCAGCTTCTGTAGGAGCTCGGAGTTTCCCCCACTACATCCTGAACCAGGTCCACACAACATGTTAAATGGCACTGTCAAATTGAACAATGCATCTTGCACCTGTTCCTCGATCCACTGTCCCCAATTGCTCTTCCCTCTATCCTCCTGGAACTCATCCCCCGCCATGCCCTCCTGCAGTAGTAACCTTTGAGCATTCGAAGCTTTCTCGAGTCCCGTCAGACCATCATTCAAGAATGTACTCTCCAAGTATGGCATGTCGTGGCTCGCAAACCAGTCCAGGATTATCTTTCTACAGCAAAGCCTAGCCTCCGTGGAATGCTGGTCACACGCGGCTACCTTCTTCTGATGCTTGTGCTTCCTAACCTCAGAACCGGACGGGGTCGACCCAGACTCCGTTCCTTGCGACCCCCCTGCCCGCTTACTTCCCCTACGCTCTTCAGTAGACAGCGGACACTGGTCGGACGGTGCCGATGTCCACAATACCCTAGGTAGTGGTTTAGGTGGCGGGACGATTTCCATGGCGGGTGCTTGTACTCCGCTAGAACTTCCCGAGCTCGCTGGACCAGACCTAGTGCCTTGGCTGCTGATGTTTTTCGCGGCGTGGCTCCCTATCGCACCGTATCGCCCCCCAGATCCATGGGTTGCACGAGAGCCGTGACTCCGGGAACCATGGCCACCCCGCGTTCCCCGCGCTCTCTGCAAGTGGCCTCCTCCAAGGTTTTCCATCGGGGTGACTTCCTGATTAAACCTGGTTCTCTCTCCGCCACGCCCCCCGCCCACCCCGAGTGCTCCGATGGGGCTCCCGTCGGATCGCCATTCCTCATATATTTGTCCACTCTCGTTTGCCATGGTACCCTGGAAAAGAAGAAAACAGAACAATCAGCAATTGGTTTTTCGGTAGGCGAGTCAGTTCAGAACCCTGATATAAATTAGCAAGGGTTTGTCTCTGAAATCGGTCCCGTGCTCTACTGACCCTCCGGACCCGCGCACTGCCGCTGTCCCGACGGACACAACAGAGTCTCGGATCCTAACGAGAGGCCTAGAGAGGATGGGAAAGTGAGCGGAAAATAAAGGGACACCTTTATATAGGAGACGAGGAAGATCATTGATCTGGGACGATAACTGATTGCTTGGCGATCACCCTTGAAAGGGATCGGTCGGGTGGCAGACGTAGGATCTAGGCCTGTGAGCGAATTAGGGTTAGCGGGTTGGTCGGATCGCACAGTCGGACTTGGCGGACTGTGAATGCGGACGAGGCGGGTCGTCGGACGGGGGGGTTGATATGTCCGCATGGGCTCGCGATCTTATGATGCGAGCGGATGGGTCGATCGGTGATTGCACCACGCGTACTCGGACGCATGGGCGGACTCGGACCCGGACGCACGGGCGGATTCGGACTCGGACGCATGGGCGGACTCGGACTCGGTCGCATGCGCGGACTAAAGGAATGATACTCTTTATATGGCATATATCCAGACTTAGGCGTTGGTGACTCTAGGTGAGTCTTCGGGAAAGGAAAAAGCCAAATGAAGTTATGTTTATGCAATGGTTACTATAGTTATGAAAGAAAATAAAACATTGTTAATGGTTATCACTCTATACAGTTCTAGGAGTTTATCTCACTCCGAATCGTCTAATTGCAATGTATCACCTGATCCGGACGCTGCACTATTGTGGCCAGGTTGCGTTGGGCCCTCGGACGGCGGAATCGGCGGTGTCGGGACTCTAGAGGGAGGTGCCGACTGGCTTGGGTTCAAACGGGTTCGTGACGCGTTCCTCGTGTAATTCCCCGGCGGTGTCGCGCTCCTTAGTGTGGCCCCTGAAGTTCCTGAAGTCGAAGCACCACTTGATAACAAGCGTTGACGACATGATGGCTCCTTCGGCTTGGGCCTCGGTCCTTTCTTATCCAGCCACTTCTTGGTAGCGGGGAGAATTTTGCATAACAATTCTTCTAAAGCGAGAATCTCTAGCCGCATCGTGTGGTAACCCTGTTCGTAAACCATCTCCTGCGTACTGTTAGCATCCCTATTCCAGTTTGGAAATCCTGCCAATACGTCGGAAGATGTCGCAGGCAATCCTTGTGAATTCACTGGAATTGGATTCTCCCCTGGAACCAGCTGGCCCTTTCTACGGTCCCAGTAGTGTTTGCATATCTGGTAAAAGTATTGCCTGATTCCATCATCGACAGGAAAGTTCTCTGGGAACTCTCTTGGATCGTACGCCCAGCCCCTGGGCATGAAATCCCTCAATCCGAATGTCAAATACAGGCGAGGATGGAGAGGGGCTGAGCAGATTGGACACGCACGTCTTCTTATCATCATCGGGATTAAACAATATGGGTGAAATCCATGTTTGCACGTCTCCAGTTGGTAGCACCCCTCCGGGCCAAAAGGATTAAAGCACACGATGCAATTGGATCCGTCCTTTGTCATTTCGTGCGGGACGGGCCAAGTCAGCGCCTCCAGCTGCTCTTTGGTCTTGCCCATCCTCCACATCTGATCCCGCTTCTAGTGATGATCAATCTCAGCAACATTCTCCCACTGAATGCTGCCCATGCCGGACCGCATCCCCGGACTGTCCTCCCATTCCGGAGGGTACATCGTCTGTAAAGGCGGCCAGGAGGTGAGGAGCAAGTGTCGCAATCGTCCATTCTCCGTCCACTCTTTTTGAATTGCCTCGAATTCCTTCTCGTACTGAAGTCGCCTCGCTAATGCAAGTATAGCGATCACGTACATATCCTCCGTTTTTTGGAGCGCACCCACGAGTAATGCCTTCTGCTTCTGAGTTAATGACTCAAACCAGCCCTGGATTGGATCATCGTTGGCACCACCTTCACTCACAGCGCCAGTGGCCTTCCCAAGCCGTGTTACCTCCTCTAGTAGTCGCGGGTTCTCTGTCTGCAATTCCACCACCTTGGCATTGTTTGCTTCTTTCTCCGCCTCTGCCTCCGCACGTATCAAGTTGTCGCTCGTCGTAGCGACTTCCCGGAGCTCGTTTAGTTCTTCCTGTGTTTTCTTTGCCAAAGCTATTGCGTCCGAAGCCTTATTCTTATGATCTTCCATTTTGGACGCCAATGACAGGATGATCTCTCCTTGCTTCGATGTATTCTTCTTCTCCTCCTCCAGTTGGCGAGACAGTCTCCGACATTCATCTTCCATTGCCTTCGCACGTATCTCGGATTCCTCGAGTCGGACAGCCCGCTCCGTGGATGTGGCTTCCGCCACTATTGCTCGCTTTTCCGCATCTTTGAGTCGGACGCTCATCTCCCTCATTTCCGTTTCCAACGCAATTATGCGTTCCTCAGCGTCCGTGAGTTGGCCATTTAACTGCGTGGTCAGGTCCTCGGCCGTTTTCGCTGCGTACATGGAGGCTTTCATATCCTTTTTCCATGCATTAGCCCGTGCCTCCGCTCGGGAAAGTTTGTATGTGAGCGGAGAGCGTAGAGTGGAGAGCACAGAATGGAGAGCACAGAGTTGACAATTAGCAAAATTTTTAAAAGCAAAGTAGACCCTATAACCGTGGATAATTACTAAATTAAGGCCTGATTTTGACACTTTCTTTAGGAAATGAGTATATTACCGTGGAGATCAGGGTTATCTCTGGTAGGAATTTATGAAGTTTGTTCTCTAATATACAAATTAGGGCTGATGTCATGATGACGTCATGCATATGTTTTGTTAGATTTGTCATGGGTTTAGGCAAGATACAATGATCAGGCGTTAGGTTTCAGATCAAACAAATAATTCTTTCATAGGATTATATAGATGCACAAGGAAACCAACCCATCCAACCTTTACACCACCCCAACCAATCATCTATGCACAACCATACACATTGCACTCAGATTTCTTAAAACTCATTCAAATTATCTCCACTTCTCATTCCATAATCGTTCAATCCTTCACATACTGTCTATACATTGCACAGGCCGTGCTCCCCCCCCTCACAGCAAGCTATCCCTCCCCTTACAAAAATTCACCCTTTTCCCATAAACAGTCTCTCCACCCCAACCGCCATCACCCCCCACCGACACAGTTTCTCTCCACTCGCGCTGCTCTCCTCAATCACGCTATGAAGACGACTCCATCATATACTCCAGCTCCTCCGACGTATACTCTCGGCTGCAATTCGCCACACTACTCACCACCTGCGTCCCGCCCTCCACCTTAGCATTCTGACCCCCTTGCACCTCGTCCTCACTGATCTTCGGAGCTACCTCTACGAAGCCTCCCTTGGTCTCGTCCACCTCTTCAGAGCTGCTCTTAGTAGACATTTCCTCGCGATCCTCGTACACCCCACCTCCTTCTGCCGCCAACTGTCGAAGAATGTCCGCCACGCTGGGTGGCATCGGATCCAATAACTCCATTGCCTGCGCTCGCCACGCCTCCCGCTCTTTTGCCCCGCCCACTGTCCGCGCTGCCGCATTCCCTCCTGGCCCTGTCTACGCTGCCACATCCCTTCCCGCCACTCCACCCACACCCTCCCTCACCCCATTGGCACCAGCAATATCGCCCCCTTCACCCGCCACCCTAAACTGTTCCGCCACATACTCCTCAAACGTATACCCCGCCGCTACCCCCAATGCCACAACCTCCTGCCGACACTGATCCGACCAAATGAACACCTCTGAGTCCGCCACCGCGCGGCTCAAGCGAGGCAGATCCGGCAACTTAGCTCTTTCCTCCCACTCCTTCTGAAGCCCCCGTCGCAGATACACCTGCCCCACCCACGATAGCACCATCCCCTTCTCAAAATCCATCGCTGTAGTTCTTCACAATCCACACCACACCGGCTGCCCTCACCCTCCCCACTCCAAAAAAGCCTTCCCCACCTTCCTCTGCCCCACTCGCCATATGCCTCGCCCCACCCTACACTCTCCCCCAGCGCCCCCTTCTTCACTCCCCTCAACACCCAACATGTCTTTTCCCCCATCACTCCCCCTCCCCGCAACTAATGCTCCGACCCCCACAAGTCCCATCTCTGCACTGCTGTCAATTACACCACTCCAAAACAGACCCACTCCCACCCACTGCTACTCCGCACTAATATATATATATATATATATATATACATACTTCTACATATCTATAAATACATATATATCTATACATACATCTCCCCATTTTTTATCCTACCCAGTCCAACCCCTTCACTCCCGTTCCCGAACTTTTCTACTCTCCCAACTCATTCTATATCCACCCCGCATCTCTATGTTTCTCTAGTTTTGGTTACTATAGTGGCCATCCTCGAAAGAGGAGAGTAGTTGAGTCACACTGTCCCTCTGTCATGTGGGCACCGGGTCATTGGCTCTACGAACGGCCACTTCATTCACGCTGGCCCTCAAAGGGTCAGTGTTTCTATCTATGCACAAGCAAAAAATAAATTACACAGAACATAAAGTAGGCAAGGTTTGAAAACTTCCTTGAATATTTCAAAATTCGTGTATAATATCTTAACTGCTGAAACCAAGATATACCTTGTTAGAGTCCTTGTCTTCATCGAAGGTTACTCTCTCTTCCTAGGCTGCGAAGCATCTTCATTTGAGTGATACAAGTAGGAGATTTTCATCATGAAACAGCACTTGGTAAGCTGGGTTCCAGAGAAGGAGGTCACCCTTGGTTTCTTGAGCTTGTTTCTAGGTGGCGTATTTGGATAGTGACACAGTCCTTGGCATTCTATGCTCTATGCGAAGGTTGCGTAGGAGTTTGGGGGGGGGTCAATCTGCAAGCTTGCGTGGAACGTTTTAAGACTACGACAATTTAGTGTGTTGCGCGATGCCGAAGGTGTGTAATGCGAGATCGAGGAGGACGAGAGCACTGTAGGTTTGCCCCCAAAGGCACCGTCGAGTTATTGAGAGCTGCGGCCCTGGCTGTTGGAGGTGGAGCGCGCCAGAGAACGAGGCATGGACCTGCCACCGTTTAGGCACATCGGAAGCCTCCATGTTGGTGAAGGTGAATGGCGTTGGACAGTGCTTTGTACCAATGAGCTTCTCCGTATTATGGAGTTGTCCCTAATCCCGTATTCCTTGCTATCGAACGTCGATGAGAATCCAGTTGTTCATCTGCCCGAAGTGATCATATCGGATGGCGAAACTTGGTGGTTTGATATGGACAAGAGTTGGACTGTATATCCTCCGAAGGATTAGTACTGTGAAGTCTAGTGGGGTGTTCGAATACAATCCTTTAGATTTGGTCCCTTATTGGATCTAGATACGAGTATTCCAGCATGATGGCTTTAGATAATATAGAAGATTCTAGGAATAAGACAACTCGAAACCAACTAAAAGAAATGGTCTTAAAAGTTCGTGGAATATTTCAGAGTTCATGTACAATAATGGAGTAGCAGAAACCAAGATGTACACCAAGTCAAGAATAGGTAAAATGGCTATGGAAATGTGGGATTTTGAATGATTAAAATATAAATTACAGCGCAGTTTAAAATTTGAGCATTTCTTTTGTAACATTTCATTCTTCATAAGTCATGTCTTAGAAGAGTTGCAATTTTAGACCTTTACATACAGGAGTAAAACTGGAAATGAGAATCATGAATATTTTAGTGGTTTGTAATAGAGTAGACGATGTAGTATGTAATCAACTCCACTGAAATCAAATCAAATCAAATGGATACAATGATAGAGCGAGGCCTCTTTCAAACTTAGAAGATGGTACAGTCGCTACTTCCACTCTCAGAACCCGATGACTCAGACTCTCCTTCTACAGCCTCTTCATCGACAAATAGAAGGGCCCTGGGATCAAAATTAGTGGGCCGACTAGGAACATATCTAAGTGCACCACATTGAAGCGCTTGTGCTAAGCCCTCTGCATAGTCCGGAAGTATAAAAGGCTGAACCGGGCTGGAATTAAGACGCCACGATGGAGTGAACACGGCTCTATGCCCACTTGGCGGTGTTGTCACAACTACTCTGCAATAGAAAGCCAGAAGTGGTTAGATCGAATAGGTAAATTTGCGTACAGAAATAATAATAGATGAATTGCACGAAACATACAAATTCTAGAGTAAGACTTACAATACTTAGTGGGTCTTTGTTTCTTTGCTGGTGCTTCTTCTGCTGCTGCCGTTCTAGGATGTTTAGGGGGGCCCATGGGAGATTTTGCTGCCATATACGGTTTGAGAAGGGCGTTGAATATGGCTTCGTCATCCTCAAAAGCTATAATATGACGACCAATAGCCTGGCAAGCCTTGACAGAGGCCCCTGCAACTCAAAGCAAGGTGAAGACGTGAGAAACTGAGGAAGGAATCAGAGAAATAATTCTGTAGAGACATGTAAGAACGGTTATCTGTTCCTGCCTTCCAGTCCATGACTATGTCGCCGGGCTTCGAGAGCTCTTCAATTATGCTCTCCATCATCTCAGGGGCTTTCTTTCTTGGCCCTCTCCATGGAACATCCCCATTCATTTTCTGAGAATCAACGTCGATAAAGTTGAAAATCGCATCACTCTCGGTAATGTTGAGGTCGCCATGTATGACATCCGATTTCTTCGTTTGAAAGGAGAACTTGGATGGCGGCTCGCCACCACAAACAAAGACGCGGATCCAGAACCGATTAGTCTGCAATCAACCAAATTATGTCAGAATGAATAAACGGAAGGGATAGTACTAAGTAAAGTGAAGGAAAGGAAAGGATGAAATTACCAGGTTTCCGGGGTTCGTAGGAGAAGTCAGGCCGAGCACATTGAAGCCCCACCAGTCTTTGTAAAGGACGAACATAGTGGCGCTAGCTTCTTCGAGAATCTCCGTAGCCCACGCTTGATCATTGTTGTAGCTGATGCACAGAGCGCCATCATTTTGCAAGTAAAGACTTGCGAAATAGAAAATGTCGTACACATAATCCTTTTCACGGGAGTTCCAAGGAGGAATTACTGTAGGGGGATCGGAAACGAGAGGGACAGGAAGATTCTCAGGGATGTCAACGATGATCAAGTCGACTCCCAGATGATTCTCATCCTGGCACCGCTCAGGAACTTCGTTCTGGCGGCCACGTCCAAACTGCAGAAAGAAGAAAATAGGGTTAGACTATATGAATTTAATTGAAGTGTATGTAATATCGTATTATGTAAGAAGAGAATCATACCTTTTGCACGAACTCTAGAGTTTTCACCCAATCCGGATGGCCACCCTTGTCTTTGAGCTCCATGTTACGAACTAGTAACGGGGTCACGAATGAGTTGATGATAGAAACACCAGTGGAATGGGCAGTTCCAGCGGAGGAGGTGCTTGCCGGGAGAAGTCTGGCCTTCCTTTGCTCCAGAAGACCTCTGGTGATAGCGAATGCACGGACCGATGAAGGCGCAGGAGTAGGGGACGGATTGGGAACGACAATAACAGGAGATGGAACGGCAGCGCCCTTCTCCGGTGCGGAGGACTCTGCACCAGTCTCCTGAGAGCCCTGGGACTTAGCACCCAGCTTTCGCAGTCGCCGCGCCCGCCCTTTCTTCGGTGGAGGTGCAGATGACTGATCCTGAAGGCCTTCGGCCTCATCAGAACCGTCTCGAGAATCATCGACTGCTATTGATCCCACGTCAAGCTCAGCTTTGAGCTCCGCTTCAGACTCAATAACGAATCCTCGAATGCAATCGAGGTACCAACACCCAGCGGCTAGGTGGGGCGAGCTATACCTCTTCAGCTGCAGAGGAGTATAAATACACTAATCAGAGCCTCTCTGAATCCACGACGCGAAGTATGAAGGGAACTTCTCAGGGTCAATTGCACCTTTTGGAAGCAGCTCTCTCTTGAAGTACCTAATAAAACTCAACTGCCATGTATCAGAAACATATTATTGTCAATGAATAAATGCGAAAAGGAAAAAAGATACGAAGTCGAAGTTCATAAATGTCCTACCGGTATGTCACACGCTTGACAACATCTGCTGCTCCCGGAAAAGTGGAAAAATCAGACTTCTTATCAAAAGGCTTTTCTGCGCGGGTACTAATAAATGTGGGGAAAGCCTTTTCCCAAAGGAGAATACGCCAACTCTCCACATATGCGTCTGGCCGCAACAGTCCCGGGAAGGACTTCCACTTGATGACAAGGTTCTCGGTCTTACAGATGTCATCAAACTCCCGGGTAACAGCATCCTCCAACTGCCACAGAAAGGTAATGTCGTTGAGGTAAACATGGACATTAAACAAAGAAGAAGAGGTTTCAGTGATTGTTACAAAGTTTGAAGAGTTCTACCGCAGCCCAGAATGTGCCCTTGTTCAACCAAGGGTCCAACTGGGCCTCCTTAAATTCTTGGGGCAGAAATCCGTAAGATTGTCGTGCACTTGGTGAAGAGTTCCACCACTTTAGCCAACGGGCTTTAAATCTGGCATCAACATTTGCGGGAACAATCCTCTGAAGCTTATCCACTGTCATCTCGGGCTTGGAAAAATCACTGTAATGCCGATTGATCTGGGAAGAGAACAATACATGATAGGGAAGATTAGATTTGGAAATAATTATAGGAAAGTAAAGTAGAAATGTCAAGGGTTGAAACTCACCTCCGCAAGGAAGTCATCACCGTTTTTGGGATTGGCAATGGTCAGGTACTTGGTGAAGTCCTTCTTCTTAATGTAGTTGATCATGTCGGACGAAGCAGCAGACATAGCATCCCAGACCCCCGCAGCAGTTTGCTCTGTAATGGGTGTCTTCTCCTTCTAGGTCCTGGCTGCTTCGTCTGAAGCAGCCACGATTTCTCTTTGGAAAAAAAACATTATCAACTTCTGAGTGTACAGAGCACGGCAATTGATGACATTTAAAATCGTGAGGGGGGGTGGGGAAGAAGTGCTTACAAAATAAAGAAATGCGATGAAGATTTTGGTTGGCAAAGTAAACCATCCAGGAATCGATGGTTTGTGATTCAAACATAATTGATACTCCGCTGGTGAGAGCAGATCCTTGAATTCCTCCAATTTCATCACACCAAAAGAGCGAATACGAAAGAGTTTTGCAGGAAGATTACTCTTCACATGATCATTTTCTGTAGACCTGCTCGAAGATATGGTAGTTAGTAAAAGCCTTAAAGTGGAAGTACAAGCAGCTTTCAAGAAGTGGGGACAAGAAGTAGGGAAAAAATTCTTACCAGTTGATGTCGTGCATGGCATGAAGAAGGTTTCCCACATGACCGCGGGGGTCAAGAACAATGCAATGCACGGAGATGTGCCAAGCTGGATCATCATAGTGATGGTTGTTGATCTGTCTGAACCATGCGGCAAGGCGATGGTTACCTTCCCAGACATAGAACATCTTCCCGGAGAACTCCTTCCAGTCCGGGTCGGCCAAGAGCTCATCTTCGAAAGCATCATTGACTTTTTGCCAACAAGGGCTCCAGTCAGCCTTGATCTCCGGAGTGACTTCGGCTGTCTTCTCTTCGTGGTTGTACATGGAAATGTACATGACCTGGTCCCCATCTCTATATCCATTGACAAACTCGCGCTCCAAATGTTGAACTCCCATTTTGCCTACAGGTCGCACTCTTGCCATTGACTGCATCCTGCAGAGGGGAACAAGGATACGGGACTTCGTCTTTGGGAGTATTCGGAGATCGTTGATGACGGTTGTAGAGTCCAATTTGAAATGTTTCCTGTGTTCCAATTCACTGTCCACAGCATTCGTCAAATCAGTAGGACAAGATGGCGCTGGCAACTGATCCTGTGTTTGAGTTACCTATCAAAGGTCATACGTATTTAGAGTTGATTCGAAGTCAATGAACGTAAGCAAATCAAAAACAATAAAGTAAAATAAAAGAATTACTTCTCAGACTGGTACATCTCTTTTGAGAACACAATCAGCTGCAGCAGAAATAAGTAGAGCTTAGGCCACTATGTGCGTCGTGCACGACTATAATACTCCCTAGCCTGTCTACAGTTCCAGTGACGGCGCCTCTTCCAAAATCGCCTGGTTTGTTTACCAGGGCATGGCAATACCGCCGGGAGGGCGAAGACAACATGGGTTGGCCTCCTCACTCTAATAGGCGAGGATGGAGAAGGTGGAGACATAGGCGGGGTCCCAAGTCTTGGAGAGGTAGGCATGTAGCCCGGGGATGTAGGCTCATAGACAGGAGACGTAGGCATGTACTGAGGAGAATGGACCTCGAGAGGTCCACTACCTAAACCTACAAGGTTGCCCAAATCACATCTACATAAATGGGGCTGATCAAATGAATCCGAGAGGTCGGAGACATTGATCACTGAGATCGGCGTACTGATGGACAAGGGTGCATCTGAGAATACCTAGAGAAAAAGAATAAAAACATTGTCATATTCCCAACTAAGCATTCAGAAAAAAATTAGAAATGACAACGGAAGTTCAATAAATCAGGCTATGTTCAAATCCAAAAACAAATGAAAACAGATTACCTCAGTTTCTCCTGGAATTGGGCCATCAAAGTCACTTGCGGTGAATTGCTTAGTGAGCTCCTACAACACAAAGGGTATGCATCATATGAGATTTATATACAAAGCATAAAACAAATAGAATAAAACAAAGACTTGCAGATTATACAAATTATTTTCCCAATATTAAGATTAAGTTTTATTTTCCCAATCATCACACCTCCCCCCACAGCCTCCCCCTCCTCGTGGGGGGGTTTCGGATCCGAATGCGCCCATGCGAGGGGCTCCTCCCCCGGGGCCGCATCAAAATCATGAGCCTGCACTGCTGCAAGCAACTCCGCAAGGACCGTCGCCATGGCTGTAGCTTCGAGGCGCTGCCCACCAAATGTCCCCCCCCCCACATCCTCCCCCTCCTCGTGGGGGGGTTTCGGATCCGAATGCGCCCATGCGAGGGGCTCCTCCCCCGGGGCCGCATCAAAATCATGAGCCTCCACTGCTGCAAGCAAGTCCGCAAGGGCCGTCGCCATGGCTGTATCTTCGAGGCGCTGCCCACCAAATGTCCCCCCCCCCCACATCCTCCCCCTCCTCGTGGGGGGGTTTTGGATCCGAATGCGCCCATGCGAGGGGCTCCTCCCCCGGGGCCGCATCAAAATCATGAGCCTCCACTGCTGCAAGCAAGTCTGCAAGGGCCGCGGCCATGGCTGTAGCTTCGAGGCGCTGCCCAGCAAATGTCTCCCCCCCCCACATCCTCCCCCTCCTCCTGAGGGGGTATCGGATCCGAATGCGCCCATGCGAGGGGCTCCTCCCCCCGGGCCGCATCAAAATCATGAGCCTCCACTGCTGCAAGCAAGTGCGCAAGGGCCGCGGCCATGGCCGTAGCAAGGAGGTGCTGCCCACCAAAAGTCTCCCCCCCCACATTCTCCCTCGCCTCCCCCACAATCCCCCCCGCGACCTGTACTTCTATATCTCTTAAGGATTCACTCCTCTGTCCAAGTGCATCGACAGCCACAATCCCAACACATCTATCTACCCACATTTCGATCAACCCCAACACCATTTGAAGTATGCTCACCTGATCAATAGCAGGGCCGCAATCCGAGCCACCTCCCTCACTCGCCATCTCGTGTTCTTCACGCTCCTCTCCTCGCCCCTCCATCTCCTTCTCGATCTACCCTTTGGCCGCGGGTGTATGTTGCACTGGGGCTTGCGAAGAGCCCTTCCCCCTCCGACCTCGACCCTTATCCCTCCCACGACCCATCACCTCAGTCCTTCGACCTCTCCCTCGGGCCAACCCCTCATCAATGTCCGCTTCTCCTGGGCCTACCGCAATGTCGAGCGAATCACTATCCTCCCCACTAGTTTCAGTAGGACTACCAGGGTGCCCTCGCCCCGCTCGTGTAGCAGCAAGTGCTTCCCCACCTTCGCCCGCCTCCATAATTTGGCGTCTTGCTCTCCTAGCGACTTTTCTCAACGTCTCATGATCTGACTCCTCGCCCGTATCCACTTCTGGCGCCTTCTCCTCTACAATCTCTTGCTCAATTCTAAAGCAGTCTCCAGTCTGCGCAAATGTTTACGACTAAGACGAGAATTACTACTCCTCTTTTATTTTGAACAACCATTCAGTTTAATGCAGCTTCACTATTCTAAACAGTAAAAGAATGAACCCGCAGCAAAGGCATTACTTCTAACCAAATATAACTCTACAAAAATACATAATTTAGATTTAGCATTTTTTAATTTATGGATTATGGAACTTACCACACCGGTATTAGCATGGTCGCCCGACTGAGAATCCGTCCCTCTTGTTGAACACTCCTTGAATCCGAAAGAAGGTTGCGGTGTCTCTAAAGTCGGACTGCGATTGAACCCTAGCTCTTCCGTCATCTCCAGATGTTTCTCTCCGCTGCTTATTACCTCATGCTCCTCATGCTTAACTGCGGTATCCTCTAAAACCTCATCTTCCGCCTCTACTATGGACTCTAGAATGAGTTTACGGATGCTACAAAATTTAATTGCCACAGGCAGCCCATCTCCTCGAACCTTTAGAGGTGCACTCAAGAGGTTGCCTTTCGACTTTGACTTCCTACGTAATTCTCTCCTCTTCCTCGATCTCCTGTTAGTAAAATCTGTACCACCTGGTTTTCTTCTAGGCCTAGGAGTGACATAAGTGGAGGGAGCTGACCCTCCACTCTCCTTCATATGTCTAACTAACGAGAGAACTCTCCTCACAATATAGCTCTCCTCCTTACTTCCCTCTAACTTATATATCCCAAACCTTCAGCCCGCCTGACTCAGCCCTAAATACTTCCCATATTCTAAACCTACTTGAATTAATGAAAACTATAAATAAATTGCATTTTGAATTAAAGCTGATGAGATCAATCTATATTTGAAGAGAATAAACCAAGCCCACAAAATATTAAAAGATTTGAATTAAGCACAGGAATACTTGTATTAAATATGGATGCAAGTGACGGCTCACTCTAATCTCACCAAACTGCACATCGAATAGAATCGGTTCCACGATTCATATAATAGATGCGTAGTTCTAATAACTCCTACCCTGTTAACTTGGGCCTGCAAAAAGAAACATTCTAATTAGTTAGCGCCGTCTCTCTTTAATCAATCATTCGTTACTTAACAGAATGAATCATTACCTAGTGGTTTACATGGACATTCCAACTAGAATAAAATGATCAACAGCGATGCATCATTCCTCTCACTTTGCTCTCGCGATACTGCTTCGCTAGTTCAATCCCTCTTCTCCTGTCTTCCTCTAGTATCTCTAAGTTGCCTGCGAATATGGGGATGGTCTGTCTGTACGCCCAAGGCATGGGCATCCCTCTTAGGTTTCGCGTAGATGACGATGGTCTAGCTACGGTGTCCTCTCTTCGCCTCAGTCTCAGATTCCATTTTCGTGAGGATTCCATTTGTATAGAGGAGGAGATCTTTGATGACGTTACTGCGGAGGTTACCCACACCCTCGGGCAACCTTCAGTGAGAGATCAGAACAACATGTTGCAGTGGAGACTCCTCCCTGGATCCTATAGAGTCTATGGTCTTACTGATTCTCTTATGGCTGCATCCACTGAGATCCTCACCCCCCGTCGCTCTTCTACTTGCACAATTCAGACTCCCTTACCTCGTGATGTCAAGGTCAAAGTCGAGCCTGGTACTGAAACTTCAGACGTAGAAAAACCTCCCCCTCCGACAGTCATTTCTCTCTCCTCTGATGACGAAGTCAGTCCCGTCAAGTTGGTGCCCAAGATCCACGCTGATGCTCCTCCTTCCAATGTGTCTCCTCCATTGTCCCAGGTCACAGTTAGCATTGTTCCGCTCCTTAAAGAGATTGCTGAGACTCGTGGGTCCAAAAACATTTTGAAGAAGATAGACTATTCCACTATTAGACACGAGAGAGTAGAGTACTTGCCTGCGAAGTTTGATGGTCCGGTTCTTTTTGAGTTGCCCCCAGCTGCTGCAGGATCCTCTAAGCTCGCCGCCAAGTCAATGCAGGGAATGGACAAACGATACGACGGACACTTGTGGACCAAGACCATCACAACAAACATCAAAAACGACTTCGGACTCTCTTTTCGAAGTTCCACCTGCGTCGGATGGCTGCGCTGCATCAACAAGGAGTGTGACTTCCTGAAGCGTGTTTCCAAGATCTTCGAGGTTAACAAGACAAAGTTCGAAGGCTGTACCCTGCAAGCTTTTGTCATGGACCAGCCTCCTCCATCTGACTCCACGCTAGTGTGCAAGGCATGTAAAGACCCTCCATCATGTGTAGCTACATGCGAGGCTAAGATTTATTACGTTGTGGTCAAAGCGAATCAGACTAGAGCTTGTATTCACATAGGAACACATGATCATCCAGTGAAAGTTGGAGACTACAGAGACTCTAAAGCACAGATTAGTAGCTTAATAGAAGAGCAGGTAGAGATGAACAACAAAGCAACAAAGAACGCCGTTGTCTTGGAGGCGAGCAAACTCCTCATCGGGAGCTACCTGCTACAGCCCGAGGATGCACCACAGAGGAAGCTGACGATGGAAGAGCTGGTTCCTGTTCTGGATCGATGCAAAGACATGGCGTCACCAAACATCCGCAACAAAGTCGCGACCTTCAAGATCATCAGAAGGTACGGAATCATGGACGGTATCACCAAGCTCCGTGGTAACAGCCTCTGGGCGTATGTCCAAGAGAATATGTCCAGGAGAATAGGATCTATGCGTGACAAAGTCTTCGTCTTCAAGATGTCGGAGGTCGGGCCGGGAAGTGGTGTTGACTTGGTCAGCCATATGCAAGCTGGTGGCGACTTGGAGAACGCATGGATCATGTTCGACCATGTAAAACGCGTCAAAGACTGGTCGACGATGGCGTGCCATGTGTACCACGCCACCTACTGCTGCGTGATGAAAATCGCCACTTGCGACATGCAGTCCGAGGACACGGAGGCCCAGCTCGTCTTCTGGAAAAACCTGAACCTAGTCATGGAGATCAATGGCGTTGCAGCGCCGAACTTCAAGGAGTTCATGGCGGATAACGCACAGGCGAATCGGAATGCAGTGCGAATCCTTTACGGCAATGGCAACAAAGAGGACCCAATGGAGGACCGGGAGAGGTCGTGCTTGTTTTACTGGACTCAGAACATGGTGGCGTATACGCAGAAGCACTTCCCCGAAGAACTCTGGGAACAGCACAAGAAGATGTGCACTCAGTACAAGAATGCGACCAGCATGGCAGAGGCGGAAACTCTGTACCACGCGTTAAAATCATGGGGTCGTTGGCGAGAGCGGGCTCATCAAACTCGATCAGTGGCTGTCATTCTGGCACCACCGCTTCCGCCAGTGAAGGGGATTCATGACCGAGGTATTATCTCTGCACTCTATTTTCATGTTTATGATACTGGTTTCCTAGCCCTAACCTACAAAACTGTAATCGGTGAATTTAACGGCATATACTGTCAAATCTGCAAAAATTCACGAAAGAAAAACTCACAGAGATGCCCACCTGTAACCTCGCCGAAACAGTTCACAACAAGTGGCTCCAAGCTTCAGGAAACAACGGGAACGACTTGTACGTTGCTACCGTGGACGATTTCATTCGGGCATTTCTATAGGTTGTCAACTACTACCAGTTCCTCAAAGGTGACGTCGGCGGAACAGGACCATCCAAGAAGGAACTCAGGCTCCGGATGGCTGAACGCAACGCGAAGGAATGGGGAAATCCTACACTGCTCGACAAGCCCATGCTCGATATGCCAGGCGCGGATGAGTTCTGCACCCGTCAGCCTATCATGCCTGGAGCAGAAGTCTTCGGTTCACAGAATCGAAAAGCCGACGTCCTTATCGGAGCTGACGAGGAGTCTCATCGCCCGGATAAGACAAACTTCTCACGCCCAAGAGGCCCAAGACGTGCCGTGAGGGCTTGCCCTATGCAGATGCCTGTTATTGTGGAAGACGACTCCGAACACGACCCCGAGGTAGAAGGTACCCAATCTCCTGTCCAGACAGTTGATTCCCCTTTACCTTCACCAGTGAACAAGGGCGGCTTTCGCCATGTCAACGCGGTTGAAGAAACCAAGGTCAATGTGAAGGAGTGGCACATTTCGAGACTTCACAAACCTTCTGCGAAGTGCTGCTGGGCCCAAAGAGCTTTAACGAAGAAGAAGTGCACTGAGAGAATCGTCAGGGGGCCCCATTGCACAGCTGCACCGACCTACACTGGGCTCTAGACTAACTATCGCAGGAACCTAGTCGAGAAGACTGAGTTCTTCTTCTGCTCCGACGATATTGAGCGCTGCGTGAAAGGCTCTAAGCGCAAGTGGGTAGCACACTACTCAAAGGACCAGGAATTCCCCTCCATTCCAGAGGTCTGGCCAGTGAAACTAGGTACTAACCTAAAACTTACTGAGATTCTTGCCCTCGAAGCAGCGGGCTTTCAACTTCCGCCGAAGAAACCGGTCTCCCCAAGACGCCTGTTCTCTTCTGCCCCGTCCCCTGCAAATCTCAGCTCAGTGCCAGTCCCTGCAGACGCTGACCGCTACCCAGGCAAGAGAGACGACAAGATGGTGAAGCGCACTGCCACTCGTCCCAATCAAGCGCAGCGACTCTCCATGGGCTCCTCCGAGTCTCTTAAAGCGCGCCTCCGTTCCGTCACCATGATACCTGAGCCGGGCCACGGTTGCATCATTGGGCTGGATTCGGGCGTCGCTCCACACATCACACGGTACCAGATTACCATCAGTTCTTACCCTGGTTGCACTTGCCCAGCATTCAAGAAGACGATGACTACGTTCCGTGGCAAGACTCAGTTCACGTATTGTAAGCACCTATACTACATACTCTTGAAGGTCTCCAACCGTGATCCCGAAGCCGAGCTTTTCATCCATGCGCCTACCTTCAGCTTCAACGAGGTCAAGCTACTCCTAGAGAGTGGAATCTTGCGTCACCCCTTGGCGAAGAAGTAGGTAGTCCTCCTACTTTAGAACTGCCATTTCCACAATGGCCATTTGTCACGTAGTGAATGATTTTAGTAATATACCATGTACTAAGTCAGCTATTCAGAAGCTGTATTGACTTTTTCATTATATTAAAGGCTTTGTCGTTCTCATTGATTGCACTCTATTTGAAAACATTCTATCTTGAACAAGTGCACTATATACTTCGTATCCCCTGACATGTATCTTTTATTACAGCAAACATATACTTGTTATTAGATGTCTCAATCTTCGAACCTAACACGTTTAGGGTTGCCCACTACACTATCAGCAGGACTGCCAGCCGCTGACTGTACTACAGAACAAACTACATTCGCATTCACTTTCGTTCCCACACTTGGAGCGTGTCCTTGGTATGATCGTTTCAGCAATGGCCCACCTCCCCGCCTCCGACTAACTGATTCCCTGGAATAGGTTCCCCTTGGGATCTTTCCAACCTTCGAGTATGCATGTGGTTGCAAAGGCACATCTGCGTCCTTCTCTAGCACTATGATTTCATCCGAATTTTCTGAACGTGGAGGGTCAGCTCTTACATCCGGTTGTACGTCAACATCCGTTGTCGAAGGACGCCCTTGGCTGTTGGCCATCACCTCTTCTTCGTCCTCCACCTCAACATATGGTTCAAATGGACAAACATCGTCAGCAAGTGAAACAACAATATCTTTGACGTCTTCCATAGCTGCTGTCCCGCACTACGGAAAAGAGCTTCACATAACACCAACACAAAAGAGGCAGAGACATTCCCTACTCTTATCTTAAATATCCCTGAAGAAGATGCTTGGCACCCTTGAAAATCGGCTATTCATTCATTTAAAAGTTGTCATCCTCCTAAACCGAATGGAAAAAGATGAAGGTTTAGCAGAGGTCATTTAGCATTTAATTTTTTTTTTAAGAATTAAAGAATGAAAAAAACTTCCCTACCCCTAAGGGTGGGTGGGCGGGACATCCCTTTACAGGGCAGCTTTTATCACCTCCCTCACCAACTTTCATTCTCAATCAGCCCATTCTCAATTCAATCCTAATCAAATCTGTACACTCTCTTGTGATTCCAAATTACCAGTATAGACACATAGTGCTTTTCACCAAAGAACTCTCAATCAACACACTACTTACAATATAGTAGTGTATGACAAAACAATCCAAATAATAGAGAAAAGTTTGTCTTAAAACTGACAATACAAGATCAAACACAAAATAGTTTGAGTCTCCAGAAATCTTCTCATCCCTTGAATGTTGATGTAGTAAATTAAGAAAAATCCAGAGGTAAAGGACCTCACCTGTCCCCATAAACACAACCAAAACCACAGTTAGGATTATGTTTGTAGACAAGGTGTCAACAGCCCTTTACAGCTTGTTATTGCAGTCACAAGAAAAATCAAACCCTACACCAAACATATAAATCAAAGGGAGAGATGAAAGAGTCTAATTGCAAACATAAATTAGAGGACCTGACTAGTAGTTCCACCAGACTCAGCCTTGTTGCACTTCAGCTCCACACCACCATAAACCAAAACTTCACAAGCTCTTAAAATCTCTCACACATGTAGCAAACTAGAATTACTTTCAAAGCAGACAAGTAAACAGATGCATATGGCAAAGAAACTCCCAAGGTTTTATACCCTCAAAGGAGTCTCTAGAGATTCACTTGTTCATTATATGGACAGTCTGTGCAAATGAACAGCCTGTAATAATGAACAGCCTTGCAAGACCAATCATCTCTGACCCTTAGATGAAGGTTAACCTAGATCAAATGGTCATAGATTAGTGCCTCGCAAAGAATAAAGTTCAAGCTTGTAGTAAGCCCCAAGTAAAGTAAGCTTCAAGTTTGGAGTAACTACCAGTAAGCTATGTGTAAGGGAGGTGGGTGGGTTTCACTAATTTACACCTTATTCAGCATATCATGCCATAATAAAGTGACTATGTAATTGCTTGCAAAGTTTTACAAGTAATGTGCAAATTTATTTTGCAAGCCTACAGAACTGAAGAGTGCAACTTCTGTCTGAATCATTGTAATAAAAACCTTATTTAGAAAATAAATTCTAAATTAAATACGGGTATAAGATCTTCCCAATATTTAAAAAAGAAAAAAAGAAAAAAAAGAAAAAAAAGACATTTATATAAATTGAAATTAAAAAGATTAAAGTAAAGAATAGCAATATTTAATATGAAGGTTGAAAATAATATGAAGGAGATTAACAAATTGAATGTGAAAATAAAATGAAGGAGAGAATTAAATGAAAGGAGGCTTTTGACCCCTCTAAGAGGATAGATAGAATAAAGAAAATTTTATAAAAAATACACGACAAATATCAAAAGAATTAAAAAAAAATTAAAAAAAGGAGAAAGGGATGCAGACTATGGTGGATGAATTCTAGCAATGTTAAGAAAATGTTACGAAATTAAATGTTACTTGATCCTTGTTCAGAGGTTCAATACCAATACATTTCAAGTAGTAATTTGCATATAAATTTAAGGAGATAAGGGGAATTACTGAATGCCTGAACTAGTTAGAAGGAACTGGAGCATAGTAATTGGTGCACGTTAAAAAATTAATCACCAAGAAAAGAGAATATGAACTACAAATTCAATGAAAATACTGTAATTAGTCCACGGTTATAGGGTCAATAAAATTACTAAAATTAGTAACTTTCCAATAATACACTAAGAATATTTGAATCTTCTAATTTTATAATTTATTTTTAATAAAAAAATGCTATTTTAAGGTTATGTCCCCCATTCTGTGCTCTCCGCTCTCCAAATCTGCGCTCACTGCTCTCTGCTCTGCGCTCTCCGCTTACGTACAAGCTTCCCTCTCCTCCGCTCTCTCAGCGGATCTCAGCGCCTCGTCCCTTTCTCGCATCAACTTTGTGTCCGATGTTCCTGCCATCTGGTCCCCGCTGTCTGACACGCGAAGAGCCTCTATCTTCAGTTCCAAACCACCTATTGTTGCTTTTAACTCTCGAACGTCCGCGTCATGTTTGGCAAAAACTTCCTCTAGCAGACGCCGCATTACCGGGTCTGCTCCCAATACAACGTTTGCTGCACCTCTCGGCTGAGGAGGATCTTGATGGGCAGTGCTAGTTGTCGCACCTCGTCCAAATAACCCGTGTTCCGAGCCGGGCATCCGCCAATCCTGTGAGGTCGTCGGAGCGATTCTCCCATCGAATCTGTGGTCCGACCCACCTAAACCCTCGTCTGACGCACCTAAACCCTCTTTAGACGCACCTAGACCCTCGTCCGACGCACCCAAACCCTCGTCCGACCTACCTTAACCCGGGTTCGCGTTCTCGATCCCATCGTGCGCCATGTCAAGGTCTATGTCAGCTCCAGAAAAGGAGGCTACTGTCGCGTTGACGACTTCTTCCAATCCGACCATAGCCACATCTGGCCCGGAACTCTCCTCACCTGCCTCGGATGGTCCCCATGCGGATCCCGTCCGATCGTTCCCCCCGTCCCTCGCATGGGATGCAGTCGCCGCGCCCGACCCTTCTCCCGCACTCCCGCCAATGATGGGGTCCGACCCACTTCCCTGCCAATCGGATCCGAGCATGCCAGCCATCTGATCCTCGTACGTGGCATTCTGTATTGTGCGTTGCCGTGGTCTCCCGGCCCTCGACGGTTCCCTGTCTGTCGGTATCGGACCCCTTGGATCTTCAACGAGGGAAGGATTACGCTTGAACCATTCGGGCACATCTATATAAGGTATGTGCACCGGCTTCTTCGCTGTCAATTTCTCTCCTAGACCTCCGAAAGTGGAGCCTGGAGTCTTTAAGGTAGACCAGTCGACCTTCTTCTTCAACACATGCTCGGCATACATCAGGGAATGAATAGCCTTCGGGATCTCGTTCTTGGGCCACTTCGATTCATTGGAAATTGCCCGAAGAATGCAGAGGAATCTCCACTTCACGTCCACGTCTGTCAAGGATGCATATTTCGCGTTCTTCGACTTACAGTGTTGCGCGTGCGAACTATCTGGCCAAAGCCGATCGAAATGAGGAAAGTCGACAAAATGCATAGCCGTCGCAGCGTCCCAAGGCTCTGGCACTTCATCCCAGCCATTAGCAGCCAGTATCGCTCTATTGTGGAAAACGTCCAGCTGCAAATCGAGTTCATTGCGGGCTCTCTTCCCGGAACCACTGGCGGACTGCGATCCGCCGGCGGACTCATCTCCGCCCGGTCTGCTCGGCCTCCTCCTAGAGGGAGTGGCCGATCCGGTGGACATCCTCGTGCTGCGAACTTCGGACCTGCTCACAGTATCTTGGTTAGATGCTGATACGATTACTCTTAAACCCTAAACGGACACTTCGCATATGCTGGGTTCAGGGGAAAAAATTAACATTAAGTATATAATGTGACAAAGCACACGAATAGGGTCAATTTAGTACTTACAGAATATTCAGGTCGTACAAGGACCCCACGCTCACCCCGCACCCCGCGCGCCCGCACACTCAGAGAGAGGCAAGCGGTCTGGGCGCAAAAGTTGAGGAGTGTGGAGAACGAATGTGCGTCCGAACTTGCATTTATACGAGTCCGCCTCTCCGTTCCGCACCCGCCCGACCCACTGCCCATCCTGCTCTTGCCCCTTCGCATTCCTCGCTCCCTTCCACATCCCCCGCTCCCTGTCAAGTGCACAACGTTCTCTTTCAGGTCAAGGGCGGTTCGGACCAGGAATCCGACGTCCAGTCCGACTACTGATCCGCATTCCGATTCGGAATTGTCAGTCCGGCTTGCAGTCCGCAGTCCGCGCTACAATCAGGATTGTAGTCCGCTGCATCGCAGACACGCGCGAACGTTCCAGAGTGACCTCGTACGACCTCGTCCGTCGTATCGCTCTTCCAAGCTTTGATGCTCCCAAATTATCACGCCATCCGGTACAGGGTTCCGCTGCGTCCATCCGGCTTGGTTTTTTATCGATTAAAGTTTTCCTTATTTTTTTTTCATTATCTTTCTTGGATGTTTTTTGTGCCAAAGAGCAAACTTCATCTCAAAGACCCGATTGAGGTCCTCGTCGGACGACTTTTCACATAAAAGATAGGATACTGCAGCATTGTACATGTACAAAACTATCACTAGTTCGGAGGTATTCCTGAAGTTTATAGTTACGGATCACGATGAGGATGAGTTCGAATTGCAAGGACGTGTCCGACCGGATGTTGGATTAATCGTTACACAAGTTCTCTGTGATGATCAGCTCTACAGTGAGTTCTTAGTGAACAGTTGCACATTCAGAATCGTGTTCGAGAAAAAAAGGAACCATACAGGTGGAGGTTGCATGCAAGATTTTATTTATTTTTTTGACGCAAAGGAATTCCATTGCAAAAGATAGATTACAAGCCCGCATGCAAGAGTCTATCACGCATTGCCCTGGCTAGAACACCAGTATCGTACATGAAGAGGATACACAACATACGCAAAAACTAATTAGGGGTAAGGCAGGCACATGACAGCCGTCAGAGCCAGATTTCCATAACGCAACGCGGACTTCATATCACGACAATGAATGATCCGAGATTTAATGCACGCCGCCAACTCCATTGGACGAGAATCTTACGAAATTGGGACTTTATTGGACGTTGCCAGAGCACTGTTCTATACATAGTAAAAAGGCACATAAACTGATAGTAAAAACATGTCTAGCAAAGGTTCGTGCAGGATTAGAAAAGTCGAGTAATCCAACCCAGTATCACTTTCCGTAAATCAAAAATAGGAACTGCAAAAAAGGGATCTGTGAGACGTAAGTTATAGTGAAGAAAAGTTCTCAAAATGGAGCTTAAAAACTGCAAAGCTCATTATGCACCACAGCTCCAGCAGACCCTCAAAAGAGGCGGGTTCAAAGGAAGTTGCATTGCATTGCTGGCGGATTCATACTTCAACAAAATTGTTCGTTCGAATGCAGGTCCACCCCTTCCATTGCGCAAATACCCACTCCATTCTAATAAGCCCGTAAACTGTTCCACTTCATATGGCTCCGTAGTGTCCAGTTACAAATGGATTAATAGTTACACGTACATTCCGGCTCCGATAGAAGATCCACGAAATTGGTCTGCGTTCCCTGGTCGCGAGTGACGCGCCGGGGCGTCGTGGATCCGCGAAAAGCAGGGGGTTTAGGAGGCATACCTTCCTAATCGCGACTAAGCCGCCGTTCCCGACTTCTGCGATGCCGTGCGACTCGGCCACCTCCGGCGAGAGTCCGAGAAGATATGCCCGGTCGGATTGGAGCGGGGATGTCCGTCTCGCGATGCGCGCTTCTGGGTGATCCGGTCTGCGAGTTCGTGGGAGTTCCGCTCTGCGCGTGAGCCGAGCCGTGTGCAGTTTGATCTCCCGAGTTCGCAGCTCCGGCTGCGAGTAAACTCCGTCGCACCCAAGTGTAGTTCAACACATTGTTGACGTTGGTGAACTGCTCCTGCATAATGGGCGTCCACTGGGAATCACGAGAAGTATTCAACAAAGACCTCACAATATCCTGGTGATCTGGTAAATACCGGAAATCTCTAATCTCGTACATCCACATGTGGAATACTATACCAAATGGGACTTCCCACGATGCATGCTCTACGAAATAATGATATTTTTATTATTCGGAACAGGATAAAATAGACAAAATTGAGGGACCGCGGAGGGTGCATTCTAATACGCACGGAAGGGAAGTGAACTGTACGCAAACGGGGACGAAGATTACAATGCGACCCGTCCGACCTGCAGCGGACATCCGGCAATGGGATCGGACGAGTAGCCTCCGAGATCATCCAATCAGTATAGGCGCCGAACAGTGAGTCGGACAGTGCCATATCCGGGGTAGCCAAGAGTGCATGTCTGACACAGAAGTGAGGATGGTGCGAGGAGGGGACTGCGAGGAGGGGGAGTGGGAGGGGCAAGACACAGAAAACTAAAGGATCCATGGCGGACGAGGTCGGAGAGCCACCAAAAGGGGATATTAATCGTGGGCGGATAGAGGTCGCACATCTGTCGCGGAGCAGACCGATTCATGCGCGAACGGGTGACGAGGTTGTCGGACACGGCTCGGATAAGTAGGAAATGGAGGTCTCCTCATATCGTAGTATGAAGACTAGGCGAGCGTTCACTCTCGGATCCGAACAGTTGGGTCGTTGGCTTCGTCGCTACGTCGGTCCTCCTCGGATTCATCTGTGCTCATGTCGTCATCAGACCGCGGACTTCTAGTGCTTAGCCGCAAGTCATCGTCTCTGGTGATAACTAGCTTCTTCGTTGGACGGGATCCTTGGGGGTCGCGTATTCCATTTTCATCGAGTTCTGGTCTACCTTCGGAGTTGTCAGGTTTGTACGGGGCGAAACGCGACGCAGTCCCCTGGAACCTTTTCTTTCGCTTTACACCTCTTGTTGTTCGTTGGATAACACTTCCCCTTGCAGGACCACTGGACACTCTTTCCCCAGTCGTGCAACTAGATGCACGTGCCGCAGGGTCCCGGATCGACGTAGATGGAACCCCTCTCCGCACGGGCCGGCTGCGTGAAGAAGACGCGGTCTAACAACGGACTGGCTACCGGTGGTTAGAGCAGATCCTACTGCTCGGCGTCTGCGTCCCCGGCCGGAGGTCTGCTGCGGAAGGATGTGACCCCTACCAACGGGGGTGGAGAGCAGGGCAGAAGCTGGCTGTTGCTGGTTTACAGCCATACTTCCGGACGTACTAGCAAGGCTTCGAGTTATGGGACGGCGTATTTCCTCAGACGGGGTCTGAACTTCCTGCTCGGCCATCCTCCTTCTCAAATCTTCCTCCATCATTTCATCTCTCCGGCGATTGATAGGTGGTAAATCCTCCTGTAGAACAGTTCGAATCTCTCCCTCCATGTTCGCCAGGTTCTCGTCGAAATCCCTCTGGCCGGATGACAAAGAATCACTCCAAGGCTGCGAGAAGTCCGTGTCGACGATAGGTATCCTCCGGGCCGGACTACCATCTCCTCTGTCCGACTGTATTTCTGCTTCGTTGATCGGACTCTGAGCTCGACGCTCACCTCCAGCATACGCCTGCCGTCCGACGCGACTATCTTGGCGGAGGATATCCTCAACCGCATCTCGGCGGTGTCCTGCGTCGAACATATTGTGGAAGAGCTCGGCAATCCGGACATTGCCACCGTCGTCACCGTCAGATCCTGCGTCATTGATCCGGATTCCTCAAAGTCGCTCTCGGGCGGATCGTCGTCCGCAAGTCCGACACCTCCCATGCCCAATCCGCCCTGTCCGACACCATCCATGCGGGCATCGTCCGCCACATCGTCCGCTACATGGTCTCCTCCCCGTCCGACGTCTTCCTCGTGGTCGTCCTCGATCGGATCCTCGTCATCGTCGGAATGAACCTCCTCTAAGCCATACCATTGTGCCGGACGCGGGGCCCGGCGGTGACGAACGAGTCTACTATTCGTGTAGATATACACGAGGTCCTCCGCTCGTACATGTTTCAATCTATTGCGCACTTTGCTGTGCACGTAGGAGTACATGCTCCAGTTGCGCTCACACGCAGACACGGAGCAAACTTGTCCAAGTATACGTCTAGCAATTGTTTGGAGAGCCCGGGCTCTACCTCCCATTGCGTCCCACCATTCGTGGATAGCAGTGCCGTGTGCCTGGGGATCGGTTGAATCAGCAAATGCCTGCCGATTCTCGAGGAAATCTTGATACTGGACAAGGATCTGGACGTAATTCTCCTCGTTAGACGATAACTTGCGAAAAACCCGGTTTAAAATGATCCTCGACTTCTTGTGGTTATGAAGTGGCGCCCATCCACGTAGGGTTGGGTTGAGCATCGCACCTGCCCAATGAAGATCTGTCAACATCATAGCCGATCTGTGGTCGAATGCGACCATGGCGTCTGCTGCCAGGTCCGCGTTCAATCTAAATGGATGGGAGGAAAAACTGCGGACGTGGTTTTTCAAATCGTACATCGCCCTCCAAGCTAGGCCCATTGCAGGTGCCTTCCCATCAAAAAGGCGTAATTTTTTCACCACTGGGATGACCATGTATAAGAAGTTATGGCACGTGTTCCAGAAACCGTCCGCACGGACATACTTCCGCATCAGGCGGACCCTCTTCCCTGCTGAGCTGTTCACATTAGGATAGGTTGCTAAAATACCTGCAAACTCCGGATCGATGACCATTCTCTCAAATGCATTCCGAAGTTCCACAAGACGCTCGATCATAATGAAATTGGTCGCGAACCGCGTCTCAACGGGCAAACGGATAGTCTGATTGGGACACATCCTGCGAAACAAAGCCATTGATGAATGATGATTTCTAACCCATAGACAAATAAGTCTCGCCTTTCTGACTATGTGCTTCACCCAATCCTCCTTCCCCCAATCTTCGAGCAACAGATCCAAGCAGTGTGCGGCACACCCTTGAACATAAATGTGAGGATATCGTGTCTCGAGCATCCAACTAGATCCAAGCATGTTCGGAGCATTGTCAGTGCAAACTTGGACCACATGTTGCGGTCCGACCCGTTCCACAAACGGACGGATCTGAGAAGCGATGTAATCGCTATCTTTGTAGTGTCCCGTCGTGTCTATGGTTCCAAGGAAAACGTCGCCCCTGGTCCCACTCTGGATAACATTCAGAAGAGGACGACTCTAGACGTTGTCTCAACCGTCTGCACATATCGTAACACCGTATTTCTCTGTGGAATTGCCCGTGAGTTCCTTTACTTGTCTCACCATTTCCGCCTTTCTCGCGCTCAACAGTTTTGTGCAAATAGCATTCATCGATGGCGGCAGGTATGCTGGGAAGCGGGATCGCACTGTTTCCCGAACGGCGTTAATGAAGGCAGGATGCTTAACAACGTTGAATGGGATATTGGCTTCGTAGAATGCCGTCGCCCACACTTTATCTAATCAAAGCTTCGTGGAAGCATTGAATCCTTGCACAATATTCACTTGACGCATTTCCCTGGGTGGAGAACCATGGGGTGCCATATCGGGCTCCTGCATAGCTGGCCCATCATTCGCGCGCGCCCCCTCGTTATCGGGAGCTTGAGGTATTACCGGATCTGGGACCCCGTCACCTCCCAAGCCAATGTCATGAACATCATCGGGCTCTCTTCTAGGAACTTCACCTCCGCAGTCTACGAACAACCTCCTCACCCGCGCACTCAGCAACCTGCAAATTTGTATATCGTAGTTACCTGGACCACCTAAAGGTCTGTATCCAAAGTGGGCGAACATTCTATCCCGACGGTACACAATAGTCACATTACAAATTCTACACCTAACCTGTCTCTGAGGCCTCGCACCCACCATGCCCAAGTCTTGCCACCACTGATCCTAGGCCTCTACTCTTCGCAGCATGCCTGCGATAGAAAGCAAGAATCTGGAGGGTGAACGCACTATTTAAGGCGAGATGGACCTATTACAGAAATTGCGCCCGACAACGCACTTCTAGCGTCGTTGAACGAGGGTGGAGGGATGTCCGATGGACTTGCCCTGATTATGTTCCAGATCTCCGATGGAGTTCGGACGGTCCGTTCCAGTGGGCTATGCTTGACCCCTTGAGCACACTTGGGTCTCATGCAGAGGAACCTCAGACGAGACCTCAAAGTCCTGAGACACGCAGTGCAAAGAAGGGAGAACAGATCGTGGTGAGTCGCATCTTTTATGGCACTCCCTGAGCGTGTCCGGGACCAGGAAGCGGAACATCGCGGAGTTGTTCCGGGTGTTGCGGACGAGGTCGGACGAGGGCGGGATCGATGGCGGTCCAGTACCTAGATTCGATTTTGGTCCGCGTTGTAGGAAAAAGATGGTCAGGATCTGCATATTATGGCAGTCGTGTGCTGACATCGGGGAGGTGGTTCGCACTCCGTGAGATTGGCCCATGTACGGAGATGGATCAACCACGGACGGGCGGACTACCTGAAATCCGATCGTTTTGCAGAATGTGGTAACTCCGCAATCGGACATCGACGGGGTACCCCGACGGATTAGAGGCTCGGACGTGGTCCGCCGATCGAAACGTGCGCGTTCCGGAATCGGTCGGACGCGACCTCGGGGCAGGACTGCGGCGAAGGCGGACATAGTTGATTACAGGAACGATTAAACAATATCGCGTCGTTCTTCTAGAGCATAGGTCAGTGGTCGGAACTTTGCGAAGCGGAATCCGACTTCGGAAAGGCAGATTGTGTCTGGATAGTGAAAACGGCGCCGGATAATACGAACCTCGCACATCCGCCCTTTGGCAGGAGATTGTGCCGGTCCGGTCTAGCGCGGATGGTGATCCGGTACGGTCGGATAGGGGCAGCAGGCAACGGACGTTCGGATTCAATCCGAGGCAGCGTTGTCCGGCAAAGGGCGAATGGCGGACTATAGTGCGCGAGGTATGCCATGATATATAAACGGGAAGTGCGATAACACAGGTCCCTTTTGATGCAGTTAGCCCGCAAGTTATTGTGGACGAGTCCTCTCCAGTTACAAGATGGATCCTTGTGACATAACTAGTCTAGAGGATGAGGTATTAGAGTTCTTGCTCTCTTGGAATCCCGAGAGGAACGAAGTCGTTGGGGACAGTGATAAGGAAACTGCTCCAGGAGCGGGCAGTGGAGACAAGGACATCGGCGTAGACAAGGTGCAAGTATTGGGGGGAGGTCTATGCATTCCAGCTAACGAGGGATGCAAGTAGAAGGACAACAACGAGTACGGGAAGCCCGGAGGAAGTAGTAATGGGAGGTCATCCCCAGCACAGGGAAGGAAGCATTCCACCGCTGCTACGACCGCAATAGGTCCGATACAAAGAAACACGCGGAGGAGACCAGCCGCATCCGTAGAGACCGAAACTTCAAAGCCTAAGACTTACGTCGAGGAACTGGAGGCGATTTGGCCATCCAAGTACCTGAAACTGAAGAATGACATCGAACAAGCTAGGAAATCTAGGTAGTTACGAAGTAAATAGTGTCCGTTTAAATACGGAGAATCTCCGTTATCGATGCAATGCATTGGCAATTAGATAAGAGGTTAGAAGATGCATGTCTGCTTAGAAACTGCACTGGATGGATATTTCCGAAACAAGAAGGAGATATCAAACTACGGGGGACGTTTGGAATAGCACCGTCATTATAAAACATAAATATACTCTGATCATCGGAAGATCAGCATAATAATAAACGGGGAATAAATATTATAGTAAGGCCGAAAATTTACAAAAATTCTCGTCCCATATACAAAATAGTCAGAGAAAGAGAAGGCCAGAGTTAAGCATTCCAAGATTGGTAGTGAGCAGAATCATTAACAGCTGCAACACTCGTCTATAAAAAAACAAGCGTTTTCCCAAAAACCTTGCGGAAAACCCTCCTGTTTGTTCACAATATCCGACATCTCACCGAGATAAGGCATCGTTCTCCAGCAAAACCGTTGGAACTCGTAGTCCGTCATTTCGCGAGTCTCGTCACTTTCATGCTCCGAGTGGTCTTCCTCCTCGTCCACCTTACGCTTCTTAGCATCATTGGAGGATCCGCGTGTCGCATTAGGGGATTCTGCATCCGCCCTTATGGATCTACGAGATTCCAGCGCAGCGCCTCCCGCTTCCATATGCAATGAAACCTGGCCAAGTCCTTTAATTCTATCCCGGCGGAGTGGCGTCGTCCTCGTCTGACTTCCAGCCCTCCACCATCGGGCATGCGCGCATGCACACCCCTCACGCACTCGATCGCTCGATGGACCCCCAGTCCGTGTCCGCACGATCTTCCGACCCTCCTCGTCCCCCCGGACCCCACTTTGCACCACCCGTTCCGCTGGAATGCGCACGCGTATCGGATGCATGATGCCTGTGCAATTCGCCACGGACTGGAACTGCAACACTGCGACTGGGTCCCAATTTGACGCCCACAGACGGGTCTCCATGAGGGGCACGGCGAAGAAGTCGGGACACAAGAGGCCATACTCTTCCTGAAACGCGTCGACGGATTCGAGCCAAGTCCGTAGACATTCCTTGGATCTCGGCACATCTTTCGCATGTTGAAACTCCCCTCCCCTTCTCCTCGCTGCATCAACCCACACTGGCAAATCCGCGGATTCGTAGTCCGATCGGAGAAACTCGCTTAGGCACCGGCTACTCCTTTCCATACAAGATGGAGGGCACTCGCGCGAGCAAGCCATCGGGCACGGCTCGAAATGAGTTGAGGTTGGTACAAGTCAGCGCGCGGGGGATAGACAACGCTACACCAACCAGGAAGAACGTTTTCCGCAATGGTGCTGCATTACCAACGGCGCTCAACACATAGAAGAAGGGAGGCGATGATCATCATAGTTCCAAATGGGCATTTAATTTTCCCTCTCAGTTGCAATAAAACTAATAATCCACCTAGATTTTGGATTATGAAATCAATCCCAAGTTGCGAACAGACGTACACGCAGTTATAACAGGGCCGACGGTATAATCATAAAACGTAACACGCTCGATATGTCTAGGGAGTATGATATCATTAATAATACGCCCTATCACACGAGTATCACTCCAGAACAGAATTGATAGACGCTCCCGGACATGTATTGGCATCATGAATTTATTAGTGACCACGCATGTACAAGTATGATTACAATATCATCAATGATTTAACAATTAAAGTTTCATGATTCCAATACTTACGGATTCAATATCATGATAAACCAGCCTTATCCGGCTGCAATGCAGTGTCCGACCCGTTGTCCGATAGGCGTCGGACAATGGTCGACACCAATCCGACCATCGCAGACTTGCAACTACGCTAAACCCTAAGCATTGCAGGTCTTGATGTACTAAACTGCGATGTTTGGTACCCTACACCTTAGTGTTTCAACGAACAACATCCTAGGATTCGTCTTCGGAATCCATAAAAGGCCGCAGGTTGAATGCCAGTCGGCTCTAGTACCAACGTCGCTGAATATCCACAAAGTTCCTCCACCCCCTGCAAACACAACGGAGGAGTGTGCATGTTCTGTAGTTCTCGATGTCGTCGTCCTCGACCATCAACATCTTCCAGATGATGCCCTCCGAGACGTCTCCCGGGATGGCAGGAAAGAAACTCGGCCTGACTCCTGTCCCCATCTCCACGATCGCCAAATACTCTTCATCGTCGCTAAAGTCAGAATCGTTCCTAAACTGGGCTGGCCCGAACAAGGCGATAGGACTCCCTGGAATCCCAGCACTGTGAGCCATCGCTGAAATGCAGTCAAAGTGTCACGTTTCAACGAGCCGTTACCGAAGTGGAAAATAATGCACCGATTCCTAGAACGACCATGAAGATAATGCAGGCGTAGCATAGTACGCCAGTCCATTTGATGGGAGGCGAACCGGGATATGTTGCCGGACATCCGAATTCGATATGCGTCGGACCCGAACTCAGGTCGGAACTTGGCAGTCAAAGGTACAATGTCGGGATAGTGGCCGAACCACGGTCCGACGACGAGGAGTGCATGAGAATGTGGCGGACTTCATCGGAGTTGACAGCAATCGGATGGCGGATAAGCGCCTTGAGGGATGCCGGAATGCGGACAAGATCACGAAGGCCCGTCGGACGACGGGGCATCGATCCGGCGGAAAGCGGATGTCGGATCGGACATCGGACTCGGTATCGGATCGTACAGGGTGGCGCGGACGAAGCGGACTGGTAGTGGGGCCCACCAGTATCAGACCACCTTTATCGCAGACGTGGACATCGGCTGTCCGAGGTGTCGCCGGGGCAAAAATGTAAAAGTGAAAATGTTGCCGTAAATATTCGGGCCGTCACGATAAAGACCGAATGGGACGTCCGGTCGTGACTGTTCACCGTCGTGACGTCCCGTCATTATGACGCGAGAGGGTCACGTTGCGACGGAATAGAAAACCCTGATTGTGGTACATATTCATTTCGCTCATGATTCAAACATTAGCAGTCAAATCTTAGATGGCCCATCCAAGGCCCTCTAGTCCGACCGGCTCTCCGTGTCGGACCTCGACCGTACATCTTCTTTAGGACGGAGTCAGTCGGATACAATAGTGTCATAATACTGTTCATTGTCCGCTCAGTCTGCATCGATGCTGCCAGCCGTTCATGCATCAAAGCCTGCCTTCTATTCAGTCCAAAAGCTATTTTGGCCCGTCTATTTTAATTGGAATGTCCGTCGAGCACTACATAAGTCTCCCTCATGAGTTTGCTTCTCCTTACCCCTCCATGGCTTGCCTAGTCCAACTTCTGTGTCTGTCAAAGCTGCCCACATAATCTGACCAACCCCCTAACCCTAAACCATATACAGGTGCGTATCCTACCTTTGCCACGCGACCGATCCCTTCTAAGATTGGTTGCCAACTAATCTTGTTGTTGTCTTGCGTCTCTGATCTTTCTCGTCTTCTATATTGAGGTGTTTCTTTATTTTCTCTTTTCGGGCCTTTCGTAGGTTCTGAGACTTTGTTGCATTCGTTGGGACAGCATCACTGCACTAGTCTGAGGGATTAGTGGAGAGTGGGACCGGTTTATGAGACGAACCCTCTAGGGTTCTGAATTGTTTCGCCTCAAGAAACACTAATTTTTGATTGTTCTGTCCACAGCTTTTTCTAGGAACCATGGCAAATGAGGGTGGAGGATACATCGGGCATGGTGTTCCGAAGAAAGTCCCTCCGAAGCCATTGGGGTGGGCAGGGGCCGCGGTGGGAAGACGATCATGTTTAATAAAGAATTCATCCCGCTTGGAAACTTTAGAAGCCGTCTGTTGCAAGGAGCGCAGTAATCACGGGGATGCCATGGATCCTAGAGTCATGGCCCTTGTGGAACCCATGGATCTTCAAGGCGCCACGCCCTGATAGAGAGCCACACCGGTGGGGAAATCATCAGCAGCCGAGACACAAGAGTTGAAGGACCCAACTTGGGAAGTTCTAGCGATGTACAAGCACCTGCAATGGAGAACCCCCCGCACCCTAAACCACTACACAAGGTATCATAGATATCGGCACCGTCCAACCCATGTCCGCCGAGCTCAGAAGAACGTAGGGGAACTGAGCGAGCAGGTGAGTCACAGGAGACGGAGTCTGGATTGACTGCGTCCGGTTCTGTGGCTAGGAAGCATAAGCATCGGAAGAAGGTGGCTAAGGACGATTAGCACACGGCAAAGTCCAGGGGGCATTGTCGAAAGCTAAGTCTGGGATGGTTTGCAAACCACAACATGCCATACTCGGAGAGTACATTCTTAATTGATGGTCTAGTGGGTCACAAGAAGGCTTCGAATGTTTTGAAGCTTCAACTGTTGGAGGGCATGGCGGGGGACGAGTTCCAGGCGGATAGATGGAAGAGCAATTGGAGGAAATGGATTGAAGAACATGTGTAGGAGGCAATATTTAATTCAAGAGTGCCCTAGAACATGTTGTGTGGACCTGGATCACGTAATAGTGGAGAAAACTACGGGCTTCACCAAAAACACGAGAATTGAAAGAGAGGTGTTATCCTCGCGAAGGGAAAGGGGAGAACTACACTGCCAAGTTATGTTGGGAGAGCACAGGGCAACGACATCCCTTCTCAAGACTGAAACGGTCTCAAGTGGCTACCAAAGGGTTCTTACGCCATCTCTGTAGACGACAATGTTTTCCAGGGAGCATTTGGAGTTGTGCAAAGGGTGCGAATTGCGGAGGCGTGTTTCATCCCGGAGTAGCTTCATTTCTGAGAGAAGATCATGACGGTGACTTACTTTATGCAAAGTCGCAATCAATGCTTCATGGAGGCAATGTCTTGCCCTGTCAATCATCCATGGGTGATTAAGCTGCAATACCTAATCCGGAAGATGCAAGAGTCGTACTCGCTATGGTAGAACTGGGGCTCCTTGAAGTACATGCGTGCGTTCGATTTGAAATTTGGAGAAATCCATGAGATGGAACTTCTCAAAGATGCTGGTCCGCACTATGAGGCTTGGAAGAAGTTGGTTGTGTACCGAAAGAACCGAGCTCACTTGGTGTGGGCTCTCATGTGTATTGTGGATGTGATACACAGGGAAGATGTGCTACACTGCAATATCCATCCTAACAATGTCAGGCTCTACTTTCCAACATACTGCGTTGGGGTTATTTTCATAGGCATATGTGACTCAGAGATGGCTTCATCCATGCCCAAATCCGCCCCTTCAAACTACGGAGTACAGAGCGCAGACTCGATGAAGAAGCACATGGAATAGTATAGTTGTGCTGCTCGAGAGTTGTTCCATGTGCATGGCCCTAGAGGCACATCCCAATCCCCGCATTGGATGGCAAGGAAGCAACCTCATATATACAAATGAGAATTGTATAGCAATGAAGTACTTGCAAAGCACATTTACAACTTGAATTTGACCTCGGTTTTGTTCCACGAGAACCGCAATTCAAATATAATTAAGATGCACAATGAGCAAGGATTGGACAAAATGACTGAGATCAATCTGGCTGCTTGGAAAACTATCACACACGTGGTGAACACATTGAATTTGCCACCTTACAACCTACAAACACCCACGATGTGTTTCCGGGACTTCCATTAATAAATTAGTAGAGTATGTAAAACTCATTAGAAATGCATATCTAGCATTTAGGACAGGCCTTGTAGTAGTCTGACAATATGAATATACTTAGATCATTTCGAATACAAATGTCTGATGTGCATTCATCACGTAGAAATCTAGGAAGACGTGTACCAACCTAGACCGTTGAATTTGTAAATTGAGTTTCTTTATCACATTCCTAAAGCGGAATTCATGTTCCAGTGCTATAAACTCCATACCTATCAGACCATAACCCTAAACCCCCACCGCGTCCGGCAAGATCCACCATATATGCTCTCCCGAAGGATCTCAAAATTGTTAGACAATGCGGACCACCCCGCCTTCTATTCGCCCAAGGGTGTGTATCCGCATCGCATTTGCATAATCTGACAACCTCACGTCCGTACTATGCCCGCGTTCTAGTCCGCATCATGCCCGCCTACCAGTCCGCCCTACTCGCTTCGCATCATGCCCGCCATCCAACACTAAACCTCAATCTGCCCCTCCAATCTTCCGTCCGGCACTATACATCCGTTGCCCACTCCAAAACCACAATAAACCATGCCGAATCACCCTACTACTTGTCCGCAACACACACGCCCGCTCTGTCCGCCCACACCGTCCAACCACTCTACCCGATACAACCACACCCCCACCCCCCCCCCCCCTCTCCCCCCATGTGAACCGCATTAGTATGCCTCTCAATCATCCGCCACATCTAACCATGTCCGCCACATCTAACCATGTCCACCACATCCAACCGCGTCCACCACTAAACCCTAAATTGCTTGCCTTTCTATGTCCGCTGTCGCAACTCCTCCGCAGATCCATGTCATTGTCCGGGACCACCGCCCTGCCATGTAGGACGCCATGTACGTGGTTGCGTAACTCTTTTACCCTACCTACTCGCAGGACCTAGACAAGACCTAGATAGACCCTATGTTGACCCCTATTGTAACGTCGCAAGGGTCTCGTCAGGACCCATTCAAACGTCTCGACGAGATAGACACGACCATACGACATAGAAAACCCTGACCGCAGTAGCTTAGATTCGAGAATCCAACTTGGGCACCTTATTGAGCCATTGCATTTGCATGTACTCTAGAACTCCGACTCCTCTTGGTACTTCTTCTTCAGTTCTCTTATCTTTAGTTCCGCCCACGTTTTGCTTTAGTCTCCCAAAGGTGAAGACCAATCATACATTAGCAATCTGAGTTCCTGCAAGATGGCTGCTCTGCATGGCAAATTAGAGATTTTTAACAAGCACTCTTTTGTCACGCTGGACGTACATGCCATAAGCAGAGGAATATGGCGGTATTAGGCCATGTGTGGCTGCAAAATACACCACACAAAAAGGATCAATTAGAGTGTACAAATGAAGTCCTATGTCACACATGTCCTGACATTTGAAGAATTCATTCTATAAATAAGTCAGATTGACGACTATTAGTACAACAATGTTAGAAGAGAGACTTACTTGATGGCGTTAATCTCTCATTTGCAGAGTCAACAATGAAGACTGCCCGTTTCCAATCGGGCCGTTCTCTTGTCATTCTCAAATTCAAAGCTTGCATCCACAACTTCAAGGCCGCTTCGGCACAATTAGAAGTTAACATGAATGCCACCGGGGCGCCGTTGTGCCACTGGTAAAAAACCATGAGAGTATACAAGGGGAATTAAAACAGCAAACATTAAACTCTTAGAATTGGATTGCATTTCAACAGTGTCATTGTCATTCAATTTGAAGTCAATGTCATTGTGTAATAGATTAGCAAAGCAGGGAATCAAGTCAGGGGTCGAGATGAGTTTAATGCAAAATAACTGCATGAATATGACACTTAATCTTAGACATTAAAGACATACATGGTCACATACCTTCTTGTCATTTGTACCAAACGTGGCATCAACAGATATGCCATGCCAATGTCCGTGTTTCAGCATCATCTCTTTCTGCCACGACATCTGAATACCTATTGTAAAGGGCATGTTTTGGCCATTTAACTCACGTGGTACCAATACCGACTTCTGCTAATTAGACTCAGTGTAGTAGCAAACTTTGTCAGGGTTTCACTGCACTCACATCCTTACACTCTAAGCATCGTTCTTGTGCAACATATAGGTCTCTTGAGCGAGTTTTCTAGAAATGTTCTGAAAATATCCTTGGTACTCAAGGGCAGGTCTCTTGTAATGTCCATGCCTTCTGCCTAGTACTTCTTCAACATCTCCAAATGCTTCCTCATAATCTGACTAACCGTATCCTTCCTTCTAAGGCAATCTTCTCCAAAATTGCGTATTTGTGGCAACAGATGTGCGGAGACTGCACTCCTATTCCCGACCTTGGTGAACTACCAAACCATCTGAATTTACATGTTTTTCCTCAATTATACATATCTCTACAACATGCGGCAAATACAATAAAGTCTTCACTGTATATTGGGCTAGGCATCCTCTCTTGATCAAACTGCCTCATTTCTTTTTGGAGTCTTGTACCACCTTTCTTTTTGGTTTAGATGAAACATCCCCCTCTGTTTTCCCCTTTGGACAATCAAAAGGGGCTGCCTCTGGCGGATCCAGTACCTCCTTAGGACAATTTGGTTCAGAACTGAGTCCTTTTGTAGTGTGACACATTGCGAAAAGCATAGGACCGATGTCAATGTTGGTAGAAGGAGTAGGATCAATGCTAATAAAACACTCGAGGAGCAGTGTTATTGGCTGCTTTGTGAGATTATCTGTAATGCCGGTGTTTCTCTTCTTAGAGGATTTCCGTGTTGTTTTCTTCAGATTGGGACAGGTCTCTAGGAGAGCAATTCCATCGATGGGTTGGAACTCCGCAGCAGTAGTACCTGCCGCACTGACATCCCCTATATTTGTAGAAGTTAAACTCGATGGGTTGAAGTCTGCGACGCTATCCCTAACCAAAGTGACCACGGGTCCTGCGCATTTTGTAAGGTCAGTGTCACGTGTGCAGAGAGAGTCGCTCTTTTTCTTCCTCGAGCCCCGCCTTCCTCCCTGTTTTCCGTTACGGTCGACTTTGGTGACACTATCTGGATTAAGCACCATTAAAGCGCTATCATTGCCAACCTTCTTCTTCTTTGGAGCCCATTTCTTTACCACCTTTGCTGGAGGTACGTCCGAGTCTTCGACAACGGGGACCTTGTTTAAATCGGGGATGCAAGAACCATAGCACCCGACTCCCACCGAACCAGTCTGTGTTTCCCGTGCAGATGGTCCCTTCTTCTTCCTTGTCCGGCCCTTTTCCGGGGAGTGCGTAGGGTTCTCCACCATCCAGTCCATGGCGTTACTGGATGCGGCAGGAGTCTTTGACTTAAACCTTCTAGGAGACTTTTGACACTCGGCAGCCTTCGCATGCTTGACCCTTGCCTTTCTGTTAGGTGCCACCAAACTACCCTCCGGTGCAATATCGGGTTTTCCAGGCTTCTTTGATGGCTTTGGCAGACTGTCTTCTGTGATAGGTTTGATAATCCAAGAGTAGTCCTTAGGCCCATACTCACACTTGTATCTGTAGGACATAAATCCCTGTTACAACAGAGTTACACAATTCCAACGACCTCCAATCCAAATATAAGAATGTGACTCCGAAATTGTAATTAAAAAACCATCTAGAATACAGTACATAGTGATAGTGCCCATTCCACCCTAAACCTAAAATGCAGAGAATGCCACCGGACCATGAAAGAGACAAGGATAGTATTGTAAGCACTTGTTCCCCACACAAAGCATCGACATCGAAATCACGACGTGACAGTAAGTGAAATGTACGGAGAGAAGGGCATCGTGATAGTGATAGAGAACACTATACCTTATGAAATTAAGAGCCGTTCGAGGCTCATCTCGCGACAAATTAGGTCGTCTATTCTCCTTGTTAGCGCGGAACTTGCACTGCGCTCCTTCCAGTCAACATCGCATCCCGTCAATAAAATCATGCACCCTACTCAATGGGATGAAGCATTGTTGAACAACTTGGCTCTTCTTGTGCTCTCCAGAAGGGGGTCAATACTTAAGCTCCCACTTAAGATCGCGAGGACCAGATACTCCGGGTGGGGGGTTCTGGATATAGTCTTCAATAATGTAGAGCTCAAGTTAGTGGATGTTAGAGGCACTCATGTCGATCTAATAGTCGACATGAGTGTATTCCTCCGGCTTGTACTCAACGCCTGCTTCAGTAGCACCTTCCATTAGACACATAATGTAGCATAAATTAAACAATAGCGCATTAAAACGTCAATGGTAGCAAATTACAAAAATGCGCCTCTCAAGTTTGCTAGAAGAGAGAGACGAAGTGAGGTAAATCCTAAGCCGTAGATAGTTACAACAGAATCCATAGTGACATTGCAACTTTGTTGTTCAGCCGTTCATCACCACGACGCCACTTTTTTTGAAATCGCGGTCAGTTTCCGAAAGTGTCTACGAGCAGTGTCACGGGAGAGTAGTGTCACACAACGGCACAGTGTCTTTGGCGAACGGCGAGGTCAGTGACGCACAAAAAATTACGCAGGCAGAGAAATCACCGCATCGGGCGAGCGTGGGCAAAAACCGCTGTCGTGACGTAGAGGACCACGGGGGCCGCGAAGGCGCGGTCCCACCATTCCTACATGGGATTTAGCGTTCTTCATCTTCTCAGGGATTCCAACAAATTCAAGGTAGCACTAATTTGAAATATAAAATCGGCGACAAACACTACTTGATGGAGTGCACATCCCCTAGTGAAAACAACTTTGACCAATGACGTTGTTCCCAACAAAAGTTCCATAAAGTTGACACTAATGTTTCAAATCCTTGCGAGAGATTTCGCCAGTTGGCGCATTTTGCAAAAATTGTTGGAACATGCAGCCGAATGATGAGGGTGACACACTAATTCCAAGCTTTCTAATCTTGGCTACCTAATGATGCTTTTTAGTAAATTCTCAGCGGTTTAAATTGAGCCTTTTTTCCTTATTAACCCAGTTTCCAAAACCTTTCCATTTTGCTCTGGAGACATCTAGTTTTTTATCACCATTGGAAAAAATGTTGCTTGGAACTAGTCTACTCTTGAAAGGGGACTAGTTCTTTACTTCTTTTCTTTTGTACGATGGTCATTGGAACGAAAAAATACTTAATTCACATATTTTCCTTCGGAGACCGAAGTTCCTCTCCTTCTCCTTCAAATGCTCATCTCATCAACGCATTCGATTCCCTTGGTACATGGTAGTGGAGTAACAATTGAGTTTGAACCGTAACCCTCTTCGGTGGATTGGCTCCATACAAACCACCGCACCTCCCGTATCAATATATCCCTGACGCTTGGTCTCCCAGGATAATTCGTGGAATTCCCGCTCGAGCAAAAACCCGCCGCGGCGTTTTGCCCGGTCAGGGCTCAAAATTTTTGGCGAAGCAGCCCGCTGCAAGGCTGGGGAGCAGAGTTCGAATTTGCACCGCGCCATGTATCCTTCAACAGCCCGGCAGCTTGAAATCCAGCAATGCGCCGGAAGGAATTGAATCTAGTACCCCGCAATTGCTAATTGAGCGCCTTAGTTCAGGTCCTTCCGATGTACAGGGTAGGGTACTGAAAACATTTCTAGTGCAGGTAGTGGGCACGGGTGTTACGTCAGGTTGAGCCCTGCCCAGAGGGGCTCACGCAATGTGAGGCACCCCTTCCGGACGGGTCGAGCTACGTCCTACCCGTCACCAGCGGGGTGCCTCACATCGCGTGAGCCCCTCCGGGCGGGGCTCACCCTATATGTAAAAAACTGTTCCAAACCGTCTCGCGCTATGATTCGTCGAGAGGCAGTGAAGTACTCAACGTAATTCAACTGTCAACTACCTGCCACAACGACCCACTAGGTAGCGAAAACTGGGTAGGTCGCAGAAACTCAAACTCCTACCTGAACATGGGGACGGTGCAGCGAGGAATCAAACCCTCATCTCGTCTGGCCCATTGATCACCAATTTGTTTGGAACACAGGGTACCACGCTCGTTGGCATTGCACACTTTCCCACGTCATGTATTTTCATGTACAGATAGATTTCGGTGGGTAGAGGGATTGGCGTAGCTACCCACTGAGTGCGGTAGCAGTCGGTGGGTACTACGCCAATCCCTCTACCCACCGTAATCTCTCTCGTGCATGAAATTATATAGTTCATAAAACTCTAGACCTGGAAGGTGGCTTCGTGTTTCAGAAGATGGATGATATATGTGAGAGCAAGGGTATTTGGGAGCTTGATATAGTGGAAGTTTTGTGATTAGCTGTGAGCTGTGAATGCTCTCGTGTTGCAGGAATTGCGAGCTCGATCGAGTGCGGCGTGATTGGTGCTCGTATGCTTGGGAAGTTGGGTTGAGGTTGGTGTGCTTTGGTTTGGATTTGGGGGGCGAATCATGAGGTGAAATTCGATTAGCAGTGTTGAGGATAGAATGGGGATGTTTGAGACGGGTTTGTGTGGATGTTGTCACTTGAACCTTACCTTGAACTGCATTGGGTCACACCCCTGGTTTCGGTGAATTTTTCTCTTAATGCCAGTGGTTTTGGAGTGTTCAGGATGCAAGCATTTGAAGCTCAGCGTGAAGGTTAGGAATTAAAGTGATGGTAGTGTCGCTTCGCTTTTGAGCGGATAATATCGTGAGCCTACTCCATATTGATTTCCAGGTATTCCTATTGCCTACCCCAATTTCTCTTGTTGGAGTGTACCAGTAGAACGTGCGATGTTTCTTCATCACACAGGAAGACATTATGCTGATGAGTGGAATGGAAATTCTAACATTTAAGTTAGTAATTCAAGGGAGAGGCTAACACATCCTAGGCTCATCATGAATATTCTCTTTTGTGTTACCTATATTTTTTCTAAGACTAGGATAATGCTTCAATTGATTCGACGTATGCCTTTCTGGTTAGTATTCATAATCACTTCTGGGTTTTTTACCAAAGGCGCTAGGAGAAAGTTTCACGCTGTTAGTGGAGAATAGCAAAATAAGATGGCAGCTCTTGGTGTGGCGAGTGTCTCAAGTAAGTGTTTCGTTCCTTTACAAGAGACTACACCTTGGCCATGCCATCGTGGAGGTTACCAAAGGTTTCGTCCGTCGGATGCTCGGTTGACAACATTCCAGCATGAGTGCACACTGAATGCGCTAAGACCCTGGGAACGAAGATCCTTGGCCAAAGACAAAGTTGTCATGGCTTTTAGCAGTCAACATAATTTATCGGCGACAGATTTGAGCGACGGTACAGGTAATGCAAGGCCGCTTTTGTATTTCGTTGGTTCGAAGGCAATTGTAATGAGTGGATAGGCAGACTTTTTAAGGTCAGGAAGTGGATTGATTTTCCTCTTCGCAAAGCATGAGACTTTCAGCTATGTGTTACGTAGACCACCAATCAGCCAACTACTCAACAGAGAATGTGTAGTCATCGTTGGAGGTCTCGTATGCTGATAATGAAGTGAAATATTTTTCTAGGGTTTACTTATTTTATTTTTTGCAGTGGTTGAGGATCTGAGTCCAAATTATGATCTAGAGTTGATGGTAAGATTTTTTGAATTGTTTCTAGTGTTTCTACAATTGATCCTTGTACTAAATCATGAGGAGCTGAATGTTCAAGACTGAGGTCTCTTTTACTTGCTTGTATTTCATTGTACAGAATTTTCTTAAACTTTCTGAAGCACCAAATCTAATCACTGCACTTATGCCCTTAACAGAATAAGGCAGATGAAGTGCGCGATGACCTGCACGGATCCTGCATTTTTCTTATTGGTGAAAGCTCAAAACCTCCTCAATATTAATAGGTTGTTCATTACCAAAAAGTGTTTATTTTTGGATGACACATAACTCATTTATTAAAGGGCTGGTCTGTAGGTCTATTAGACAGTAGGAAAGCTTTCATTGGGAAGACACTAGCCAAAGAACTGGGTTACTACTTTTTCGACAGGTATGTGTTTACCTGTCTCTCTGCCGGCTGGTAGCAAGCACTTCTATAATGCCGTTTGGATTAACGTCTTAGACAATTTCGGGAAACATCCAATTGCGTGTAGGTAGGTTATGATTTTGACCTAAAGTCTGAACTCACAGTCATCGTTGATTGTTGATTGATACTCTCAGGTCTGAGTAGAAATATGTTATGGAAATCTACATATTCAGAGATTTGGAAATTTACACATTCCTGTGTCATACCGTTTGGCTGACGTAGGAGCTCCTCATTGATCTCTACGAGATGTTTGCAGGGGTTTCTTGAGGCATGGTATAGGTATTTGGATTGACATGCCGGTGGAGACTGTGCAAAGTCTCGGCATCTGCTAGTTCCCAATTGTGCAGATGATGAGGTACCGGAACTCACAACAAGATTACAGATCTTAGTTGTATGGGAAGTTTGCAAGGTTACTAGGATTTAACAGGCCTTCTGTAGCGTGGAGTTTGATATCATTAGAAATGCTAGCATTTTTTTGTAGCATTTTTTTCTATTCGATGAAATCACTAACTCTATGATGGCAGGCTCTGGCCAAAATGTCCAAGCTGTATGAGGAGAGGAAGGAAACATACAGGAATGCAGATGCCATGGTGTCTATTCAAGGTATTGACGTATACGTTCAGTTTGTCTTTGTTCAATAAATTGCTATGTATATTTCTAAGCATGAGTGGATATCATCGTCCTTACACTCTTTTAGAATGCTTGTGTCCTCTTTTAGTGTGCTTGGTTTGGGACACAGCTTTGCCTGCTCAGTTGGGCTTTAAATCTCCTTCAGAAATAACACCAACGATGACTGCTTTAAAGGTGGGATCATTTGTCCTTGCTCATGTTTGTGGACCCTTCACATATGTCTCGGTTAAATTAGAATTTGGATCATAAAAGCGTTTATTTCTTTTTCCGGGTAAGTCTTTCGCATATTTATGTGCAGTGTTTGCATTTTAGGGCAGGTGCTGAACGTAATTGGAGTGTTGATTAAGGATAACTAAGCTATAAAAGTGCGTCAATAAAGTAGTGGGGCACTTCGTTGTGCTTTGTTGAAGGATGCCCCAGTCTTGTAAGAGCACGTAGTGCAACACTCTTTTCGTTGGAGAAATTTCAAAAAAAATATTAAAAAATCAGATTTGTGATTTTCGACCTAACTTCTATTTATAAATTTTTTATCCCCATAGTTTCTCAATCCCAAACATGCTGAAGGGCTTAAACTGACGGAAATATCCATCTCTACCTTAGTTGCAAAACGCACCTCTAGAGGTTTATTCTAGAAAGCATCACCACCGGGAACTTCTATTCTTATAATCATACATACATGATAATCACCAGTGAAGGACAGGGATATCCGACGTCCTGACACCACTATTGATACCTTAAGTAGCGTTGTGCATTTGCACTCGGTGGTGCGTCGCTGCCACGCCATGGTCATCGCTTTGCCGCTCTTGTCTCCCTCAAACGCACATCTCTCTAGTCTCTTCTAAGCCCTCTATTACTTTCCCGGAAAGCACGCAGCAGCTAATTTGCAGAAATTTATCCAGCTCCAACTACATTGCCGAGGAAAGTCATTCTAGCAATAGAGCTTGAGTGGGATTGGGTACTGTGTAATGTGGTATCGGTATGTGCTGCAGCATTGTTGTTGAGCCACGCCATACTCTCAGTTACAATCTCAATCGGAGCGTCTGCAAATTAGTCTTCCCAAAGGGTGAGTAAATTTGTAGATGAACGAAGGTACAAACACCTATAACCGACAACTTAAAGCATTTCAGCGTATCAGAGCTTGGCTTAACAATAAGGAGATAATTTTTGTTTGTAGGAAAATAATGTTCATGAAGAATGAGTATTTTTTCCATAAATTATCTCCGACTATTGAAATTTGTACAATTTTTCAAAGTGAAAAGTACTTCTGATCCAATAACCAATATGTACAAATGAGGAACATCTGTTCTTTCATAATCTAGGAATTAGAATATATCAGCTATTGGTCACTTGTCGGTTATGGGTGTCTCAACCTTAGTGTGCGGACAAGGTTGCTTCAATGGACAATAGCTTTTTGTCTTACACACTTTTGTTGTTCTTATTAAATACGCGTGCAATGACATTGTCTAGCTCGGGCTTCATCCAACCTTCGCGATTTTTGGCTGAATTGCATTTTTTATGAACTAAGAGTTGAGGTTGAGGTTGTAGTCAAACTTCGAGAAGAGAAGCGTCTCAACTAATGAAATTGTAGAAAAGCACAAAGTTTCTCCTCTCGACCTTCAACTAAAGACCAAAGTCCAACGGAATTGCCTCCAAAAAAGCTTAGGTGGCAGCACTTTTGGAAATTTATGGCGCCAAGAGTTCGGCAAGTTTGGATGCAAAAAATGTTTGACCCAAACTTCTGTCGAGAGGCCATACTTTATTTTCATTAAAATATGCACAAGAAGACAAGGCTCCTGGGCTATTAAGAGCTGGTCATGCTCCACTAGCCTTGTCATGTTCTATTTAGTGAATCCTTTTGACAATCATTGGCATTAGACTTTTAGCAAATTCTACAATGTTATGAGAAAGTTATGATTGATTGAAGTTATCTGTACACTTTACCAGTTTTTTCACATTGTTTTGATTTTTTTCGATTTTCTATAAATGTCTGAATATTCGGATCGTAAGTCTTTGCCTTTGGCCTTCTCCTTTGGGCATTCACACTATGGCCGGCCAAAGCCCCTAAGTGGATTAGAGGTTGAATAAAGAAGATGGGGTCCTTGAAAATGGAATTTCTTTTAATTGCCTCCCACTGTTAAATAAACACATATTTTAAATAAACACCATTACGTGCAAAAACAGGTCTCCAAAACGCCGTGTAAGCGGCACGTGAGAGGAAAAAATGAAGCCTGCCTGCGCACTTTTGACGGGGCACCACTCATACCACCGTGGTGCCAGCAACGCTGCCGCGGGGGGTCGAACCAATGACCTTTGTGTAGGGCTTGTCTCGGGCGCTGCTACAGTGGCGCGCTTGCAGCAATCTGGCGAAGCTCGGACCAGTTCCCAAGCCGACCTGCTCGTATCAACAAACTTTCTGCCAGCACTTTGAACGAAGAAGTTATGAGTCTGCCCACTTACCTCCTCCACCGTCAAGGAGTGCAGCTTCGAGTGCCGAAGTTTTTTGAACACGTAAAGAGGCTGAGTGCAGTCAGCAGGGGTTAGTGCTGCGGGAGAAGCGTGGCATTTGGGAAATTGGATGCAGCCAGCAAAAGTTCAGGTTGCGAGGATTCCAGCTTATTTAGTAGAGTGGGTACGGGTTAGTGCGAAGGGAGAAACACGTGATTTTGGGAATTTGGTGCCGGCAGCAAGAGTTGGCACTTGCTCCGAGTTGTCCAAGTGATTTAGGGTATTGAATGTTGTATACGTAGCGAATTGTGCTTTGGTAGGACATCTTGAATCAAGGTGGAAGTGCGGCTTTCTTCGCTGTCAACTTAATGTGCCGTTTGCAGCAAGCGAGCTACAAAACTAGATAACTTTTTGGGCATATCGATCAGTTCTCTCTCTTGACATGATCCAAGCTCTTCTGCCTCCTGGGGGCAACGTTGTGACTAGACAAGATTATAGAAAACTTCATCTTTAATTACAAACTCAGGATTTTTCTGTCGTCAAGTGCTCAAACTATGCAAATGTGATTTTCCATGTGCTGGCAGCATGTTTCCTCGCCTTGGTTGGTATGAACGGGAGATGTTATAGTTCACTACTGTATCTCCCAATACCTTGGGGTTCAAGGAAGCATGGCTAGACGGCCAAAACCGCTAGTTCAGGGCGTAATTCTGCACAACGATCAAGATGTCTATGGCAATTAAATCCCAATAAGCTGGATCGAGATTCATGGGTTCTGCTACAACCAAAGTCGGAGGAGCCTTGGGGTAGAGAGGCAAGACGGCATGGTGGAAAGAGTTTTCGTGGGGCCTTCAAGGCTCAGATCATGGATTTTTTCTTGGACACCTGGTGTGCGTGGAGCAAGCAACCTAGATAAGGTGCTTGTGCGGCATGCGTATCAGCCTCGCCAATTAAGCTTGGATCCCGCTGTGGCAGCGAGTAGGCAATGCACGGCCAACTACATATACTCTTCGCACTTTGTTGATTGGGTGCACCCCACATCTATCATCTGTTCCATTCTTGTGCTCCATGCGGAGATTGGGGAGGCGATGCGCAATGGTCAAAGCCATACAGACTTGTTGGACACGGGTACATTCTTCCTTGGTGGTATATATTTTCCTCCGGTAGAGCCTACGTTGTACGGGAGGATAGAACCAATCCCGCTCCCTGGTTTCAACGACATGAAGTGGCCTTTGCCAGACATGCACACCTCTGAAGCCTTCAGGACGAAGCTGACAGCAGATTTTGCCAATGTGATGAAAGCGTCTAATGGTAGTACTTTCGCCCATGAGCAATGGTTTATGCCTGTCCACGCTATAGTGGACTTGTTTGCGGTCGCATGTGACAGCATTTGGCGGACTCGTACACTCTTCGTTCTACACTCTACATCTGAGGCACTCCTAAGTAGTCTGATGAATCCTGGATGGGCTGAGAAGTTTCACATTGGCCAGGATGTTATCAAGTGTGTTGTGAATAGATCCACCATTGTTTTCCGGTACCATGTGGGCAGGCAGACACTATACACTAGGTTCCAGTATACAAGGTTTAGGGATTTGATTGACCATCTACTAGAGGTGGAGATGGTAGAAGTCAGTTGTACATTTAGAGGGAGACCAATGCTAGCATTCGAAGTGGGCAAGGACTGGCATGTATCCCACTTGCGCCATGAAATTGCAATGACGCTCAAAGACGATGAATCCAAAGAGTACAATATGGTTTTGGTGGAAGCAAACGGTTCTCGTGAAAAAAAGGTACATGTAAGCAACATCACTCCATTGGTTTTAGCTACTTGGTGCCAACATAACGGTACTAACACAGTTTGTTGGAACCATTGATGTAGATCAACATACGTAATGAGAGGCGCGAACCCTCTTGGTGAGGTGGCGGTTCCCAAAACCATCAAGATAGTGGAAGTGTAGGACAACAATTTCTTTACTACGGCATTAGGGTGTTTTATCAGGGACTTCACAAGTTAGCCCCTAGTATTTTTTGCCTCCACGTTTCAATAAACCGATGCCAGTATGATTTTTTACACTTGTTATGGACTATGCATTGTGCTTGGGACATCATGTATGGTTAAATATATGTTTTATCATCCCCAGACCGATCTCTAACCTTCCCCCTTGATGAATGCAAGTGTACTTCTAGAACATCTTGCTGCCAGCAAAGATTAGGGTTCATGACAATGGCGACTTCCATACCATCACGACCAAGGTGGGAGCCACATGTACAAAATGCAAATAAAATAGGATAACATTCATGATAAGTGTCCAAAAAAATGAGGTTCGGTTTCCAGAAAGTCTGACCCCTTACTATTGGAACTAGTTACACATTGCTGCTAGCAACTACTTGCTAGCATCGGAGCTGCAAACATAGAGTCTAAAATCAAGGCAGCACATGAAAATAAAATGTGGAACAACATAAATGCCGCTAATACTAATCCGCTATGGCACTATCGACAAAAAAATCACAAGATTCTATGGCACTGCTGAGCTCGGGATAGCATCAATAAGCTTCTCCAGGGCAGCTCCAGCCGCGCCTGAAGATGTACCCGCGGACTCTGTGGCACTACCGCTGAGTCCACCACCATGAGATCCTGTGTTGTCGGCCTCCTCACGTGGAGTGGCTTGTGTCACCTGGAGGAAGCTCAGGTCATTTGACTTCTGGATGTTGGCAACACCATCGACATCCCCTACGGCTACTGGCAGCAACTCCGCGGATACCACGGGCTGAGTGGAGGTCTTGGTGGTGACAAACAGATCTAAAGCCCTCTCAGGGCTATCAACACAGGTCTTCTTCCTGACTTGGTCTTCTTCCTTCGAAGGGAAAGAAGTATGCTCAGCCGCCCTCTTGCTGCCAGCAAAGGAGCTCTGGAAGTCTGGTACACCCACCACGGATTGAAGAATCTCCTGAAAGTGGTTAAGCTCCACTTGAGCTAACTCATGCAGTGGAAATCCCCATTGCCCAAGCCACCCCCCACTCAAGGAGCGGCAACAACGGCTACACTTAGCGTCAACGAAGAGAAGAAGCAGTTGGATGCTTTGGCCCGTCTTGGTGGTGATCATATGGCCAATGCGAGCAAGGCTGCCCAAGAAGCCCAGCTTCGCATTGACAACAAGGAGAAGGAGCTGGCAGCATTGGTGGGGGACATAGAGAAGTCCAAGGCCGAGGTCGGGGTTCTTAGTGTGGAGATCATGTCCCTCGAGCTGGCAGCGGCATTCATTCGCCCTCAATCTGCTCTCTCAAGGCTGGGGATGTGAGCTTGAGAGGGTTGCGGGCATCCCCCTTCTCACGTGCCTTCTGCAAGGATGCAGCTTTCTCTGATCAGTTGACTTCTTTGTCCAACTTGAAGGTTAGATGACAGCCTCGAAGAAAGGAGGTACCAAATGTGTTGTTATCAAGGCCTTCACCTCCATACACCTTCGCATTCTGCTCTATGTAAGCCTCGATAGCCTGGTTGTTACTGGTATTGGCAATGTGGTGGCGCCTTCCATGTTGTTCTGGCCATGTCTCTATGAACAAGGATTTTTTATATAGCTTGTCACTGCTCAGCTCGAAGAAGGGAATCCTAGTGTCGTAGGGGCCAAGTGTACGATGGAAGAAATTGATGTTGTAGTTTGCGCTCTTCCTTCCAAGAAGAAAGGGTGCAATCACCAGGAGCTTGACCGCCACATCCTCCGGTAGCGACTTCACGTTGAATGGGAGGTTCCACGGCTTGAGAACACCATCCTCCTTGCTGCCAGCAACCATGGCTGCAACGCAACACCGATTTGTTAGTGCCAACAACAGTAGCGTTAGGACTATCTATAATTGAAGCACTCTAACTCCTACGTGAATGAAGATTGAGAGCGGGTATGGCAATGTGTACCTTCCTTGTTGACAACAAGCATTGTTGCAATACAGTTCGGGGAGCTTCTTGCATACACTCCAGCATGAATTCACACCAAAAATGTTGACACAAGCAGTAACTGCAAGATGACACTCTGACTATTATCAACACACTAAGCTCAGCTCGGCAAGGCGGCTGAGCTCAATACAACACTTCTATAAGTACACAACTAGGACTATGGACGTTATCTGACTGCCGACGCTGTTGTTCCCCGCAGCTGTCGTTGCTGCTGGCTTCCTCAGGCCCCGCTATTCTTTAACGTCGACGCCCTCTAGTTACACTCCTTCCGCACCACTCGTCAGGCGCCGTTGTTGCTACGGCCACGCCTTCCCTCGGTGTTCCCACCGCTGACCCACAGTCTTTCTCGCTAACCCTCAATCCCTCGATGTCCCCTCTGCAGACCAACAATCCGCGGTGCTCCACACAATCCTTCTCCACCTGTATGCTCTTCTACCGCGCTCAGCTCGCGCGTGCCCTCAATCTCCTGCACTACTGCAGCAGCTCAGCTCCAACGTTGACGCCCTCACAATGTTGCAGAGGTGTTGCTGGCAGCTACGTCGAGGGAGGAGAAGGACAGAAGGAGAACGGTCCTCTTTCCTCTCTCCACTGCACGAGTATAGGCGCCGGTTATAGAAGAATGACCGACGCCATTAACATACCCCTCCTCCTTACCCTTTCATATCACATAAAGAACCCCGAATATAAAAAAATATCAGAAAGTAGGGGGATAAATATGGGAAAATTAAAGTTAGAACAAACAACAAGATAAAAACCAAAAAAATAAATAATGAAAGATAAGAGAATCATCTGAAATTGGAAAGAAAAAAAGGAGACAAAAAAAGGGAAAACAAATTAATAAAGACCAAAATAAAGCAAACTCAAAAATAATAATTGCCAGCAATTACTTACAAAAACGCAGAGAAGAAGGCAAATAATGTAATCTTAGAAATACGCAGAAACTTTTGAAAACATCATTTTAAAGAAATGAGAGAAAAGGGAAATTTAGAAAGAATAAAAAAAGTGTATAAATTATTATTCATATTTGATAAATTGAAGAATATGACTTTTATAAGTTTATCAAATTTTCATGATTTATTCTACAATATCTTAGTGGAAAAGTATATTTGATTTTTATTTTTAATTTTTTTAATTTTTTAAATTTTTTTACTTTTCTTATCACGTATTTTAATTTTTCTTTATTTTTATTTTTTTTAATTTATCATTTCTTGTAACTTTAAAAATATTAGAAATTTGGTAATTTTATAATAGAGCCCCGTCTATGATGTCGCGTCACATTATTAAGACTCAATTGACCAATAGGAACTAAGAAAAAAAACAAGATAGAAACCAAATCAAAAACAACTTTAAATAACGATTGGTGGGAAAATTAAATAAAATTGGGAGAAGGGAAATAATTTAATCTTAAAAATTATTAACTTTTAATTATCTTGAAAAACAAAAACTATTAATTATTAATTATCTAATCAACAAGTAAAGTTTATTCTACAATATCTATATTTGGAAAAAAATTCCTTCTTTTTCACTTTTTGTACTAACTTTTTTTCTTTTTTTCTTTTTTGTTTTTTGAAACTTCATAATTTATCTTCTTTTAAAAATAGCACAAATTTGGAAAAAAATATAAGAAAATTGTGATAAGTTAAAAAAATAATAAAATTTCTCTTTGACGTATTGTTGGACTATGAAATAAGAATATATGATCTTCAATTCAATATATTAGAAGAAGGAGATAAAAATAAAATTAAAAAACAGAATCCCATGAAGGACCTCATAAATAAATTTCAAAGGAAATAATAACCGACGAGTGCTTGTCTCCTTGTCCCGGTCTCGTAGACTATATTCATTACTACAAATTAAAACAAACAAAGTCAAATTAGAAAGATTTCAGGTTTCGTAATATACACTCAGAAATATTAAATGAGAAAAGTTTATAAAAAGGATATTTGATCCAAAATTAAGAAAAGTGACTTTGAAAGCAAGATCACTTTATATGAGAATATGATTTAAAGTTTGGAATTAGGCTTTTTGTAATAACTGTTTCTATAAATAACATCCATACCTTTTTTAATTTAAATGTGATGTTCCAAATGAAAGATCTCTAGAAAAGAATTCCAATCTTGTTTGCCTGAGTATAGACGATGTTCCCTTCACTATGTATTTGCACATCTCTTGAATTTTGAAAGTGAATTGCCAAAATGTTTTTTTTTTTTTAATTTTTTTTAATTTTTTTTTAAAGAAAGTGTATATTTATAGACAATTTCAGCGTCCATGGAACTGTTTGCTTCAGTATACTCCCTATAGGATACGGTTCAAATGAAAGATATTACTCCTCTATAACATCACGATTCACCCTGCTACAAAACATTGTCTGTCAAGAAAAAACATATCTACTGTTCTTAAGTCTCTGAGCCCCCTAGTCGCTGTCAGCATGTTCAATGTCGACATCAAGGGCAACATCCTCCTCGGCATCCCTGTTGCCAGCATCCTCAATGTCCACATAGTTGCCAGTAGCGTCCCTCTTTTGATCTTCCTCACCCCCACTTCCAACCATGTCCCCGTTGGCAATCTATTCCGGCTCTTCTTCCATCAAACCATCTCCTCCGCCCTCCACGACTTCTTCAAGAACATATGCTCCCCCAACACGCCTCCCCCTTGACCTCCACTCGTCGGAGGCGTTGGCAGCGTTTGATTGATGCCACCGCTCGCGTCTCCTGGATGCCGCTAGGACCCATGGTCCGTCATCAGGGTCAGGTACAGCTCCCTGGATCTCCATTTTCTTCCTATATCGATGTTGTATGTTTTGGTACCAATGCTGGAATTGTTAAAGATTCAAACTAGTACGGGCTTTCCCACCACCATGGGCTGTATGTGGGTTAAGGTACGCTAGACCAATGTACTTTTTGAGTCACAGTACAATAGTCAAAGAGTACATTACTTTGTACTTTGTATTACCTAAGCTTAGAAGTTTGTTTTCTGGTTTTTAGTTTGCTTTGCTTAGTTCTACGTATGTGAAGTCTCCTGTGCGTTATTGAGTTGTTTAGAAAACTAAGTTATTTGCAAAAAAAAAGTACTTATATAGGATACTATAGAAAAGTCACACTGTATTCAGATTTAAGAAAAGTACAAATTTTGTAAACATTAAAGGTTTAAATTTTGTCTTCTGGGATTCGTCGTCAATTTTACAAGTACATCACTTTATTTGCACAAATCTTAGAAGTAAATGCTGGTTTCGGTTGCAACGGCTTACAAAGTAGAAAATGTTAATTTTATGTCATCGGATCTGTGATTCTAGACGGCAGGGCATATTTCTAGAATGGCATTCTCTCAAATTTTGATAAAAATCATTTTCCCGTCACTTGGCCCTCGACGCCTTCCTGCGTGCTAATTGTACTAAATGTACCTAGAAGTATATATTGTACTCGTAATGTGTAATAACTATTGCCTTGTTTTTGATGCCAGATCCTATTTTGGCGGGCCGCCATGTCATGAAGACGCCGCCACCTTGTGATTTTGTCCACGTCATCGTCTCTCTTGTTCACGTCCCCTCCTCGCGCCTGCAGCACACTGTTGCTTGTTTGATTCAGTATGCTGTTCCTCGTGTATTGATGTTCATGCTTCGTGCAAAGGTTTTGGTTGAATGCTGTAGTTCGCACTGTGTTGCGAGACACATCGACTTCATGAGTTCTTAGCCGCTTGCTCTTCCCTTTTGAATAATGTCAAGGTCCTCGCCACACCAAGTTGTTCTAGTTCAGAGACTGGTTAATTCTTACTTTACAAAGGAGGTGATTAGTGAGTTTGAATCTTCTTGTTACCATTCTCTTAGTGAGATATCTGAGTCTAGATATGTTGAAGAGACCCAGTGTCTAAACAAGGGAATCGGGATTTCTACCTTGGCAAGTGCAACAATGTAGATGAGTCCCCCAAGTGTTCTCTATTCATGAGTCCAGTTTCGTATTCTTATTCCAGCAGTAGTTTTGAGCAATCACCGTCTGTTTCGGTCGGAAGGGTCACTCCAGGGTCCCCTGCTGCTTCTTGCGAATTTGTTGCAATTAGGAAGTAGAGAGGTTGAGGCTCAAGGGTGAGTACCCATCTTAGGCTCATGACACTGTGATTCTGCTTTGTTTCTCATGCAATAGTATTGAATCGTGTTAGCTTCTCAACTCCTCAACTATGTACTCGGCTTTAGTGTCCATATCTGATGCGTGGCTTGGTTTTTGACGTATGGTTGTCTACTAGAATTACAGCAATGGATAACACTGCTAAGAGAGAGCCTGCACGACATGGTGTTAGGCGTTCGGGTCCTGCAGCTAGGCTTAATGAGGCTCACTTGCGGGAAGAGTAGCAGGCAGCGGTGACAGATGCGGCCAGGGAAAGGAAGGCTCGTCAAAGAGCTAGAGATAGAGAATGACACGAGGAGACCCTGGTTTTAGCTTCGGTGCTGCCGGATGACGATGTTCAAGATAGTATGACAATGCAGGAGTTGAATCAGATGTCCCTTCGCATTGCTCAGTATGTAGTCGAGGAGTTGAGAAGTTGTCCCGGTCCATCGAGTAGGAGAGATGTTATGGAGAGGGTCATGCGTCATAACACTATTTCGCCTTTGCTTCCTGTTTACTATGCTCCGCCTCAGGAAGCAAAGGTTATTCATTCTATTATTGAGAACTTCAAGAACAAGTTGCAGTTGGTGATGGTGGCAAACTCAAGCGAGCGCTTAGCAAGGAAGAGTGCCCTGCTAGATGCTGCTGTTAGTTTAGGGATTGATGGGGTGAGGCCTCTGTCACGTGTTCTGGATACGACACAAGCAAGCATCAGTATCGCCCTAAGTAGAAGGGTTTATGCCCCTAACCAGGCAGACACGGTGTGTAGTCTTCGTCTCCACCGGAAGAAGAGAGAAGGTCTATCTGACTATGTGAAGTAGTGTATAGAGGCCTGGTGGAATGGTCAGACCAATGGACCGCCCAACAAGAAGGACATTGTGCGATACAGAGTATCTCGAAGGGTGTGGGCCGAGCCTCATCCAACACATTATCTCTGTGAGACTCAAATAAGTTGTAATATACCAGTAAGAATCATTTTTTTTTTGGCGGGACTAAATGCTTAGTCCTTGTACTTTTGATATATCATAGTGCGAAGAAGGTAGAAAAAAATTAGAGAGTACTCGACATGAGTTGCCTTATAACTGCTGTGCTGCGTGTGAGGGAAGTTACCATGCGTGCTGCAAACGGCGAGCGGAGAGCCGCGAGCAGAGAATGGCGAGCACAGAATTTACCTTTACCAAAATTTTCAGGACTAATAATACCCCTATAACCGCGGGAAAAAACAGAAATTTGCCATTTTTTGTAGTTACTTTTTTTAGAAAAGATGTGTAATTCCGTGAATTTCTGGGTTAAAATCACTTTAGTTTATTATGTATTTACCAAGAGGTATAAATTAGGGCTGATGTCATGATGACGTCATGCATATATATTTTTTGATTTGCGATGGGTTTAGGCAAGATACAATGATCAGGCGTTGAGTTTTAGATCAAACAAATAATTCTTTCATAGGTTTATGTGAATGCACAAGGAAAAAATCAAGTTTCACAGATCATAAAGGAGTCAAGGTCTGAAAACTTCCTGGAATATTTCAAAATTCGTGTATAATATCTTAACTGCTAAAACCAAGATATACCTTCTTGGAGTCCTTGTCTTCATGGAAGATTACTCTCTCTTCCTAGGCAGCAAAGCATCTTCATTTGAGTGATACAAGTAAGAGATTCTCATCATGAAACAGCACTTGGTAAGCTGGGTTCCACAGAAGGAGGCCACTCTTGGTTTTTTGAGCTTGTTTCTAGGTGGCGTATTAGGATAGTGACACAGTCCTTGGCATTCTGTGCTGTATGCGAAGGTAGCGTAGGAGTTCGGGGGGGTCAATCTGCAACCTTGCGTGGAACGTTTTAAGATTAGAACAATTTAGTGTGTTGCACGATGCCGAAGGTGCGTAATGCAAGATCGAGGAGGACGAGAGCGGCTGTAGGTTTGGCCCGAAAGGCACCGGCGAGTTATCAGGAGCTGCGGCCCTGGCTGCTGGAGGTGGAGCGCGCCAGGGAACGAGGCATGGACCTGCCACTGTTTCGGCACATCGGAAGCCTCCATGTTGGTGAAGGTGAATGGCGTTGGACAGTGCTATGTACCAATGAGCTTCTCCGTATCATGGAGCTGTCCCTAATCCCGTATCCCTTGCCATCCACTGTGGAAGAGAATCCAGTTGTTCAGCTGCCCGAAGTGATCATATCGGATGGCGAAACTTGCTGGTTTGATATCGACAAGAGTTGGACTGTATATCCTCAGAAGGATTATAACTATAAAGACTAGAGGGGTATTCGTGTGCAATGAAGGAGTCCAGAAGAGTGTAGAGGAAAGAACGAGTCTTTCTGTATTTAGCAAGGAGAGATATTCTTGCCTGACTTGGTGTTTGGGTTTCTCCGAAGAATGGGTGAGCTTGGAATTATAAAAAAAGATTACTGTTTGTAATCTAAGTGTTTAGGGTCATAGGTCTCGACGGAGAACAGATGATGTCAGTATTATGAAAACCAAAGATTAATATTTAAAGAAATTTCTAATAGTAAAGGAAGTCTCGGAATAATAGATGAGATGGTATCATGAGAGAGGTTGTCGTCCACTGAAGATGAATTATAGTATTCATATTTAGAGAATATTTCTAAGAGTGTTTTGAGTATAATTTTAAAATGGGAGGAATCAGAATAATATAAAATGGTCGACGTATATTATGTAATTTATATATTAAAACGTCTGTAACTAATAAATTTCAAGGTTCCGTGTGCTGTAGTTTTGGACGCTTTGGTGGTTGATCTTCATCGTCAGGTTCCCTTGTCCGCTTCCGTATTGGAACCCAGTCAAATCGTTTTTCCCAGATTGATCCGGTTTGTCCACATCCAACTCGGTCCAGCCAAATCCCTTCATTGTCTGCTTTCCATGCACAATCTATACAGTCGATAGGCATTGAAACGTGGTTCACTAGAGGAGGTTTCCATATTTTAACATCTCTACGATATGCCATACTCCCCAGGTCTTTAAATTTGCATATCCAAGGCGAACTGAGTAAACGCTTGTCGGTGCGTGGATTTAAGGATATGTAAAAAAATCGTCCGGAGATGTGTGCTCGAAGTCGTCCAGGAATTTTCACAGTATTCATTGGGGCATCCATAACTCCAAATGTAAGTAGTAATTCATCATCGAGATCATTGAAAATAGACACTCTATACTCCTTCAGAAATTCGTGGTGGTCCTCGTCCTCCTTCCATTGCTTAAAAAGCTTGTACTGATGTCTCCCGCTAAAAGGATGGAACTGAGAAACATACAGACCATCTCGTTCAATATTCCATCGGCACAAATATGTATCAGGGCTGGGACCTTGTTCACAGATTGGACAATGGTCATCGTTGAAATTTGCAGATTCGTGCCGCATAAGACGAGCATGTGGATGCTCCCAGATGCACATGTGATCTATCTCATACTTTATGGCACAATTCCATTCGCGGATTTCGTATTCAAAATCACAAAACAAATTATCTTCGAAATCGAGAAGACCGCGGCCAACTTCAACATTTGTATGAGGTTTGATTTGATAAAGTACGACATTTTGCGTTTTTGGCACACCATGATCATAGACCTTTTCGAAGCAATCTAGCCATACCTTCTTGGGAATATTATTTGTAATTTCAACTGGTGACAATACATTCTGTATACTTTCCTCATCAAATGATTGTACTTGTCGGAAAGTTGTCAGAATTAAGACATAGAGTAGTGAAAAAACGCATTTAAGTCCATGACCTTCCATGCTATTAAGTAAATGTGAATTCAAATTGAATTATAATAATTATTCGAAATTTTTTGAAGAATGCGACGACAATTCTTTAATTCTTCATATGTTCTGAAAAGGTGTTGTGAATTCTGCCTATCCATCCATATCACTTATGATGACTTTTCAGTAACAGTTATACTTCTCGAATAAAGAAAAACTCATATTACAACAGTTACTTAATCAAACGATAACGAAAACAGAATTGATTTCTTCTAAAAGAATGGTCGATGTGCCTGTTAGCCATGGGCAATGAATTAAGAATTGAAGATCTGGAATTTGTTAACATAAAGCTGTAATTCGATACTTACTGCAGAGTTTTAGATCAGACTTAGATCAGATCGAATGAAACTCATTAAAAAGTCATGAGACTTACATATGCAGTTCTCCGAACTAAGAACAGAGATATGATTATTTCAAGGAAAAGGATGCTTTACTACTAATGAAATAAGGTGAGCAGATGTTCACCAGAAATATGGAAAACTGAACAGTTCAAAAGAGTTACTATCACTTGCTAAGTTTAATAACAAAAGTACAAAGGAGAATCGCAGAAGTAATTCCTCTACAAACTTTAAAAATATGGATTCATTTGTTACAGAAAACAGTATCTCAGAATCCATGTCTCCTTAAATCCTCAATGTATTAGTGCTCGCACAGACGACGGTATTGCATAAGAAAAAACCAGAGTACGTTAAGTATTCAGCACGCATTGCTGACACCAGAGACTTGACGTGGTACAAACTATTGGAATGGGTGAAGCTAAACGAAATCATAAACGAGAACTACAGAATAAACTCATCATCGCTTTCTGAAGCACTGTTTAAAATGAACGGGCAGATACGAGGATTGTATTTCTTGCAAGGACTAGATGAGGCACTCGAACTAGTAGAAGAAATCTGAGCTAACACTTCTGCTAGGCCTTCAATATAGCAAGGAAGTCCATCAGATCTGCTCGGTGACCGGTACTCTCTCCAATGACGCCTCAGATTTAGACGTCGACTGCAAAATCAAATTAAATGTTAGTTATAAAGGAAAGAGTCAAAATATTAATCAAGAGCAGTAGAGAGAGAAGGATGAAACTGGTAACGAACTTACTCACATAAATCTACAGCATCCTCCTCGGGAAGGACCTCGTCATCCTCGGTAAGATCAGTAACTTCGGATGGCGCTACTGCATGAGGCACCGCCGCGGTCTTCTGAAGAGGATCCAGAACCTCCTTGAAGATGTTCTTATCCCCTTCAAGTGCCACGATCGCTCTCCTTGTTGCCTGGGCGGCCAACACTGAAGCCCCTGAAAGTAAAATAGAAGAAGTCAGAGTTCACATACTTCAAAAAGGGCAGTTATGGAGAAGTAAAAATGGGAATAAAAGACTTACCAGTTCCCGGAGAGAGGTCACAGATGATCCCATTTTCGGGGGTAAGTCCGCCAATAAAAAGCTCCATGAGGGCCTGGGACTTTTCTTTAGGACCTCTCCAAAGGAAGTCAGAATCCTTCCTCTTCAGCGCGGATTCCTCAGTCACCACATTAAAAAGAACATCATCCTTAGATAGGTTGATCTTCGCAAATTGAGGCCCTGTGACAATGGTAAGGCTCTTCGGATTCCTAGCAACAGGCTTGGTGAAGCTGCGCACTAACAAGACGGCCCTAAACATCAAGGTCTGCATTCACCAGAAGTTATATTAATAGGGTAGCAATAGAAAAATGAGGAAAAAGAAAAACATGTAAGCAACTTCTCAATGGCAAATCTGGAAGCAGACATCATACCAATCTTGCAGGGTCCAAAGGGTGCGTATGATGTAGAGAGTTGACAATGATCCACTCTTTCTTTACGGCCAGGTTGTTGTTCTTCAGAAAGCTTCCCAGAACCTTAGTGATATGGCTGCTATCTGGAATGAAGAAGAGAAGAGCCCCATCATCGTGAAGGAAGCCTCTAGAGAAACCAACCGTCAGCTTTATATAATCCTTCACTAACTCATTCCACATTGGGACATGCTCCGGGTTTTCAGAGACCCCAGGGACATACAGTCCATCCGGGAAGTCCGCAATCACCAAGTCCGCTGCCGGTTTGTGACCAAGCGATCCAGAGAAGTACATCTCTCGACTTGCTCCAACCTGCTGGAAACAAAAAGATTTAAATCCGAAATAATGATATACAAGATACGAATAGAGAGAGTGTGAGTGCGTGCTGCCTCATCGGCACCCGCATGAGCCCGAGGCTCATGCGGGTGCCGATGAGGGGGCCCTCATGGCACTGCCGTCAACGGCAGTGCCATGGGTGGTGCCTCCAGCACACGCATGAGCCTCGGGCTCATGCGAGTGAGGGAGCAGCAGAGTCATTCTGCTGCTCCCAAAAGGACTGCCGTTAATGGCAGTCCCTTTGGAAGCAGCAGAGTTCCAGTGCTGCTCCCTCACCCGCATGAGCTTGAGGCTCATGCGGGTGCCGATGAGGATGCCGAACGGGAAAATGATTAAATTCGACAAATCAAAGACAATGCAGAAACGAAATGCGCATAGAGAATAAATGTATAATTTTCAAGTTACCTTAGTCAGAAATGCAATCATGGCCTCGAAGGAGGGAGGATATTTTCCTCTTGTAGACTTGTAATCAACCATCATGTGAAAAGCTTCATCAAGGATGAGAAGCTTGGTCGGGTGTCGAGTAGAGGATGCGGCTGCCAACATGGTCTTCATGGCTGGAGGTGTAAACTGGGAGGGAGCATCCTTTGGAGAAGATGCATGCTGAAGGCGCTTGAATTGTTGCCGAGGAGTTGGAGAAGGATTGGGCCGAGTTTCCACTGACTCGGTTTGCGGCCCCTCGGTGCCTGCAGCGGTGTTTGTGGGAATGTCCTCCTCGACCTGCTCATCAACCAGGTCCTCTGCCTTCCGCTTTGCGCCCCTTCCTTTCCTCCCCCTGGAAGTCGCCTTTCCCTTGGGAGAGCCTGCTGCTTGCTGGTCAGGAGAATCCGAGGGCACAGCTGCTTGAATCTTTGCCAGAGCAGGCTGAAGAAAATCGCGAAGTGCCACATCAAAAGCAGGGCGCTTCTTTGGAGGGCAGTCCATGTACCACCCACATCTCTCATAATGAACTGGCACCCAAGCCCTAAGCATCGCGGGTGTATACATACAGTCAGAATTTGAAGTGTCGAGGTAATTAGGGAAAAAGGCCGGAACCTTGGATATTGCCTTCCTCGGGAGGGGAACATACTTGAAGTACCTGTAAAGAACCCTGCGAACAGCTGGATAAAAATTCGGTTGTTGATCCGAGGTCTTGTTCTTATGCACTTGGTCTCCTGTGAATTCCCTGAAAAATGCCGAGTCCCACAGCTGGCACCTCATGGCCTCGACATAATCAAAAATGTGCTGCACTGGATCGCCATCGTCGGGAGTGTAGTTAACCTCCACTCCCAAGTCCAAAAGAACTCCCTTGAAGAGCTCCTCAACCTCCACTGCTATCTGAATTAACAAAGAAGTAAAATAAAAGAGTTACTTAACAATAAGATATTAAGTATGAGAACCCGCACGAGCAATGTGCTCGTGTGGATAAGGAAACAGAGGAGATATTCTGCTGCCCCTGAAAGGACCGCCGTTAACGGCAGTCCTTTTTGGAGCAGCAAATTATCTCTGCTGCTCCCGCACCCACACGAGCGCATTGCTCATGCGGGAGCTGCAACGCCTCCCCCTAAGGCACTGCCATCAACGGCAGTGCCGAGGGAGGGGTCCAGTGGACCCCGCATGAGCAAGGTGCTCATGCGGGGGCGGGTGCTTGTAGAGAAGCAGCAGAGAAACTCTGCTCCTCCTAAAAGGACCGCCATTAACGGCGGTCCTATTGGGAGCAGTAGAGTATCTCTGCTGCTCTCACCTCGCAAGAGCCTGAGGCTCATGCGGGGACTGGAGAGTGGCTGACAGTATGAGTTGTGAGAGACATGGGCAAGTGAGGGAGGGACTTGAAGCTGCAAAAGAATAAGTGAATAACTTACTTGAGCCCACCACGTGGCCTTATGAAGCCAAGGCGGAAATAACACGTCGGAGAAGTTTGGCTTTGGGAACTTGTAGGCATCCCGAATAGCTACAGTCGAATTCCACCTCTGGAGCCACTTGATCATCATTGGTGTGGGCATCGCGGATGTTGCCAGCATCCAAAGCTTCTCCTGCTGCATCTCAGGCTTATCAAATTTCTCGTAATGTAGTTTGACCTCCTCCAGAAATGCGGACGTGTGCTTCGGATTTGCAACCGGCAAGTACTTCCTCAACTCTCCGCTAAGCTTGTCCTCGTTTGCCTTCACAGCCTGAGCAACCCACTCATCGGCAGAGCAATCGGTCCATTGTTCAGGGTCCGGGTACTTAAGCTGAAATCTCTCCTGAGCAGCATGAGCGGCCTCTCCTAGCTCTTGCTGCACTCCACCAGAAAAAATTAACGCTAATCAAATGAATATATATCCAAAAGCACATAAAGACAATGCCGCGGCTTAGAGGTCATACCTGATATAGAACTGAGCATAATGCTTCAACAGAGAGTGTGTACCAAGTCCTTTTCTTCCCGGCTTGTTTTTTCTTTGCGGCTTCCAGGACCGGCTGCGGTACTAGACCCTCAAAAATGAGATCGGCTGCGGTGCTATGTTTTGGACGCGGTACAGTTTGTGGACAAGATTAGTCGACACATGCGATTTCTGATTCCTCCTGGACATAAAAAAAGCCAAGAAAATTAGCATTCTAAAAAATAGAGGACAAAATTTAATAAAGATGTATGATCAATTGTCGCTCACCAGTTTACTTCGTGCAACGCTGTCAAGGCGGAGGGGACGTCCCCTTTCGGGTCAAGAATTACACTCTCCACCTTGTAATGCCAATTGATGTCTCCCGCGTGATACTCCTCAATAATCGGCATCCAGGCCTGCAACCTATGGTTACCATCCCAGACATGGAACATCTTATTCGAAAACATCAGCAGATCATCATCCATGCGTAAGCTCTGCTCAAAGTCTTCATTAACCTCCCTCCATTCCTTGGACCAGGAGTTCTCAATAGTCGGGGTAACATCACAAGTGTGCCCATGGTTGTCTTCAAGGGCAACATAAAAGTATCCATTACCCTCCATGTATCCATCCCGAACGAAATGGGCAGCAAGGTTGTTAACATCATTCTTCAAAAAAGGACGAACAACTGGAAGTGACACCATATGACAAAGAGGGATAAAGAGTCGGCCCTTTGCCTTCGGCTGCCACTTCAGTTTCTCCAGGCGAGATGCGGTGTTAACAGATTCCTTGTTAACTAGATCGTATAACTTCTGCTTCAGCCCCCGGTCCGATAAAGGAACTGGAAAAAAACATTCAGAAAATCAATACGCGACAACCTTTTTGCTTGCAACAATCATTCAATGCTAACCTCTATAATTTCTAAAGGCTTTGCTAAGGCAGTGCCGTTAACGGCACAGCCTTTGCAGTGCCTGTAGAAAGACACACCGTCACCTTCAATTGGTGACGGAGGTGACCCTGTAGCATTTCATAGGCACTGCAAAAGCAGTGCCGTTAACGGCACTGCTTTGGCAGTGCCTGTAGAATGCTACAGGGTCACCTTGGGTTGGAGAAGAAGGTGACCCTGTGTGTCTTCTACAGGCACTGCCAAAGCAGTGCCGTTAACGGCACTGCTTTTGCAGTGCTCTGAGAATGCCGCAGCGTCACCTTCATCACCACCCGGAGGTGACGCTTTGTTATTCTTCAGGCACTGCAAAAGCAGTGCCGTTAACGGCACTGCTTTGGCAGTGCCATCGGAGACGCACAGCGTCTTCTTCAATTGGTGATGAAGGTGACGCTGCGGCATTCGCAAGGCACTGCAAAAGCAGTGCCGTTAACGGCACTGCTTTGGCAGTGCCTGTAGAATGCTACAGGGTCACCTTGGGTTGGAGAAGAAGGTGACCCTCTGTGTCTTCTACAGGCACAGCCAAAGCAGTGCCGTTAACGGCACTGCTTTTGCAGTGCTCTGAGAATGCCGCAGCGTCACCTTCATCACCACCCGGAGGTGAGGCTTTGTTATTCTTCAGGCACTGCAAAAGCAGTGCCGTTAACGGCACTGCTTTGGCAGTGCCATCGAAGACGCAGAGTGTCACCTTCAATTGGTGATGAAGGTGACGCTGCGGCGTTCGCAAGGCACTGCAAAAGCAGTGCCGTTAACGGCACTGCTTTGGCAGTGCGTGTAGAATAACACAGGGTCACCTTCTTCTCCAACCGAAGGTGACCCTGTAGCATTCTACAGGCACTGCCAAAGCAGTGCCTATAAAATGCCGCAGGGCCCACCTTCGGTCGGTGATGAAGGTGGGCATTGCGACATCCCAAAGGCGCTGCAAAAGCAGTGCCGTTAACGGCACTGCTTTTGCAGTGCCTTAGGAATGTCGCAATGCCCACCTTCTTCACTGATCTTCTTCACGAAGATCAGTGATGAAGCTGGGCTTGGTGGCATCCCTAAGGCACTGCAGGAGCAGTGCCATTAACGGCACTGCTTCTACAGTGCCTTTGAGATTCGCAAAGCCCACCATCGTCACCGATGGAAGAGGCTGACGGAACAACTCTGAGCGCACCGCAAAGGTAGTGCTGTTAACGGCACTACCTTTGCGGTGCGCTCAGAGTTGTTCAATCAGCCTCTTGAGTCAAGTTATTTTGCGACAGAATTACAAACAAATACAAATGCGCTTACCTTGGGGTAGGGCATCAGACGTGTCGCGGCTCGCCTCGTGGAGGTCCTCCGACGTTGGAGTGTTCTCCGGCTGCTGCTGGGTCCCCTCGACTCCATCAGATGGAGCTGAGGAGTGAGCTCCAGAGTGGCTCGCCATGTCCTAAACAATTGAGAGGGTTTCTATTAGGCAGGATAATGAAGCAATAAAATTAAAAGAATTAACAAACAACCAAATCAAAGGACTTACCGCGACAAGAGGAGAGCGCAGTCAAGCAGAGGGCCGAGGGAGAGAGAAAAGAGAGTTAGGTTATTCGTGTGATGAAAGATGGAGGGGTCAGGTCGAGAATTAGGGCACATAGTTTTTGCGAGCCTAGTTAAGTGATGGACACAATGAGGGGCTATGGACTGAAATTAGGCTAGTGATTGCTACTTAGAGTATTGGAACTTAATTCTGATAAATGCAACCCGAAAGCTAAGGAGGTTGAAAATCCCAAGAAGTCTCATATAAAAAACAGTCACGGCATGAACTGTAAACGGACTCTCAAACGATCTCAAAATTAAATCATACCTTTGTTTCTTTGCCTCGCATTTGCTGGGAATCCGAACTGTTACTGTTTTCCTTCCTCCCTCTTCTTCCATACTGCTTTGGAGTATCTTATGTAAGAGTACCTAGCGCTTCCTCCACTTCCGTTCCAAAATCTAAAACTTTCTGTAATCCTGTAGTCTCTGAGCCCTCAGTCGTCATCTTTCTAGTTCTCATCACTCGACTATTCTTCAAAGCCTTTGCACTACTAAATAACAAACCTCTCCTTCTTCTCTTCTTCTTAGTCGGAGCGTGCATATCAAGACCCTAATCTGCAAAACATCCTGCCAGATTGCAACACTAACTTCGACATAAGGACGACTGAGTCCCGGGAAGGAAGAGGGACTACAAGTTCTAGACATTCTTTTGCAAATTGCAAGAGGAGCCTCCAAAATTAAAACCAGTGTTCCTTGAAGCCAGTGCACACCAAAAATTTAATGCAGTACCATCATTATCATTAATGTCAAATCTGATACCAGGAGTTGTTATTTATCTTTCAAATGACGGCTCAATCTAAAACAGTACAGATACCCATCAAAACGAATTAAGCCCACGATGAAGATTTTATTAATCCTGTAAATTTACATTTTGGCACCCACGACCTAATTAAAACTGACGGCTTCTTAATTCACTGACATCACCAATTCATTCCCCTTTACATCTAAACTGAAAGCATATTGTGCTAATGAACTAACGACTTAATCCTGCACATCTAATAAGTAGAACACATGTAATGCACTAATCTTCACAACCTCTTTTCACTAATTCGTCTCGTCTCGTTTTAATCTTCCAACACACTGCCGCGAATGGCGCATCTCCCTGCAGACAGAGTGTTAGGCATGGCCGTCCTCAGAGCTCATGGTGTTGGGATACCACTTACAGTCAGGGTAGATGAGGATGGCTTGGCAACTGTTACAGCACAGCGCCTTAGCCTGAGGTTTCACTTCAGAGAGGAGAGTATTAGTCTAGAGGAGGAGATTTATGATGATGAGACCAAGGAGATTACACATACTCTGGATCAGGTTTCAGAGAAAGACGATGACGATAACAGGTTGTGGAACCTGTATCCCGGTAGATACAGAGTTTATGGTCTTACAGAGTCCCAGATACAGGCGTCGACTGAGATTCTAACTCCTCGTCGATCATCTACTGTTCAGACTCCTCTGCCATGCGATGTAAAGGTCAAATTAGAGCCAGGACTGGATACTCCGGGTGTACCTTCAGTCATCTCCCTTTCTTGAGACGAGGAGACAAGTCCGCTGAAAGCAGCACCTGCGGTTCCAAAACAGTCTGTAGATTCTAGGATGCCATCGGATCTTCCCGTCAAGGGCTCCAATACCTCTCAATCTCCAAAGGACGAGACTGCCAGTGTAGTCCCTCTCATTCGGAAACTTGCGGAGAGACCAGGGAGGAGTAACATTCTGAAAAGAATAGATTTCTCCTTGGTGAGACACGAGAAGGTTGAGTACTTACCTGCTGTGTACGATGACAGCGTGATCTTTGAGCTCCCTCCTGTTGGTGATGGAGCCTCTAGGACGCAGGCGAAGGCAATGCAGGGAATGGACAAGCGTTACGATGGACATGTATGGACCAAGACAATAACAACCAACATCGCTAACGATTTTGGCCTCGCTTTCCGCTACTCCAGCTGCGTTGGTTGGCTGCGCTGCAACAACCAGGATTGTGCATTCCTTAACCGTCGACCGCGAATTGTTGAGGTAAACGAGACCGAGTTCGACGGATGTACCCTGCAACCGTTTCAGGTAGCTCAGCCTCCACCAGCTGATTCATCAATTGTCTGCAAGGTATGTAAAGAGCCTCCTGCATGTATTGCTACATGTGGAGCGAAAGTTTATTACGTGATTGGGAAACCCAACCAGAGCAGGGCATGTATCCATATCGGAACACATGATCACCCATTCAAGGTTGGGGACTACAGGGATACAAAGGCGGAGATTGGAAGCCTAATTGAAGAGCAGGTGGAGATGATGTCCTCAAGAGCTACGAAGAGCGTTGTTGTCTTGGAGGCAAGTAAGGTTCTGATCGGCAGCTATCTCCTTCAGCCAGAGGACTCATCGCCGAAGAAGCTGAGCATGGAGGAGCTTATCCTGGTCTTTGATCGCTGCAAAGACATGGCATCCCCGAACATCCGCAACAAAGTTATGACGTTTCGTCGACTCAGAAGGTACGGTGTTATGGACGCAATCACTAAACTCCGTGGAATCAGTCTGTGGGCGTTCGTCCAAGAGAACAAGTTTCCGGGTCAGGGGGCCGAACGGGAAAAAGTATTTGTGTTCAAGATGTCCGAAGTTGGTCCCGGGAGTGGTGTCGACTTGGTATGTCGGATGCAAGCTGGCGGAGACCTTGAGAACGCATGGTTAATGATCGACCACGTGAAACGTGTGACGAAATGGTCAACCATGGCTTGCCATGTGTACGACGCCACGTACTGCCGAGTGATGACAATCGCTAGCTGCGACATGCAATCTGAGGATACCGAAGCCCAGCTCGTCTTCTGGAAGAACCTGAATCTTGTCATGAACCGGAACGGCGTTGATGCACCAAATTTCAAGGGCTTCATGGCGGACAATGCGCAGGCGAACTGGAATGCTGTGAGGATTATCTACGGCAATGGCAACAAAGAGGACCGAATGGAGGATCGTGAGAGGTCCTGCCTCTTCCATTGGACTAAGAGCATGCTGCAGTATACAGTGAAGTACTTCCCTGAAGAACTCCGAGAGCAGCACAAGAAGATGTGTAACCAGTACAAGGCAGCTCAGAGTTTGACAGAGGCGGACACTCTGTACCACGCGTTGCGAGCCTGGTGGGTATCGACCGGGCTTCTGGGCGAGGTGGCACTGACCAAACTGGATCAGTGGTTGGCTTATTGGCACCACCGCTACCGCCAGTGGGGAGGATTCATGTCTGGGGTAAGTTATCCCATGAACTGTGATACGTTCCTTTCATTCCTTATCTTATCACCCTACTCAGAAGAACTTATTTCCATGGCTGTCAACGAAGGCCCTCGAGTGTCAACGAGGGCACTGTAAAAGTAGTGCCGTTAACGGCATTGCATTTGCAGTGCCGTCGCCTTCGCTCGGGGGTCCCTCACAGAACTGTCGTAGATGCTATACTTTAGTTTCAACGAAGGCCGCCGAGTGTCAGCGAAGGCGCTGCAAAAGGAGTGCCGTTAACGGCACTGCTTTTTCAATGCCCTAGTCTGCACTTGGGGGCCCCTAACGAAACTATCCTGGAATCTATACTTTAGTGTCAGTGTAGGCCATCGAGTGTCACCGAGGGGGCTGCAAAAGGAGTGCCGTTAACGGCAGTGCTATTGCAGTGCCCTCGTCTTCCCTGGAACCCTTTACTTAACTATCTTTAAATCTAACTAATTCCTTTGTCTAAACTGCAGAAATTCACTGAAGAAGAACTTACAGAGATGCCCACCTGCAACCTGGCCGAAACTGTTCACAACAAGTGGCTCCAAGCTTCGGGGAACAATGGCAGCGATCTCTATGTTGCCACCGTCGATGATTATGTTGGGGCATTTCTACAGGTTGTTAACTATTACCAGTTTCTGAAGGGTGACCTGGGCGGAACAGGTCCATCGAAGAAAGAACTGAAGCTCAGGATGGCGGAGCGCAGAGCAAAAATTACAGGAAATCCTGCGCTTCTCGAAGATCCCATGCTCGACATGCCTGGAGCAAATGAGTTTGGCACCCGTGAACCTGTCATGCCTGGAGCAGAAGTATTTGGATCACAGAAGCGGAAGGCCGACGTGCCCATCGGAGCTGAGGAGGAGTCACATCGCCCCGACATGGTTAACTTTTCGCGTCCAAGAGGTCCCGGACGCGCCGTCAGACCCCGCCTTGTGCAGATGCCCGTGATTGTGGAAGACGATTCTGAACATGATGATGAGGCAGAGGAGGACCAATCACCCGCACCGAAAGCTCCTTCACCTTTAGCGTCACAGGAGAATGAAGCAGGCATACGTCATGTCAACGCGGTAGAAGAAACGAAGGTGAATGAGAGAGAGTGGCACATCTCCAGGCTTCCCAAGACTTCTGCTAAGTGCTGCTGGGCCCAGAGAGCTGTTACGAAAAAAAAATGTTCTGAGAAAATAGTGAGGGGCCCAAACTTCACTGCTGCACCGACCTATACTGGAGTCTGGACTAACTATCGCAGGAACATAACTGAGAGGACGGAGTTCTTCTTCTGCTCCGATGATATTGAGCGCTGCGTGAAAGGCAGTAAGCGTAAATGGGTAGCACACTACTCGAAGGACCAGGAAGTGCCCTCCATTTCAGAGATCTAGCCAGTGAAAATAGGTACTAACCTAAAGCTCACTGAGATTCTCGCTCTCGAAGCAGCAAGGTTTCAACTTCCGCAGAAGAAGCCGGTCTCCCCAAGACGCCTCTTCTCCTCAGCCCCGCCCCCTAAAAATCTCAGTTCTGTGTCAGTTCCTGCAGACGCTGACCGTTATCCGGGTAGGAGAGATGGCAAGATGGTGAAGCGCACTGCCACTCACCCCAATACGGCGCAGCGACTCTCCATGGGCTCCTCCGAGTCCCTCAAAGCTCGTCTCCGTTCCATCACCATGATTCCTGAGCCGGGCCATGGTTGCATCATTCAGCTTGATTCCGGCATTGCCCCCAACATCACACGTTACCATATCACCATCAGCTCTTGCCCAAGCTGCACTTGCCCTGCATTTAGGAAGACGATGACTACTTTTCGAGGCAGGGTTCAGTTCACTTATTGTAAGCACATATATCACATCCTCTTGAAGGTCTGCAACCGTGATCCCGAAGCCGAGCTTTTCATCCATGCGCCTACCTTTAGTTTCAACGAAGTGAAGCTACTCCTAGAGAGTGGAATCCTGACTCACCTCTCGGCCAAAAGATAAGAGGCTGGAAACTTTGGATGACAGGCATTCACATCGCGGACAGTAGTTAATGTGGATACTTAGTCACTGGTGATTGAATTTTTCCTTGTACTGAGTCAGCAATACAATTTTCGTATTGCCTATTTCAATACAAAGGTTTTGTCAATCACATTTACTTCATTGTGTAAGAGTAGCATTTGCTTTGGACATCAGGCCTACTTACATTGTCTCACCTAACAGCTCAAGTGTACTAGTGCCATCTTTACAAATTATAAGCCACTTTATCCTTTCTACTTACCGCATTTAGATATTCCCCTTGCATTTTCAGCAGAATTAGCAACCTCTGGCTGTACTACAGGACAAGCAACATTGACGTTCACTGTTTGTTCCACACTTCGAGATTGTCGTAAGTGGAGACGTTTTGACAGTGGACGCGCTTCACTCTTTCTATGCAATGCTTCCCTAGAATAAGTCCCCGGTGGAATCTTCCCAACCTTGGAGTATGCATGATTTAGAAAGGGCACGACCGGCTCCCTCTCAACTACTACAGTACAGGTTGGCTCCTCTACAACCTTTGGTCCCGCTATGAGGTCTAATCCTACATTGACCGCAACGTTTCCTGAATGCCCTTCACTGCCACCTTCCGCCTCATCTTCCCCCTCAACCTCCACATATGGTTGAAATGGGCCAACGACATCACCAAGTGAGACAGCTGTTTCTCCGACATCTTCCATACCCAAAAACACGCTCTAATTGGGAGTCGCTCCAAAAAGAGAATGCACAAAGAGGAAGAGACCTTCTACTGCCACTACCTAAATATCCATGAACTGAGACGTTGGCGCCTTTGAAACGGGGACCGTATAATGATAACTCAATTTCATCCTTTTGAAGTTGATCTGTCTAGGACCGTTAGCACTATTCAAATTGATTTGAAATCGGAACTACAAAATTCAACATGGAGGGGGAGCAAGGTAAAGGCCTATGTTCAGAAGTTTTAGTTTAAAGTTTTTAAAGATTTAAATTAAATTTAAAAAAATAAAAAAATAAATAAATAAAATATAAAAAAATAAAAAAATAAAAAAATAAAAAAAATAAAACAGAGTGGTAGAGAAGAAATCTCAAGAAAAAGCTACTAAAGTGGGTGTGTGTACACCGAGCGCAATGAAGGATTTCAATGGACAATTTTAAATGGAAAAAATAGAGTAAATAGAAAATGAATAAAGAATAATTAAGAAGAAAATGAACAAAGTAATGAGAGAGTACATTGGCACAGAAATCAGCGTATAGGATGGAGGAATAGAATGGATAGATAAATCTGGAATTGACAAGATTATTGGAATGGAAGAAGATGGAATGCGAAACAAATTCAAATAATTACCGCAATAAGTAATATGTTGGATGTCATATACATGAGATTGGAAGAGATGTATTAATTTGAAGAAATTGACATTAAATTCGGTAATTTAATTAATGACCTTATAAAATATAGGATTAGTACAGGAACAAAGCGGTTAAGTAGTACATTTTTATTATAAAAACTGTGTTCAGTCCACGGTTATAGGGTATAGAAAAATTCCTGAATCTATGAATATTCTGAGAAGATTCTAAGAATATTCTCAGAATGTTCGAATATTCTACATTTATATTCGAATTTACTGCTCGCTGCTCTCCAAATCTCCGCTTGCCGCTCGCAGCACGCATACAAGTCTCCCTCTGCTGCGTGTTCTATCTAGTATGTAGTCTTAGGTACATAATGTTGGAAAAAAACTGTCTTAGATAACCTAGGTCCATACAGTACCTGGGAGGTGTACTTTTTGTAAATTAAGCTTGTTATGTGGTCTCTCTAGAGCAAAATATCACTTGTACTTATCGTATTCATTGATTCTTCAAAATGTCTTGTACTTCGAACCACTCTGAATGAGGAGTACAGAAGTGGTTCTGAAAGTATTCCGAGTACTGTGTGATTTCAAGTCATTTCTCTCTTTGTTGCCGAAAATACTTAGTGTTGTATCATTAGGGATTTAAAGTTATAAATGTACGTTAACAGTTCCTTTAATATACTTATCGTATAAAGAACCTCCCAGGTACTGTATGGACTTAAGCCTGTCCATATGGACTTAAGCCTGGAAGATCTTCTGTACCTGATGTATTCACGTATGTATTTTGCAGACCACATTCTTCTTACAATTTGAAGAGGTCCACCCAAAATGCAATGTGCGGCAGAGAGCCTTTGAAAGGTTGAAGTCGTGGTGGGTGCGGAAACTGAAGGAGAGGAATACATGTTGTTGTATATATCATGTCGAGATGGACATGATGAAGGTTGGATTAAGCAACCTCAGGGACAAGACCAAAGGACTGCATGCACAGATGACCTGTGTTTGTGACTGTTGGGTGTGTGCAGGCAATGTGGAGGGGACTTGTTGTGCACACGAGAATGTTTTCAAGCGAATAACACTAATGTGGAAGTCTTGTGTGTGTCCAAAAGGAGAGTATGATGTGTGGCATAGACTAGAGTGCCTTATGGGCGACTGTTCTGAGTGTGGTTACCGTCTGCTTCCTATCTGTCCTCTAAAGTTGTCTGCTTCTAACACGGTGCTTGTGAAATGGAAGTGTTTTGAATACTACCACGTGGGAGTGGATGCACAGACTGGAAAAGTGAAGAAACGACTGCGGGAGGCTTTCAGAGAGACACATGCCCACGAATTCCTTTCATACATGGAGAAAACCATTTTTACTTTCATCACCCATAACTTCAAAGCACGGTGGCAAGATGAGCAGTGCCAGCTGATGATGAAGAACGTGCCTGAGGGAGTTATTAAATAGCATATTGACTATGCGGAGAACTATACTTTTGCTATCCAAAACGAGGTCCAGAGCTTGTACTACTTCAGTACAAGTGTGACCATCTTGGTGCATATTACAATATGGAAGGAAGGCGAGCAGATCATGAAGCAAACCCACTTCTACATATCTTACGACATGGCGCACGATTCAGCGTTTGTGCAACACTGTATGCTGTTGCATTGGGATTGGCTAAGAGATTCGGGGTTGACTCTGGATGAACACTGGGTGTACAGTGACGGATGCAATGCCCAATTTAAGTGTTCAACAGCTATGTATTTTGTTGCTCGGTACCCTGCGCTAACCGGTGGTTGCCAAATGCGTTGGAATTACTTTGAATCGGCTCCTGGGAAGGGAGAATGGGATGGGGCAGGGGCTGTGGTGAAGAGGGCGCTTGCTGCTGAACAAATTTTCAAATTCCTTGAGGCCCTTACAGAATGCAGCTCAAGTTGTGCAGTTCTTAGAGGAGAAATATATAGAGCGTGTTCCTAGCTCATATGCTGATACGAGAATTGCTCCCCTATCCCAAGTATTTTGGTTGATTAGCAATACAGAAGTCGATCATACTAACAAGAGTGTGAAGTGTAACACTCTGCCAGGCTCGAAGAGTCTCTACTCAATCATGGGCTTTTCTATAACTGATCCTACCATGCTGAGAACTCGTGAGTTGTCTTGTTTTTGTAATCCCTGCATAGATGGTGATTGGACTGAGTGTGAGAACTTGTCACATGTGCAGGAGTGGAAGGTCCAAAGGCTCTGTCTATTGAGTGCAGGTGCTGTAGCTCAACAGATTGAAGAAATTGACGAGGAAGCAAACTAGGTGTATGACGAGATCTCAGAAGAGGTGGGAGACTTGTTGGACATTGGCGACAACTTCATGATTCCATCGGAAGAAGAAAATGAAGACGGTGTGGAATTCTACATTCTATAGTGTCAGGCCAAGAAGTTCGTCTTAACAAAATCCATGACTTGCCCATGGGGGGGCGTATTCTGAGCCGGAGACTTTGTGATCTGGGCAAAATATTACAAAAAGTATGGTCGTGGAGAGAAGACATATGTATTGTGTGACAAAGCTATTGATGCACATGTCAATGCCTATCTGGTTAGAAATTGCAAATTTCTGATGGTTCTTGCTCCACACAGGGTAAAGGGTGTTCCTGTATACAAGATGTCCAGTGAAACGCAAAGGATATGTGAAGATGCCTTGCGAGAGTGGTGGGCGTTCAATGAAGATTAAGTACAAGTTGGTCCTTCAATGTACAGTGATTTCAGTATTTCTTTTTTCATTTCGAGTTGGTTTGAACCCCCTGGTCCCGTGATGATACAAGTCAAACAAATGCTTGGGTATTTGTCTCACTGAAAGTGAGCTCTAGAGATATCCCGCTATCCAAGTGCTCCCCCTTTTTTTGCTTCAGTCATCTATTGTTTGGCATAGTAGTTTGTGATTAAGAAAACCTGCAATCCCTTTCGTTTTTTTATTCTATAATCTTCTTTTTACAATTTCATTTTGTACCTTCTAATGTCACTCTCTTAGCCACACCCATTACGTAGTATCACCCATTCCGTATTTCTTTTTTCATTTTGAGTGAGGCTGAACGATCATAGTTCTACATTTTGCTGGATATTAGGTACCTGTAGTTTTTTTCCTTTTTGTTTTGGGCCTTTTACAGGGAGCACTGGATAGCGGTACCTCAAGAGCTCATATCTGAGGATAGCAGTGATATGCATAATGTTGGAATTGGCTGCTATCGGTTATGGTGAGAGGTTTGTTTCTCATCTGACCTAGGTTTTAGAAGTACTGGTTGGTGTTTAGACAAGTACTAAGACTACTCAAACAGTACCATCAAAAGTACTTTTTGGACCGGAAATAGTGGTTCCCAACCTCAAATTATTGCCTGAGTTTATAAACTCAACTTCAATTCTTCCTTATTTAACTCGAGTGTGTTTTGTTTGTTGTAGATGAATCGTAGTTCCTTAAGTGCTGAAAGATTTTGCAGTAAGCCTACTTGTCTCTATGGTATATCAAAAAAACGTACAAAGATGAAGTGAAGTTTTTATTCAGCCCTACAGATAGTACATATGCTATTTGTCAATTGAAAATAATTCCGTTTATATGTGCATTAAGGGTAGCCACATGAAAAAATACAAGAATGTGTAAATGTGTGCATGCTGAACAAAGTAAACATATGACAAAATGCTGAAGTCATCTACTCCTACGCGGTGTACGGGGTAGCCTTCGTACTGCAAGTGGTACTGTACCGTCTATTCACTTAGTACTCTTGCATTTACAAGTAAATTTAGGCAAATCTGGATCCTCTTTACAAAAATCTATGCCATAATCCCATGTTAGTTCCTCTCCAGGATAAATGATACGACTAGCGTAGAATGCCACATGGTAGTATCAGCGATCAACACTCTCTATTGATACCGGGATGTCCACTAGGTTAGAATCTTCACACCTGTAGTTCAAAAGGTCCATTGTCAAGGCACAACGGACTGGATACAAGGAAAGGGCGGCCTATATTTAGATAATGGAATTGGACTCTAACCTGTGGTTCAAAAATCTGGCAACATTTTCAAATTGAGTAGAGTCCAAGCACAAAGCATTGTTGTCGTCCGAATTCCGCTCTGTGGCCCAATCAGCATCAAGTTGCAAGGTATAGGACTGACCCCCATCTACCCCCGAGTTTCTAAACATTTGCTCAGCATTAGTTAAAATCTCTTCCATCAATTCAAAAACAAACGCACCATTAGGTATAAGCTCACATGTCCGAATCCCCCACTCTGTAAGGGTTGTACAAAAAACCTCTACTCGATACTTCATCCCTTGCTGAACAATACGATTGCCACAATCACCACGACACCTACACTTAACATTGCACTCCTTAACAAATGGACGAGGCACATGACCCTCACAAACTTCATTTCTATTTAGACACCGTGAACCCTCCTTACAGTAGTTAGCATCGCCGGTGTTGAATTGATCAAGAGCCATGTCCTCCAAAAGTCCTCCATCGCTGTAGCCAACTCCACCTAGGGACTGCTCTTGGCATGCACATGTACCACTCCCATGGAGACATTCCGAGGAACACAAGCAGTAGTCCCCGGGGCAGAAACTCTCTAAGGTGGTAGGTACCCGGGCCTGGTCATAGACAACACTAGAGTTGACCTGAAAATAATGCATAGCAATATCAGATTGACCAACAAGGATAGGCACCCTCTCGAGCCTATAAGACAGATCTTCATGATCATACCAACTGTCGGCCTGGTTGAGTCACGTCCCACCAGACCACCTTCTTCAAGTCATGATGCGAAAAAAATAAAATGCAAGAGAACACCTCAAGCGGAGTAACCAAGAACCTACTGGACAGTTACTCATCAAGGAATAAGATCAATTAATACATCAAGGATAAAACACAAAGTAAAAACATCAACGCGAAGGAGAAAAAATTGCATCTCAACCGTAAACAATTCTTGTTAGAGGGCCTCATAGATGAGGTATGATACATCGAAGTACCTGCAGAACCATTCTATCCAAGCATGCTAGCGCAGGTCAATAGATAATATAGCAAGAACAAAAAAAAAAAACAAAAATAATGAACTGTGAAAACAGTCCACTTCTACACTCATTCTATGTGTGGCCTTGCCGTCTTTTCATTGAGACAGCGCCACCTACATTACCACCCTTCACCTTCTCTCCCCGTTTAGACTAAACTGCTGTTGAAGAAGGAGATTCTTCTGATGCGTGCTCCTCCTCCTTTGCCGAGGGCTCCCCTCTTTTCGCTGTGGGCTCCCCCTCCTTTGCTGCCTTGGACTTGCGCCCTAGCAAGCACTGGGATCCTGGCCTTGCTCGGGTGCTTTTTGTCGCATCCGGTTCTACCTTCCTTCCATCGCCCTTCTCCCCCTTTGTTACCACCAAAATCCCCTCATCCCGCCCAACGGACCCCTTCTTGCACCCACCCTCACGTATGCCCCTTCCCGCTGGGCTACCGCCCCCTCCCGAGGGACCCTTGACTCCCCTTGCTAGACCGCCACCCCCTCCTGCAAGAGCATCGTCTCCACACGCTAGACTGCCGCGTCCTACTACTGGACTGCCGCCTCTCCCCCCTAGACCGCCTTCTCTTGCTAGACCGCCGAATCCTACCAGTGGACAGTTATTGATACGTGCATGCACTTCTTGCCCCACTTGATTGCCGCCTCCCTCTACTGGAATGCCGCCCACACCTGCTAGACCGCCTTCTTCCGCTGGTGCTCCGCCTCCTTCCACTGGGCTGCCCCCTCCTCCCGCTGCACTGGTTCCCTACGTTGGTCCTCTACACTCCAGGCTTGTGTTCTTAGACGGTGTCGCCCCAATGTCCTTAGGCAGAGCTGATAACGGACCCTCTGTTGGCTGGTCCAATTGATCACCATCTTCACGATCTCTTTCTTCACGATCCCCCTCGGCCTGGTCGGATGAAGCATCATCTTCGTCGTTGCCCCCTGAAATACTTGTGCCCGAGCTAGAATGCGAGGGACACATTTTGATTTCTTCCTCATCCTCCGAAGAATCATCCCCAGAGTTCAGTTCTGGTTGGAAGCCCTTCAAGGGATTGCCACCCGTCAAGCAATCCATCACCACAGCTTGATCTGGCTTCCCTTCACTTATCTCTCCCTATAGTCCGAGCCGGGGCGCGGTCTTTGCTATAACAGTCGATGCGGCAACATATCCCTCATCGTCTCGTGTAAAGCACTCTCCCTGACTTGTCTCTCCCTCCACTATGTGTACCTTACTTAGTAGCCGATAGTGTACTAATCATACACCCTAAGCCAAACTTCCACAACTTGGAGTTTACTAAGTCACTTGCGGACTCAAATAGAAATGACAAAATACAAAAGCACTAGGGAGAAGGTACAGTACCGAAGCTCTCCATATTTTCTACAAAGTTGAGACCTTGCCCTGCTTAGTGTTTCATTCTCTACAATAAATCGTGTACCTTAGATCAAGCCTAGAATAGTCAAACAATTAACCAGGGAGTAGACACAAAACTCTAGGGACAACATACATTTACGAATCGCAAAGTGTCATGAGGTCTAGAATTCAAAGAATTCCAAAGAATCGCAAAGGAGTGGTTTAGTGTGCAAGTCACGTAAACTTACCATCCGCGGGCACCATCGCCTTAGCTTGGTCTATTCTCTCATGCAGTAATCTTTTTCTTTCCTCCTCCAATCCCAACATTATGGTCCTCTCCAATAGCTCTCAAGATGGCTCTCCCCACCCAAAGCTTAGATGCCAGTCCGGATGGGATAAGTCTCCGCACCGTACAGCCACACACTTGCGGCCTCGGGCATACAACACTGAAGCACAATAGAGGTGATACAGATGCCTACAAGAGGACACAACTATATCATATTGCGGAAATGGAAAATTGCCCAAGCAACGAGGAGTGATCTGAAGAATTGGCTCTCCTTGGTGTGCTCAAACTCCAATGTCCTCGGATCTCCTCGTGCATACACCATTGGCTGGGGGCAGAAATTAGAGCCACTATATCCCTGTTTGAGCAGAAATTCTCCGCAGCAAGGCCGCCGAATTGCATCTGTCTAGTTTCCAACCCTCATGTCAATGACTGGATCTCCTCTTCGGCAAGCTTCAATTCCTCCTTCGCAGCTAAGACCTTCACATCTTCCTCCGCTATCTGTTCCCGGATTCCCTCCATTCTTATTTTCTCCTTGTAGACGTCGGCTCCTTGCTCCTCTAGCCCTTTGATGAGCGTAGCCTTCTGTTCCTCTTGCTTCCTCAATGTCTCCACACCCCACTCCGATTGTTTGCATTAGAGATTATTTTGGGTCTGTGAGAGGCCCTGCAAGGGCTTAAGGGGCAGGGTAATCTCTGTACTCCAAATTATAAAACTGGAGTCACCCAACGTGTAGAGCGACTGATACTATATAAAATTCCAAGGTCAACGAACTATACCCAAAACCAAGGAACTAGAATATTGTTTTGAGCTTTGTATACCCCGCACTATTTCCGCAAACTATTGTTTCTGGTTCAGTTGTACCCAGGAAAAATAAGTATTCTAAAGACCAGCAAGGCAGTTTCAGGCGGGAAGGGGGTCTCCGAAAAGGGCGGTAGAACTGTCTCGTGGCATTCTCTGGCGCCAAAGTGAATGTTTTGGCGGGTGTGCGTGTGTCTGATTCTAGATCTGCTGATTAGGAAAATTAACCGTTCCGTTGTGAGCAACGTCAAGTGCTGCAGCATGGCTCTCTCTGATGTCATAAACACATGTAGTTTGTATATTCCGCAGATTAAATTGCCAAGCAAGTGTGCACCACTAATCCGGAGAGGAAAGTCACTGGATACCCAGGCGTCGAGAAGTAGTTTTCCACTGAGGAGAGTACGGGGTGAGAGTAATATCGATCTGTGGGTGGATGGACGCATATGGCCTATCGATCCTAGAACTGAGGAACATCCGTCTTTCAGGAGCACAAAAGATTATTTAGAGTTCCTCTGTGAAGGTGAGAATGAGATGCTTGGTTATACAAAACGCTTGAAAACAGGGGGTAGTGTACAGGAATTGGAGTCATGAGTCTCGACGTTGCAGGGTCTGGTCGCGGAGTATGAGGGACAGATTCAACATCTTCGGAATTTATGCATGCGGCTTGAATCCGAGGCCAGCATCACGTTGGATGCAGCAGCCCAAGATGGGATTGACCGAAGAAACCTTTGCCTGGACGTGGAAAGGCTCAAAGCAAGATGTGAGGAGCTTAGTGGAAATCTAGTCCGCAGCGAGCACCGCACCCATGCAAATGATGTGGATCATCGTGAGAAAGTTGAGTCTATGGATACTGAGCTGTAGAGATGCAAACTGGAGTACCAAAAGTTAGAGGAGAAGCTCCGTTCCATGGTTCGAACTCCCCGTGGATTCCGCCAGAGGGTGCACGGGAAATCAATGAAGAGCTTGGCTGATCTTGCAGGCAGTAGCGGCCATGCCAAGCGACAGAGGGCCCTTATAAGAGCCATGCTCCAGCCGGCAGTCGTGGCGGCAATTCGGAGCACTAACAAGGTGGCCGGTGGTAAGATGAGACTGGCCGGTGATTCTACGACGCAAGCGAAGACGGCGGCATGATTGGCCAGTATCCTTAGGCCAGCTGAAGCGGCGACAATGGTGAAGGAGCCGAGGATGTCCCAAGCAAAGGCAAGTGTAGTAAAGGATGTTATTAGGCAGATCGGGGATAGCATAGGTTCTGATAGCATGTTGGATGCATGCGACAGCGCTAGAGTGACGGTGAGAGGTTACAATGCGATATACAGGACAATGAAGAATCGCATTGGAATGGTAGCACCAGGTATAAAATCTGGTATTTTGCCGGCGCCACATCGACTAGGGTCGTTGAGAAAAGAAATGAACTTGAAGCTCCCACAGTTCATTGGGGACTATTACTATATTGACGGACGCCGCACAATCCTAGAAGTGCGGGTGGGAGGAAAGGTAGTCACAACAGCAAAGGAGGTTGTTCTGGATAGCAAAAACAGTCAGTTCGTTGAGTTGGAAGTTGTGCAACGGTCGATGGTTATGTTCTACGAAATGACGACGGAAGGTAACTTTCCATTTGTGTGCATAATCGGACTTAGTCAAACGTAAGCGCTTATGTTATGATTGTAGTGTACTAGATTCAAGGTGAGCTGTGACCGAGGTGTATAATATATTCATGCTGTGCAGAGTGCAATGGCGGTCCACTGATCTTCGTGCTGAAGCTTGATGAAGCAGAGGTTCTACAGGCGAAGAAATTCGAGAGAGTGAGTCTGACCTTGATGAATCAAGCCTTAGATCCTAGCATCCAGAAAGACCATGAGAGACACTTCTCTGTACAATCCGATCAAGAGATATGGCCCATAGGATGTTTCCAAGTAGGGAAAGAGTCTTATGATGTGCTGAAGTGGGCATTTGAGAAGACTAGGTTCTCTGAGTTGATTGCAGCACAGATGGCGGGCCAACAACTTGTGGTGGAGGGAGTTAACAGTTTTAATGTGGAGTGGCACCTAGCCGCTGATATGAAAACAATTAAGTGCATGTATGGGCTTCAGCACGGTCCCACATGCAAGATGACGTGCATCTATTGTGAGCAGATCCATGAGGTATCAAAATCTTGCAGCAGCGCAGCAGCAGCAAGGGAATTCAGGCTACAGGGAAAGGGTAACTGGCAAGGGGGGCTTTTTGCTTCGAGGATCCCACCGAAGCCCGTCAATATTGAGACGCACCCACGGTGGAAGCCTATTCTGCCCATTCTGCTGTCTCACTCTCATATATGTACCCTCCATGCCCAGGTTCGTATTATTGAGAAAATCTTGCACCTTCATTTCATGTTCATCTGGAACATGGAAGATCTGAGGAGGAGAGCAGAGGCTATGGATTCCATTGAGAAGACTCTATCAGCGATAGGGGTGGAGGGGGGCAACTGCCAGCTGAAGCAGGATAAGAAGAGGTCCGGAAAGAATGCAAATGTTGTCATGAAGCCTAGTTTGAGTGGAAAGGTGGCTGCGAGGTTGTTCCGTCCAAGCACATGGTCCACGTATGACAAGGTGTGGAAAGAAGTGTGCATGTCAGAATTCAACAACCTCAAAGGGGGGCAAGGTCGACAAAATCGATGGCGGGTTTGGGAGGCACTGGAGGATTTATAGCCGTATCTCACAGGACTTGTGCTGTCGCAGGGACAGCGTGACTCTTGTAGGGCAAAGATGGATGCTTTTGGGAAGGCCTTCCTTGCAGCATTTGGAGAAATGCACGTTATCCACTATATCGTAAGGGACGGTTCTACATGCTGATCAACATGTGCTTTGGTGTCTTCAATATAGGAAGCTGCAATGGAGTTACGATGGTACCTGAGGCTCTGTTCACTACTTAGCTAGGCATGGCATGGCGCTAACTCCTAAATTCTTATATTTCTGTGTGCAGCACGTACTCGTGAAGCATGGGCCATGGTTCGTTGAAATCTACGGCAATTTGTCAGTCTGGTCCTGTCAAGGTATGGAAAAGTCGCATCATGCAGCAAAAGCAGCAACGCAAGGTCACACACAACATGGAGGGACAGCTGCTCGCACTAGCGTGATTGTTCAACAATACCAATGGTGGTACCGCTGCATTCAGCATCGGTATACCAGGAAAGAACAGAGGAGATTGGAAGAATCCCGGGCTATTCCAGTGGATCCAAGCGCCATAGCTGCAATCACAAGATCTTATTTTGAAGATCCACACCGTGCAAATGGTAGTAACCAACACAAGAATTCAAGAAAAAATCAAAATAGACGAAAAGCATCCAACCCCTCAAAAATAGCTTCGCTGAAAGTCGTTTAACATCGAGAATTTGGACACTGGAGCGTTAAAGGGTCAAAGGGTCAAGTGCAAACCTCCATCATCATTATTAACCTTTTATGAGAACAACGATGCTTTGGTAAGATTAAACTTCCAAATTAATGAATCTGAAAATTATAGATTCTTTTTCATTTATTTCCCATTTGCTTCAGCAAGGAGGCTTTGGATGTTTCCCTTCAGTCTCCACTGTGGAGATTCTTTCACACTTGAGGAATGTAACTACTAAGATGGTATTTAAGGGATGGAGATTTTCCCCACACTCATTTAATTTCCGTAATGGTTCAGTTCAGTCGGATAGATTTGACCTTCAAACTTTGTGCCTCCACTAATTTCTAAGAGTCGGAAGGTATGGTTTGAATAATTAGAAGTGGATTACTTTGGCTCTATTTGAATCAAATCCTATGCTGTGAAGAATTCACAGTGTATTCAAGTTTTAAAGATGGTAGTGGTTAAATAAATTAAAATAATTAAAAAATGGAAAATCTTGAATTGGTTCATTTACTCCAGTCTAAGCTAATCACACTTCACTAAATTTTGCAAACTAACCAAATCAGGTTCTAAGCTAATCAGACTTTCATCTTAATCAAAACATGTAATAAGCATGGTTCAAAACGCATATCAAATATCACTAAAAAATGGTGAACCACGGGGGGAAGCACAATAAAGTGGACCACAAAAGTGCTTAGCTCATTGCCAATTTCAGCCTTTTGTGTAAACACGCTAGAAAGTGGCATCTAAAACTTCTTGATGGGAAATTGAGTTTAGGATACGGAAAGTAGACTTGATGTACTACAACTTCCGAAATTTGCGTTCGTAGTTGTTGAGTTGAGACACCTCTATGAACACCACAAAGTTGAACAAAGTGAATGCAGTCATTTGGAAAAGTGACCGTATTACATTGTGGTTTTGACAGAAATCACTTTTAACTTTGTGGGGCCCTTCGTTTGTACATTACGCTTGTAGAAATGATCCGGGTGGTTGTGTTTGCAATCCTAGATTGGCGAAAAGTATCCCCGGGATGTTTTTAAAACACTGTTTTCAGTGAAACTTTTTGTGAGGTTTTTTTCACCGAACATTGTTTTTTAAATTGGAAAAAACATCCTCTAAAGACAATAGAGGGCCCTAAATGAAGAAATCAAGACTCTGGAAAAGTTCATTTTCATGATTTAGAACTAGGGGTTAAATAAAGTTTCAATTGAAGATGTTTTTTATATTGAGATGTGTGTAAGATACCTTATGACACCTTAGAAAGTGACTAAAATGCTCAAAAACTACACCAAAATGCTCAAAATCAGCTTTGAGCTATGAAAAACAGCACACTTCATATTCACTTCCTAGTGATCACATATTGCACTTGGTCGTCCACTTCATTGTGCTTCTCCCCCCACCCTTTTAGCTTCGGCATAAAGCAACTTCAACATTTACAAGCACAACAAAATGGTTTAAAGCAAGTGGACAATGTTTAGATACACACAGCAACAGGTTCTCAGTGTCTCACACTGCTTCATTTTCTATAGCATGCTTGAAATTCTCTGTACTAGGCTATCTACACTACAACCATTTTGAATTGACCATGATCGGCCAAGACCGCACCGATGAGTGTAATCTTCTCGTGTCGACCATTTATCTGCACAACATTGGCGTGCAAAATTAAATTCAGCTGAGCTTTTTGCACATACAGTCTTTGATTAATATTGCAATGTCCATTAGCAACCAACTGAACTTGCGATTGTACCTTGGTATTAGATTGGCCTGGCCACTGTATGACTAGGCCATACTCTTCTGGAAGTGAGTCTCTGGAGAGGATGATCGCAATCTCGTTCCGAAGATGTAACACAGGCCACGTTCTGCCCACTTCAATGGCCGGCAACAAAGACTCTCCCAAAATTATAGAGGTCATAACCATCTCCACAGCAACTGCTTGATCAATAGCAGTCCAAGCGTCTTCCTCCACACATCTATAACGCAGGTACTGGTAGTTCACACAAAGCATTTGCCGACCCAGATGATATCTAAACTTAATGCTGTCATGACTCACTACACACTTCAACACATCCCGCCCCTTCTCATACTCGACATCCCAACCCAGTGACATCAAGCTACTCAAAAGTTCCTCTGAAGGGTTGTTAAAAATGTACATGGATCTGGTTTTCCGTACACTATCCGCACAGGCAAACAAATCCACCATCACATGCACCGGCATGAACCAGTGCACATGAACAGCCCTACTGCCTGTGGAGCCTTTCATTGCGGCAGCAATGTCGACAGCAAGCTTTCTTCTAAAAAATCTCACTTGTGTGCATGTCAGGGAGGGGCCACTCGGAGTCCGTTAGCTCTGGAAGGGGAAGTGCCTCTAGAGTGCCATAGAGCTGATTGCCAGACCGCGGCACATACACAGCCCTCATTAAAAAGTTCCATCAGCCCTCAAATCCTTGTAACCTCGGCCATTACGAGTCGCCTCACCAACCTCATGATGCAGCACAAGGATGACAACTAAAATCGACGTGGGCGGGACCCAATCCTCCCAGTATGATGCATAGAGATAAATGCAGGCTCTAGGCTTGATGGCTGAAACTACAGAGTCCAAATGGATTTGCCTACGCTCATATGCATGCCTGACTAAAACGGACTCGAGTTTCATCACAACCTTGCCTCTAACAGTGCTATAACTCCACTGGAACTCAACGATCCGTGCCTTGTAAGCACCTGCGTTTCTCTCCTCTCCTTGTCTGCGTGAGTCTCGAGCCCACGGCCCAGTGGACGCAAGCTTCAACGTCACCCAGCTGCCAACCTCCAGTCGCAACGGGATCCACTGTCCACCAACGTCCTCGTCGTTGTAGACGACTATTGATTGCACCCCTGCCCATGGACGCCGACTATTTGCCATCGATTATATACGCGTATCACAAACCAAGTAATACAGCAGGAAGCGCTACTCTGCTGCCGCAACAGAGTATTCTGGGGAAGCACCGAGTTAGCCAAATATTCTGGCCCAAAAGACTACTCCAAATCTCCGAAGCTGACTGTGTGCGAACTAATTACCCTCGGCATCCATTTTCCCGGGCCATTATGTCACTGTTTCAGCTGACATGGCTAACCTTCCACTACCCCGTCCACATAAAATACAAAAATAGAATCTTATAATATGAAAACTCAAGCGGCTTCAAGGATAGTCACTCGAGTATAATCAGCCCACCATGGTACAGAGATGTCCATATCTCTCTAGTAAATAAATCTGATTGAGTACAGTCCAAACATGTGTGAGTTCCACCTAGGTCACAATGGGAAACTCAGCCTCTTGCAGCCATTGGCCGAACCCTGCGAACATGCAGCTGGAACCGAAGGCTGGCACCAATGGTGATTACCTGCTGAACCGGTTACTTCACTCCGGGCACTGTACCAAGGGCACAACCGAGGCACATGTTGAGGGCCTCTCCTAGACCCAAAATAATCTCTAATGCTCTTCCACACAGCGCTGTGAAGCCTCTCCCCGGCCTTCTTCTTCAAGTCACGCTTGCTTTTCAGCTCCATGTGTAGCGCCGCCATTAAAACTTCCACAACCTGCAACCGCTCCAGCGCTACTTCCTTGGTCGGCACCGCACCCTTTCCTCCCTCCCGAATATCCTCCTGCAAACAAATCCCAGATTCCCGAGCGGATTCAAGCCCACCATCTCCCTCTGTGTATCAATTCCTCCCTCCACTCCGCACTATTCCCTCGGACTCCGCTGCGGCATCCTGCCTCCCTCGACTCTGCTCCCCTCGATCATTCCCCTCCTTTACCCGCAAACCAGGCTCCACTTTGATTCTCCGCCACTTCAATCCTCACACGTCGATTTTTCCCTTGTCTTCCAAGGTCCTCGACTCCGCAATCTTCTTTTGCAGCTCATCCAACTTGGACCGGTCCAGTAGATATCGACTTCGTTGCCGCTTGTTGGTTTCCTCTCCAAATGCACACCAGTTGACCTGACCTCCACCCTCTTCACACTCTAGGGTGACCCCTTCAGCAAATTGCATCGTGATCAAGTTTGGGGTCTCTTCCTCTCCATGTTGGTAGAGAATAGGATGGAGATACTTCGCTCGATGGACGACCTCCGTCACCTCGCAATTCTGCCAATTAAAACCACTACGCTTACCGTCTCTATATGGTTTCCCAAACAACTTCCGCAAGGAATCTGCGGGAACTGTACTCCTTCGGAAATGGTGCGGATTGTCCCCTTCGTTTGGAAGTCCAAACTCCTCCTGAAAATCTTGCTTCTTCAACTCTCTCGGCGGCTTCTACAACCTCGTGATCTCCTCGTCAACATCCTCGACGCTGTTGAAGGCTTTCTCTGACCTCTCGGCGGACTTTGCCCTCTTCCTTGTTGGAGCCTTCGGAGCTTCCCTGCCTTCATTCGACGCTCCTCCACCTTCGCCCCTCGCAGCAAGCCTTCCTTCTATCGAACAATCCTCCGAAGCAGTCACTGCCTTCTTCTTCATGGCAACATTGTGGTCTTCTCCGCAAGCAGCTACGCCTCCTCTCACCCCCGATCTCGCCTTCTTGCGTGCGGACTTATCAACGCCATCTTCATCACTCCACTTGCCCTACCTACTACAAGCTCTCCCCAAACCACTTCTCCCAGCACGAGCACTGACAGCGCTACCAGACCTCGCGCTGATCGCTCTGTCCGTCGTCAAGCGAGCTCTACATACACACCCTCCGGCTCAACAAGTGAAGTTCTTCCCGGCCTAGCCCCCAATGTGCTCAATGCCAACTAAAATGCCCCCCAAAACAACTATGCCTTCCCCTCACCACAACTACGTCTATCCCCCCTCGCCCTCCAAACCCTACAGAAACTAAAACCCTCAAGCCGCAGCAAACACACCCGAGCAACCCAGGCAGATCATAGCCCCCTTCAAGCAAAAAACCAATAACCAAAAACCGAGTAAGCAAAAGCCTCCTGCGCTAAACCCTTAAGACTCCTCGAGGCAAGGTGCGAGATGATGGTGACCTCCGGACACCAGTCACTAGCACTGCGTGGTTTTCCGGTTACCGTTGATCACCGGTTGACTCAATGAATAACCAAAGTGGTAACAGGTGACCACCGGTTCTTAAACCCCTTCCCCTTGGGTCTAAGCATTTATTTCATTCATACCTCCCCTCATTCCTGCACTCACCAACATGTAAGTACATTGCTGTAGAATGTTTTTTCACGTAGAACATAAACTCTAAAATGATTCATAGCATCCTTTGTTCAAGAATGTAGAAGGAAAAAAAAAAAAGATAGTAGAAATCAAAGACACCAAAGGAAAAAATAAGAAAAAATAATGATAGAAGAAAAAGAATATACCATATAAAATTTTAAAAGTTGTATATACACATACTTATATCATGTAGCAAATATTTTATTCCCTTTTTTTTTAATTCCCATAATTGACATTCTAGAAGACTTATTTAAATCCTACCAATAACGGTGCTTCCTTACTTCTGAACGGTACATGTAATATTGCACGTCCTCGTATTTTCAAAAAATATGAAGGTATTCTTATTCATTGGAATAGAAGAAACCAAGATCACAATGATTTTTTATTTTTTTTTCTTTTCAACCCTGATATGTATTTGATTTTGATAGATTATAGTTTTTTTTTCTCTCAAATTAATAATTCAACTCCACATGTATTTGATTTTGATAGCATATTGTTTCTTCATGTTTAAATTCAACCCTTTGTGTATTTGATTTTGTTAGATCCTCTTATTTATTTATTATTTCTTTGTACTTACTAATTCAATCCCTTATGTATTTGATATTGATAGCATCTTCATTTTCTATAATTGAACCCTTCATGTAGGCCTGATTTTGATAGCTAATTGTATTTTTTTCTTCTTTATTTAATTTAACCCCTTGTGTACTTGATTTCAATAGTTGTTTTTTCTTTTTTTTTCTTTTTTTTCTTTTTTAAATATTTGGAAGATCTTATACCCGTATTTAATTTAGAATTTATTTTCTAAATAAGGTTTTTATTACAATGATTCAGACAGCAGTTGCACTCTTCAGTTATGTAGGCTTGCAAAATAAATTTGTACAATACTTGTAAAACTACGCAAGCAATTATATAGTCACTTTATTATGGCATGATATGCTGAATAAGGTGTAAATTAGTGAAACCCACCCACCTCCCTTACACATGGCTTAGTGGTAGTTACTCCAAACTTGAAGCTTACTTTACTTGGGGCTTACTACAAGCTTGAACTTTACTCTAGCAAGTCACTAATTTATGACCATTTGATCTAGGTTAACCTTCATCTAAGGGTCAGAGATGATTGGACCAGCGAGGCTATTCCTGTCCATATAACAAACAAGTGAATCTCTAGAAACTTCTTTGAGGGTATAAAACCATGGGAGTTTCTTGGCCATATGCATCTGTTTACTTGTCTGCTTTGAAAGTAATTCTAGTTTGCTACATGTGTGTGAGAGGTTTTTAGAGCTTGTGAAGTTTTGATATATGGTGGTGTGGAGCTGAAGCAAAGTGCAACATGGCTAAGTCTGGTGGAACTACTACTCAGGTCTTCTAATTTATGATTGCAATTAGACTCTTTCATCTCTCCCTCTGATTTGTATGTTTGGTCTAGGGTTTGATTTTTCTTGCGACTGCAATAACAAGCTGTAAAGGGCTGTTGACACCTTGTCTACAAACATAATCCTAACTGTGGTTTTGGTTGTGTTTATGGGGACAGGTGAGGTCCTTTACCTCTGGTTTTTTCTTACTTTACTACACCAACATTCAAGGGATGAGAGGATTTCTGGAAACTCAAACGATTTTGTGTTTGTATAGTCAGTTTTAAGACAAACTTTTCTCTATTATTTGGGTTGTTTTGTTATACACTACTATATTGTAAGTAGTGTGTTGATTGAGAATTCTCTGGTGGAAAACACTATGTGTCTATACTGGTAATTTGGAATCACAAGAGAGGGAACAAATCTGATTAGGTTTGAATTGATAATGGGCTGATTGAGAATGAAATTTGGTGAGGAAGGTGATAAAAGTTGCCGTGTAAAGGGATGTCCCGCCCACCCACCCTTAGGGGTAGGGAAGTTTTTTCATTTGCTTTTTTTCCATTTTTTTAAATGTAAAATTTAACCCCTTCTTTATTTAATTTTGGTAGCTTCTTGCTTTTAGTTTTTGTTTTTTTTTTTATTTTTATTTTTTCAATTCAACCCCTTATCTACTTGATTATGATAGCTTATTGTTTTTTTAATCTCTTTAATTTTTTTATAATTCAACTCATTATGGATTTTGCTCACTGATTGTTTTTTCCTAATTTTATTCAAGTTTCAACCCATTTATGTATTCTAATTTCAATAGCTTATTGTGTTATTCTTTTTATTTTTATATAATTTAACCCCTTCTGTACTTGATTTCAATAGCTTATTGTTTTCTTTAGCCGTTAGTTTTTGAATTTTAATTCAATCCTTTTGTATTTGATTAAATGATAAGCTTCTTGTCTTTTTTATTTCCTTAAAAAAATAAAAAATTCAGTCCCTTCTGCAAGAAATTTGTGAACTTATTGTTTTGATGCACCAAATAAAAATTGGTTTGTAACCGTATTCAAGAGAACACATCTACTTTATTTTATTTTCTAAGAGTACCTTTACATTCTTACAAATATATAGTTATATATAACTATTTGCTTGCATGTATTATTCGTCTACTTAAGAAAGTCAAGAGTTCAATAGGTCCTATAGAATTTCAACTAAAATAGAGATGAATTCATAGATTAATTCTTCAAAATTTGAGTTCACTTTGATAATGTTGAACACACATTTTTTTAGCATAAACTGTAAACAATAGAATGTCTTCAATTAACCATGCACTTAATTTTTGATTGAAGCAAAAAACTATCTTCGACATACATACCTTACGTATAGAAAGCACCCAATTATACAAATATACACTATTAATACACTATTTTTATTTTTTTCGTGAGAGTAATTTCTCTTTGTTCATTCCAACTATTGAATAATTCATAAATATAAATCTTAATTACCATACTGAAAAATGGATGTGAGAGTTGATGTTATTATTATCGAGCACGATGTATTCCAAAGCAACTAACACAAAGAACATGGATCTCTTTGAAAAATTGTTCTCCAAAATCTCTTTCAAAATTCATTTACATTACATTATTGTACTCTACTTTAATTTATATCTACTCTTATTTCTAGAATACTATGTAAATCCAATAACTTCACCGACATATTTTTCATCTGAGATTCATCTTAAAAAAATAGTGAAGATGTCACTTATCCATAGCTCTTGGTGTCTTTATTAAATCCATAGTTTTCAAAATTAGGATGAGAATACATTTTGCGTTGGACAACTCTGTCGGATAACAATACAGTGACACGTGGTGTGAACAATGTAGGATGCTTACAACCCCGTTCATATCCAGATCTTCCCACCGAGGCTTGAACTCCCCTCCGACCAGACCAGTGTTTAAATTTCAACGGCGCCAAGCCTCCGCGTCGAGCTGGATCATAAGGTTTCAAATCACGGCGAATCCCTTTGTGTCAGTTTTAGCAATCTTCATTGGCTCATCTTGATTTGAACCACCATCCAGCGAGAAATTTGATGAACGGCTAGGATTGACAATGATAGTGTACAAGAAGTACACATACGTACTCTTAGGTCCCAACAGTACAGAACTGTTTTGCCAAAAGTGCACTACGTCTAGCGTACCATTACCCATGTGCTTGATGTGCCGCCTTCGCTTGATGGTGTGATTTCTTCATACCTTGGCAACTCCAGACTCCAAGGCTTCCATAGTGATCCACAAACCAAGTAGAGTGCCTTACAATTACGTGCTGACAACAACAACAAGGAAGTTAAAAGGCGGTTGCTGAGGTCAAGTAGGCGCCCACTGAAGAAAGACCAAAAGCATCAACAGACAAAGCGGAGAGCATACCATATAATGGATAACATGCTCCTCTCCGAAGGCCTTTAAGTATGCCTTTCCCCACTTGTGTATCTTCTGCTTGAACTACATCCTTTGCTCTGCTGTCAACATCAATCCGGTCAAATATGGTACGACCTCTTTGAAGGCTTGCCACATCTGATACTTTGCAATGTGGTCAGCTCCACTTCTGGCATTATTATTCTCAACTTGACAAATATCCTTCCAGGCCTTATCATTGCCAGACCAAAAGCTTAGCCTAAAAAGTCTGCTGGCAACAACACCTCTTAGAGATGGTTTCAGTGGCTCGTTTCAAGTGTTGTCACTCAGCTTCGGGTCCCTCCTAATCTCTACGTTTCCACCATGAGCCACAATTGCGGACAACGACTTCTCCATCTGTTCAATTGCAGTAGCCCTAAGTCTCTGATTCTGTATGTTCCAAACATACATGATATGCATGTGCACAATCTTCTTTGTTAATCGAACCAAGGCATCTAGTGTACAAATGTGCACTCTGGACAAAGGAATTGGCAGGAAGGGCCTCCACCTAGTAGATGTTGTCATGTCACAAGGTTCTTCTGGTACGCTGTTGGAAAAAAGCCCCTCCACCCAGTTTGCTTTACCACGGCTTCTGATGGCAGCATTTGCCTGACTTGCTGTCCCCACAGTGGGCTTAATCTTCTTTTGCTTGAAGTATATGCAGTTCATTACACATGCAGGCCCAGCCTAAAGCCGATACATGCACTTAATTGTCTTCATGTCTGCTGCAAGGTGCTACTCCACATCGAATTCACCAACTCCGGGGACATGTAGTCTCTGGCCATCTGACTGTTCTGCAATCACAGTTAGTAAGTTCAATTTTTTAATTATTCACAACAGAACTTTGTAGGACTCCTTCTTGACGTGAAACGTGGCAACTCGCCAAATCTCCTCCTCGGATTGTACTGAGAAGTACCTCTCGTGGTCCACCTAAATGTCAGCGTCCAATGCCTTGTTCATCAATGTGATGCTAACACGTTCAAATTTCTTCCCGTTTACAATCTCCGCCTCATCCAGTTTGAGGACAAATATCAACGGAGCCCCTTCCAACTATGCAAGAATCTCCTCACGTGAGAATGTTTGTGTAATGCAATCGAATTAGCTTCCTTTGTTAAAGACACACAATGCAGTTGCTGGCACCAAACGGACATTCACCTTTGCTGCCAACATGATAAGAAGATGATGCATACCTGCTCTGCTAGACCACCTCAAGGTCCTTGAATAGTGAATTATTTTCATCCAAGACCACCTCCTTGAGGTGGTCCAGCAGAGCATGGTGAATGTTTGAATCCCGGCTGCCCTCCGTGCTGGAAAAGTTGATGGACAGGCTTGCTCAGATCACAACAAACCTCGCCTAACAAGTGGTGCATAGCGTGCATCAAGCGGAATTTGGGGACGGTAGCTTAAAGGCTCCGCCACTCTTGCTGCCATCGAGAGTCCAGAGATCCGAAGTAGTGCTTCAAGCTCTCAATGGCTCGGATCGGACTGGAAGTATGAAGAAAAACGTTCTTAAGATTGCCAAATACCCAAAACTCCAGAGTTCTCAACAACCAAATCCTAAACCATAGCCACTCAAGGAAATTGCAAAATGAAATGAAGAGCATCATCTACCCTAGTACAGGCCATGCACGACTCAAACTTCTAATCTGGAAAACGCACTTACAGTATGTTCTCGGTCAACGGCAGTAGGAGTTGCAAGAATACCCTTCCAATGCTTGTTGCTCAAATTTGTAATTGCTGCGAGCGCGTATCTGTAAAAAACCGCTCACAAGTTAAGTTGTCACTCTCAACCTCGAATTCCTAAGATCCACCTTAGAATGGGGTCTTCGGTTCTGCAACACCCAAATTCTAGGCACCCAACTTTGTTTCACCCCATTCGTAGGAGGGGAGACCAACCTAGTCCCGGCCAAGCTTCATGCCATGAACCCGCTATGGCAACAAACTTTGAATCTTGAAACGGTTGACACCAATCTCCCGTCATCTCTCCTTCGACTCGGGCTTCAAGGTCAGTAAATGCAAGGAGTCGTGGTTCACCAAACAACGGAGCCACCTCGGCGCCACTAGGCACACCGACCCCGCCCCGCAATCCCATCCCGATTCCATTAAGACGCACTCTTAACTCCGCGAGCAGCGATTCTGTCACCCGCTGCCAGCGCCAGAGGTTGTTTTGGGCAAGGGGTTCACCTAATTTGGGCAGGCTTACGCGGCCTTTTGGAGACCCTTTTTTGCACGTAATGGTTACATAGCGCAACTCACAAGCGCTCTAGCTTTCCAATGCACCATGTCTTGTCCTTCTGCGATGTTTGCATGCAATCTTAATGGACACACAGTGCAACCACTCCCAACAAATTTGTGCTCCTCATGAACGTTCATGCGCATCTCAGCAGCCATAGACGCCTGGAAAATGAGCATACGTGGCTCAACTCCCGCAGGCGTCTGGAGGTGAGCACAATAAAGTGGACCACAAAGTACAACATGTGATCACTAAGAAGTGAATATGAAGTTTGCTGTTTTTTAAAGCTCAAAGCTGATATTTAGCATTTTGGTGTAGTTTTTGAGCATTTTAGTCACTGTCTAGGGTGTCACAAGGTATCCTATCGTCGTAAAAAGAACATCCTTAATTGAAACTTAATTTGACCACTAGTTCTAAATCATGAAAATTAACTTTTCCAAAGTCTTAATTTCTTCATTTTGGAGCCTCTATTGTCTTTAGATGGTCGACTCAATGCTGGCTTCGAAACTTTGTGAGCTGGTAATCGACGCCAATAAGCCCGCGTGCCTATGCACTCAAAGCTCCTCGTCGCCGAGCTTGCCAAGCTATATCACGTTGTCACAATTTGAACCCTATAGCAAAACCTGAAGGCACTCGATTTTCACTACTGCAAAGGGAATCGTCATAACCTTTTACAGGACTCGCAAGGCACCATTGACTATCGGAACATCTACATGGAGAAGAGACTCAATAACCTTCACCAAAATGGCCTTCCTATTGCCACGGAATTCTTCCTTGTTGAGTCGTATTGCCACCTTGATCACCATGCCTGTTTCACGTGGGTTCCTGCAAAGGGTGTTGTTAACGAGCGGGGCCGAAAACCTATGCTCCTCATTTTTCGGCGCTTTTGTTGTCTTTTGCCAAGACTATAGCTTGAAGCCAAATTGGTGTGCGAGACCGTGCTTATATGGCAAGTCAAAGGTAAGCAATGCGGCATCTCCAGGCGGGACACATCAGTAGCGGACGACGAGCTGTGGCGAACAGTCCCTGAATTTGTTCGAGAGTGCCAGATTGCACCAGATTTTCACAATTATCACCGTAATTTTACCGCAGAGCTTTTCGAAAGGCTCTTCACAAAGCTCTGCTGCAGTCTCCGGGTAGACTACGGCGTCTGCCACATCCACATGGACAGCGCTAAGTACCACTTCCGAAAAGTCGACCCACAGCCAACAACATTAACGCGCCTTATAGATATTCGCGCTTGGTTGGAGAGTAAAGATGTAGCTATACTGATGCAAGAAAACAGCACGAATTTGACAAAATTGAAGCTTCCTGAGGCTCTTCAAATCCCACTGGTCTACGCGTCGTACAAAATTGTCCAAAGTTACGGGCATGTGATTATAAAGACCCTTCTATGTCTCTGCGAGCTGCAGTCCATCGAGCAAGTATGGGGCATGGTAAAGAACAAGATTGTTGCCGCCTCTAACATAGACAAGACAGAGTTGAGCCTCAGGAACCGCCTCCTCGAGTTCTTTGCCGCCATTACACCCAAGCAATTGCAAGTTGCTTGGAAAAAGACGATCATAAATTGCTAGGACTGTTGGCAAATCTCCATGGAGGAACTGGAGAAAGGCGTCGACGATATCACGGACGATGGCACTAGCGACGGCATTCATGGCAGTGGAAGTGATAGCACTAGCGCGCGGGTGGTGACATCACAGGTGAATAGATGTGTTCAATATTGTTAATCCTCCCAAAAATCAATTGTCATATTTCAATTTTTGAAGAATGTTTTCCAATATGTAGACCTTGCAATACATGGTTTCAGATTCAAAATTGGTTAGGTTTTGGGCTCTAGGTCATCGGTTGAGTGAGGACTCTATCTTTCTGTCGTGATCTCTATTTTAAGAGTACATTTCAGCCCAAAGGCTTCTCCTCCCAACCTAGTTTGGGACAGTGGAATCATGCTTCTTCTCTCGAGTTTGGCCCAGTCTGAACCGGCTCTTCGTCGTAATTCTGGTTGTGGTGATGGAGGTTTTGGTTTCGTTGAATATGAGAGGTTCTTGTTTGCAAGATGTTCTTCTTGAACCGAGTACCTGCTTCGAAACGTTGTTAAGTTCGTTTAGGATGTAGCGGATTCAAGAAACGGGCTTAGTCTCACGGCAAGGTTGCCAGGAGATGAGGTTATTGTATATACCGTCAAATATGAGGTTCATAGGGCGAGATACGCTGGAGTTTCTAGTGCGAGATGTTATTGTGACACACGGGTCCATGGCCGACAAGTTGCAGTATGTGTATCCGTTTACCGCGATGACTTCAGTGCTCAGCACAAGCACATCCAGGCGCTTGGTGATGAACTCGGCTGGCTACTGCCTGATTTTGATATTTAGAGCATCCCTAGCGGACTTGTAAGCCCTTAAACCTCCATCCGGCTTCATCCGGGTTAGAGGCTTAAGGGTCCTCTAAGGTCCCAATGGTGACCTCTAAACACCTTTCTCATCCAAGCCGCAAACTCTAAAGGGTAAAAGATCACTAAATTTCAGTCCTTTAAAGGTCACCCTTAAATCGCCAGAAATAGAAAATTTCAAGCTCTCATCTTTCTATCTTCTTTCCACTACCCTTGGATTTAGATTTCTTTGGCAACTTGTTAAAGAGTTTCACAACAATCAAGTAGAGAAATCGTTTACATATCACCTTTAAGGGAGGACCAAAATTCCACTCAACCTATAATTGTGATGTGACTGTCCGTCAAAGGCCCTTTAAGGGTTTACAGTAAGGGGACTACTGGGATGCTCTAAATAGACATTTCTTTTTGCAATCAGAAGCACCTGTTCATTGAGAGTGCTGTGAGCCTGTCTGATTGAGTTGGGATTCATAGTGGTCAGTTTTCTTCGTATTTCATGCAAGCCTTGTATTTTTGGACAAGTTAGTGAAAATCATATTTACCTGATCATTACAGAGCAATTGGGTGGGTGTTAAATTCATATCTAAAACACCGGTGCTGTCGGGTATTCTTCCCAAAAATGTTGTTGATTGATTTATAATTGTCGGTTGCAAAATGTAAATGTGTTAATAATTCAATAATGCAATTTCATTAATTCCTGGAAAGTTATTGAACTGTTTACGATTCCCCTTCTACCAATGTTAATCTGAATGCAGGTGTTGAAGCAGTACGCAACCAATTCTGGTGTGCAGGTGTCACCAATGGAGATTCAGTCCTTGGTTTCAGAGGGTGGTGATGTCAAATGCAAGGATAATGTTGTTGCGGAAGATGACAAATCTCTTGGAGAGGACAACCACAGCGGATATGACGAAGATCAAATCAGGGGCTGACGAAAGCTGATTTCTGTAGACACTTTCAAGTTTGTGCATGAAGCTATCAAGTGTGGCTCGTTTCTCTATAGTTCTTTACAGAATGCTCGCAATGCCGGTAGTTAGACCAACTCTCCATAGAAATCTTTTGAAGTTCGTCCATGGATATCAAGATGGTCGTAGTCTTTTATGTATCCTTGACAAATGAAGAAGGCGAGAGACAGGAGGTTACTATTGCCGATAAGACAGCTTGGGGTCCTTTATAGGATGCTCAAAATGACTCTTTCTACACATATCTCAATTCCATTCCTAAATTGAGGCATGGGACTAACCTTATGTTTTTGGTGTGCGTGAGGAATTCGACGGCAGGCTTAGTTATCTCACATCAAACAACTGCACAAGAATGATGCATCTTGGCATTATTGAAAAGCTTCAACTGTATTGGACACAAAAGACCGAAAAGGAGTTGTCATGCAAGTTATACACGATATAAACAAGTTATTTTCACAGCTAGAGACTTGCTTTGTACTCCAATTAATGAATAAATACCTTTTTTTTTTTTTTTTTTTTTTTTTTTTTTTTTTTTTTTTTTTTTTTTTAGGTTGAAACACATGGATGATTTCCATTGATAAAGGAAAAAATACAAGGAACTAGGGGATAAATGAATAAATACCTTTGCAAGCATGCCAAAGACTCGCATGATAAGGCGAGTACTGTGCACCCTTTTTTACGGTTTTGGAAGTATGAATCAATGTCCACAGGCCTATTCTTGGAAGTTCTTTTTGCAATAGACCTTTGGAAATGTAGAAGGGCTCCCAGAAAACCCAGTACTTTTTGTCGCTGACTGTCTTCACGAGCTTCATCTTTCATGTACTTTCTTCACGCATCTTCTACTCACTCAGTAGTTGTAGGTTATAAAATTGCTGTTAGTTGACATAATTCATTCAGCACGTACTTAATCAACTTCTCCAAATTTGTATTTCGTTTAGTTTCCTAGCACAAAATTGGACTTGTTGCCAATGAGGGATTGTGATAGTAATTAGAAGAAACTGAAGGTGAGGTGGCATCACCCAATAAAGGAGGGAGAACGCTATTTTGCATGTTGTAACGGTGGGCCCCGTCGCGGCGTCCGACGTGGCCCGCCACGCTGGCCGCTCGCGTTTCCCCCTTGATCCCGCGGTTCCGGTAAGTCGCGAAACGGGTAAAATCGCGATGTCACGTAACACTGTACCACGAGACACTCCCTCCCACGTCTCTTGGAGACATTGAGAACTGGCCGTTCCCCGTGACACTGGATCTGAAAATCTAACAGCAAACTCAAAAAAAAAGTGACGTCACTCTGACGTCAGAACTCACATCGCCTTCCTCGACCCGGCTAGGGTTTCTAGTGGATTAGGTTTCCAGTGTTCTTGTCTTGTCTTCTCTTTCTGTCTGTGCTTGGTTTCCTGGTTTGATCGAAGTTTACTGTACCGGTTTTGTTGTTTCCAGCTCTGTCCAAAAGCAATGTGAATTCCATGTGGGTGGGGAAGTTCATTCCTGAAGAGTTTGAAGTCCTGCTAGCAGATCACCAGTGTCACTACGGTTTCTTTCACATTGTTCTACTGTTCACGTGTTAGGGTTAGGCCTTTCCCCCTCGGCGGGAACCTACGTTGCGGTGATTGTTAGTGTCTGTGTCGTTAGCGTTCTGGGTTTGGGAATGGGCGGCATGGAGGGCAATGCTGCTGAGTTCCCAGTTTCGATGGACGTTGATGGATTAGGGTTGGATGTAGATCCTACTGCCTTCAATATTCACAAAGTGCAACTACAGGCAATTGTCGATCGCGTGCAAAACCCTCTTGATGGTAGTTTCGGACACCGCGATCTGAAATGGGAGCTAGAATATCGTCCGCCCCGTGCTGAGCACAAGAAATCGTACGTTGTTCAACAATGTTTTGTTCCAACTGACAGGGTTAACGACTTCATCGAAGGTATGCAGTGTGGGCTGGAAGGTGCATAGTGCACATTTCGTGCGAACAAGGAGAATCGGAAGCCCAATCTAAGTTGAGATGGACACAAGACTTCCATGGAGTTCATCAGATTTGGAAACCTCATTGTCACAGTGTTGTCCTTCAGAATTCGTCTGCGCATATGTGTATGGTTTAGATTAGTACTGATTATTGCATCATCCGCAGATTTAGGTGTGAGTATGGACCAAAGGATTTCTTGGATATTGTGAAGCCAATTTCGGAGGATCTCCTCCCTAAGTCCAAGAAAAAACCTAGAGTTCCTGACTACGTACCTGAGGGGAACACTCTTGCACCGACTCGGAAAGCTAGAGCCAAGAGGACAAATGCTTTTGGAGGAAGAAAGGCTCCTCAGAGATTCAAGTCGAAGACACCTGCATGTGTCATAGACGCTATGGATTGGATGGTACAAGAACCCATTGCCTCTCCGAAGAAGCGGAGAACTAGGAAGTCGAAGGGACAGGTGAGTCCTCCTGCAGTGCCATGCAAAGGGACCTGCAATACCAAGACTAGGGCAGGAATTCCCGACCTGAATGAAGTTCCTTGCGACGAACCTCTCTACACTAGCCCTCCTCCAAGTGCGAAGAAGAAAAACGTCCGTAAGAAGAAGCAAGTGGGCAGTTTGAAGGATCCCAGTGTCACTGGCCAACAGAACTGTGCGACAAAGCCGAGAACACTCAGTGTCACCAGGAGACGTGGGAGGGAGTGTCTCGTGGTACAGTGTTACGTGACATCCCGATTTTACCCGTTTCGCTACTGACCGGAACCGCGGGATCAAGGGGAAACGCGAGCGGTCAACGTGGCGGGCCACGTCGGACGCCGCAATGGGGCCCACCGTTACTACATGCGAAATAGCGTTCTCCATAAAGGAGCAGCAATGAAAACAGTTGTTGAGCAGAAAATTTTATGCCTATCCACCTAATTTGAACCCAAGTAAATTGTTGCTCTTGTTTAGCTTCACCTCTACACGGTTTTGGGCTGCTTCGCTTTCTTCTACTTCTTTTCCACAAATTCCATTTGGACCACCAATTTCTTTCCAAACCCTGAGGCATTCTTGGATGGACTGACCAACTTCTAAGTTATCCTAAAGCTGGGTGTTCATTTGGCTTGGATGAACTTCTTCTACCGAGTCGTCTGATGCTGAGAAACTGGTACGTCCTTTTGAATCGTCATCTAAAGTCATATTCTTGGCTGAATCTTCTTCCGGTGTCGATAATGTCTTTTTCTTTCCAGAAATCTTCCTTAGAAATAGATTGGTACTCCGAGTAGGAGTAGTGTCCAACCTCTGCTTTTAACTTTGGCCTTTTAGAGACGGCATGACTCAGCAACTAAGGTAGGATGCTGGAAACGGGATCACAATAAAAAACAGTTAACATCTAGCATCTTTGTTCATTCTAAGGTAGAAATGTCTTATTTTCCGTGACCTAAAAATTAAACCATGTACTACGAATATACATTATCAATCTAAAATAAACATAATTATGGATGTAAACCGTTTTTGGTCGTGATCCCTCCTACCTTAGGGCTTCAGAAGAAGTTGGGTGAATTCAAGAGCTTATCAGTCTACAGGCTCGTTCCGAGGATATAGCAATTTCCAGAATTGGTGAGTGCACTCGCTCCATTTGGATTTGAACGATTGAATTATTGTCTGGTAGCAGTAGAGGGGAGGCCGTGAGTGCGATAGCAGCCTCGTGATTGGTCAAGAGGAAGGCCGATATGGAAGGATAGAGGAGCTTCTCTTGCGACGAGGACCAAGAACGATGAGAACCAGGGTCCCACCACTAAAAAAGGAGAGTAGAATATGATATTCTTTTGATCCTCGCGCTCTCGACCAATCACATTGTCACTTCTTGCCTCCCCTCGACTGCTACATACGATATTAGGCGAGAGGAGGAAGAATATTGGTGGTAGTAGGGAGCCCCGATAGCCGAGCCATAGTGCGGCGATGGCGCGGGGTGACCTGCTACCACCAATATTCTCCCTCCTCTCGCCCAATATCTAGTATGTAGCGATGACTTTAAGGATTTTGACGACTTCCTACAATTTGTGGTCTTCGACAAGGGATCCGCCTTTTGCTCATGTTGCGGATCCAGATTACGCTCCCTTCGAGGAGTTTGGATTACCACTCCAAGCTGACTAGAAAGTGCAATTGCCTCATGTTGCGGATCCAGATTACGCTCCCTTCGAGGAGTTTGGATTACCACTCCAAGCTGACTAGAAAGTGCAATTGCCTCCATTGCGGGAGAGAGTTCAACTTCACCTACATGCTTGAAGAGCTTGGCTTAAAGAGATTCGGAAATCCCTAGTATTATCATACGGACCAGGGATAGGAGAATGGCCTAAACATCCGTCATAGCGGACTTCAGCTGCTGAGCCTTACAGGTCAAGATGCTCACGATCTTCTGCTGATCAACTTGACCCTCATTTAGGTAACATTGATTGTACAACGTGGCTTTTGCTACGGTTTCACCTGGCAACTCCACCACTCCGCAAATTAGGTCTAGAACAGTATCTGTTCTGCATGGTAAAATCAAATTTCCTCGCTCTACTTCGCCAATTCTAGCATTATGGCGGCCACTTGAGCCGTCAATTTCTTGTTCTTGTTGGTGTAATATGTGTTCAGTACCTCTTAGTTGAGATCGTGTTGATACCCTAGCATAGACAAAGCAGTGCTTCTCAGAATAGAAAGCGGCGTCATCTTCCTTGTATAAATTACTTCTCTGCTAATAAAAGTGCAGTTGCGCAGTTGCAACAACATGGTACCAGAGCCGAGGGGAGGCTTGTACCTGTCGAGGAATCCTTGTTGCTAGTAATCTGAGTGAGCACTGCTCCTCATAAGAGAGAGTCTCATGTCTCATAGCGATGTGGTAAAGGACGTCTTTAGTCCTGGTGCAAAGACGAGAAGAGAAGTTAGAGAACAGAGTTCAACAGGATAGATCAATGAGTTGGTTAGAGAATCAAAGAGAGAAATTTCAGATTTACAGGAAGAAAGCTCAATTGAGCAAGATAGTCAGAGTTATTCTAGCGGTGAGATATAGATAGAAATGGCTCAAACATCGAGTAGTAAGAACATCTCTCTTAGGGAAGCCGATAAGCTTTCAAGAGATGAAAAATTTAGTGTCTGGAAAGTGAAAATGAGAGCTTTGTTGAGGAAAGAGAAATTGTGGGAGATTATTGAGAATAAGAGTGTACCTACGGCTTTTCTAGCAGCGTTCGATACGCAGAGGAACGTGAGTGAGAATAAGCTAGCTGAAGACAAGGCTGCAGTTGTTGATGCTATAATTAGTTCAGTGAAGGATGATATTATTCATGATATCGCAGATTTTGATGATCCAGCTAACTCTTGGGGAAACTGAAACAGAACTATGAATCTGGTGATCCATCATAGATTTTGTTAGTTTCATTACAGATTTATCACAATGAAGATGAAAGAGGGCACTTCAATGGAGGATTATATTTGCAATGCTAAGGAGCTGCGAAGCAAAATGGCCAGAATGGGAGAACCAGTTTTAGATAGGACAATGTTTCAAGTTATGGTGCAAGGGTCACCTAGAAGCTATGAAAGCACAATTACTACATTTCAGAATATGGAGGTGATACCTACCTTTGATAGGTTGTGTAAAAAGCTACAGACTGAGGCTCATAACATTAAACAACGCATCATGTAGTTGGGAGAAGAACAAGATACAGAAGCATTATTTGCAGGTTATTATGGAACTTCATCAACCCGAGGAGGCAGCAGCGGAAATTTCCGAGGATGTGTCATTGGAATTACTCACCAAGAGGACAAGGAAGTGGAGCAAATCAAGGTAACAGTATCAACAATTTTTATTGTTATCGTTGTGGCAAGGCAGGACATATTGCAAGAAACTGTCGAGATAGTAAGTACAAACCACAGGACAGTTCTAATGTCGTTGAATAGGAGCAAGAAATAGAGAGTATTGAGGACCTTGAAGCTTCGTTAGTTGAAATCACTAAGCTTCTTGATGAGCAGAGCTAGTTTTTGGATTCTAAAGCTTCTGCTCATATGACCAAAGACAAGCAGATTTTAAATGATGTCAGTTCAATTAGCACAGGTGGTCAAATTAAGGACGTAGGAGGAGAATCTCATCGAATTCAAGGAAACGGATCTATTAGTTTACAGACTCTTGATGGAGAAATAAAATTATCGAATGTTCTGTATGTGCCTTCGCTTACAAAAAGTTTGATATCGGTAAAGCACTTATAGATAGAGGGGTGTAGTAGTCTTTGCAAAGACTAGATGTTGATTACTTGACAATCTGAGAAACAAGAATATTTTAGCAACTGGGATACGTGATCCAGCTAATGGATTATACAAGTTTACTTCACAGCATGAGGTAAATAGTGTGGTATCGGAAAATCTTGCCAAATTATGGCACAATAGATTTGGTCACTTACATTTCAGAGGATTATCTCATCTATGGAAAGCAGACAGAGCTAAAGGATTACCTCCAATTCATTATTATCATGAGGTGTGTGAAAACTGCCTAGCGGGAAGACAAATGAGAGAGAGATTTTCAAAACAATTTGCATCAAGAGCAACCAAGGTACTTGAATTAATACATGGTGATTTAATGGGACCTTTACCATGTGATTCCTTGGGAGGATCAAAATATATTATGGTTCTTACTGATGACTACTCACGAAAGAGCTGGTCATTCTTTCTTGCGGTAAAATCTGAGTCATTTTTGAAATTCAAAATCTTCAAGGAAAGAGTGGAAATTAAAACAGGAAAGAAGATTCAAACTTTCAGAACTGATAGAGGTAGCGAGTTTCTTTCAAAGCAGTTTTCAAAATATCTGGAGGATAATGGAATTAAGAGGCATCTTACATAGGCAAGAACGCCGCTGCAGAATGGAATTGCAGAAAGAAGGAACAGATCTATCATTCAGAAAATGGTAAGTATGATGTATGCAAACAAAGTACCTGGATATTTATGGATAGAAGCTGCTAACTCTGCGACCTACTTGAGAAACAGAGGACTGACACGTGCTAATGGGGGAATTACTCCAGAACAAAAGTACACAGGTAGAAAGATATATGCCAGTCATCTAAGAACTTGGGGTTGTCTGCCTTATTTGCATGTTCCGAAAAGTGACAGAGAAAAACTAGGAAGTAAAACCTCAAGAAGATTATTTGTAGGGTATGATCTGGAGACAAAAGCTTACAGGGTTTACTTGCCTGATAAACGCAAGATAACTATCAGTCCAGATGTCACTTTCGATGAAAGTAAACTTGGCCTATTGCATGTTCAGCTTTTAGAACCTATTAATGAGAGCAGGTTAGAATTCGATTTTGGAAATTGGACAGGTGTAACTCATAGAGCATCGGAAAGTTCAGTCTCTGAAGAAGTTGAAGAAACATCTCAAGAGCTACCCTACAAGGACACCCAAGATATTTCACAAGAGCATATCAGGACTCAACTACAAGAAGGAAATATACCGGAGAGACCCGGTAATATATTATGTGAACAACGATCTGATACAAACAGGTACTCACGGCGGGAGAGAATGCCCTCTACAAGATTAAGAGATTATTACTCTTATTTAATAGAAACGGATAATAATAAGCCAACTAGTTATGCCGAAGCTAGTCAGAACAGAGGCTGGATAGCTGCAGTGGGAATGGAAATTGAATCAATACAAAAGAATCATACTTGGGATTATGTAGAGTTATCTGAGAGAAAGGATGCAATCACAGCAAAATGGGTATACCGAACAAAGAAAGATTCATCAGGAAATATACAAAAACTAAAAGCAAGGGTTGTAGCAAGGGGTTTTGAACAAGTACTTGGTGTAGATTTTTATGATACTTTTGCACCGGTTGTACGTTGGTCGACAATCAGAACGATTGTGGCAGTAGCTGCAAGCAAGAAGTAGGATGTGCAATAGTTAGATGTCAAAACTGCATTTCTAAATGGACTTTTGAATGAAGAAGTTTACATGCATATACCACCACGTTTTGAAACTCAAGAAATCAAAGGAAAGGTTTGCAGGTTGAGAAGAGCTCTTTACGGTTTGAGATAGGCACCTCGTGCATGGTACTCAAGGATTGATGAGTACCTGAAAGATTAGGGTTTAACAAAGAGCAAGAACACCGGTTTCATTAAAAGTGGACATAACCATGTGCGCTTTTTTTAAAGGATTATTTTTTAATTATTAAATTATTAAGTTTATTGTACATTTAGTTTTTCATCTAAATATGACTTAATGAAAAAACAAAGAAGTTGAAAAGAGGGGTGAGGCATTTGCCACACCTTTTAGTCAATTTTATAAAAAAATAAAAAACTTTTTGGGAGGGGGCCATAGGCCACACACTCTTTTAAACTTTTAAATATAAAAATACTAGCATGTTGCATATGACACACCCTCTTTTGAATCTTAATAAAGAAGAAAGAAAGATAGGGATGATGCATATACTACACCTTTAATTCCAAATAAACCAAAGAAATAAAGGAGACATGGACCCTCTAAATTTCCACTATATTGGTCCCACGTCCTACAGAAGAGGTTCTCTAGATTAAATTTAGGTCGTAGGACCTAAATTTGACCAAAGCAATTCTAAAAAAATTGTAAAACCTTGAATTTGTGATTTTAAGGTTTTACATATTCTACATGAACAATGTTTTACATTCTAAAAAGGGGTTCTTCTAAGATTTCGATGGGTATACATTAGTGTGCGCCCTTCTAAAAGTGGTACATATCCATGCAGTTTATGCAGCCACACTTTTCTTTGGAATGACCAATTTGGCAAAATTCTGCACCAAATTCTAACAACACATTAATCAGCCATCCTAATTGTTCAAAGAATTTCATTTTATGCTACCTCACAACTGACTACCTTGCAGACAGTAACTGTTCAAAGTATTTCATTTTAAACTATCCAAGGCCTTCCACAACTGACTCCCTCGCAGAGATGAACTGTGTAGACAGTAACTGAAGCTCTGCATTTGGAAATTATAATTCTAACTAACAAATGTGCAACGTAACAAACTTCTCTATGACTTGAGACTATCAGGAATGGGAAAAGAGCTCTAGATCCACATTGAGCGAGAATTGCATTTTGTTCATAAGAAGTGCATTCTGCGATGGATGCAAATTGGGCCACCCCAGACTCCACAGAGCACCTCCATCATCTCCTCCTCGATCATCACTCCTTTCCTGCAAACACGCACGTATATGCAACCTCAACCGCAACTCTTAGCTGGGGTCTTTGGATGGAGGGTAGAGAAAAGGGAAGATGGGTGATAACTATGTTTCACAGCGGGTTATGGGAGAAGGCAATAGAGAATGAAAGGAGGGGGCTCGGTCTTAGGGGAGAATAGGTTGTCTCTAGAGCCAGGGCGTCTTGGTCGTAGGAGAGTCGTTGTGCAGTCTATGACTACTCAATCCACAGAGGTAGGACGTCAACCGCTAGGGTTCAGTGTCTTAGGAAACAAGGAAGAATTGTCGTTGGTTTTAGTTGTGTTCTGTAGTATGCAAGAGAAATAGACAGAGAAGCAGTCTGGGAGTCCAAAGGAGGGGTGAAGTCGAGAGAGATAGGCTGACGACCTGAGGAGGCAGTTGGGGCGTCAAGGAAGCCAAGGTTAGTCCAAGTTGCAATCAAAGAGAGTGTGGGAGGAAGGTATCATAGTATTCATAGTTTGACAAAAGCAGCCAGGGTTACAAAAGGAGCCGCATCAAGGCAAGGGCTAGAGGTCCTAGAGTTGCACTAGGTTGACACTGCTCTATCAAAACTACCAAGACTACTTGCTATGCGTCGTGCCTACTTACTTATACTATTATGCCGTCTTCGGAACTGGGAGTTCTTCTTTGATTGCGCTTTGCCACCAACCGCCTTAACTGCGAGTCTCAGCAAATTTTCCAATGGTAACATTTCACCCTCCTTCAGTGAGTGCAATTCATCCCTGGATTGCTGTGATCGCTTTAGGTTTTGGTCCGCTGGTGCGCTGGCTGTCTGTCAGGGCGGGTGGTCTTGCGAGGAAGCTGCGCTTGACGCCGTGGAGGAGTCTGGTCGCCATAGAGGGCAGCTATTGCTGCAGCCACACGACAGTAAATGAGATTGTATGTGGAGCGAGACGTAGCTAAGTGTTAATACACATCATACACTGTCTTACCTAACAGCTTGTTACATGCGGGGCACTGAACCTGGTTGGCTTCCGGGTTTGCATGTCGATTAGCTAATTCCGAGTTTTCTTGGAAATATCCTTTAACCTGAGCTATGGATGTGTGCAGGTCGTCCTCGGCATCACTGTCATCACTGGCTCGTACTTCTAAACTTTATTCCTCTTCCAAGCTTTTTAACGCATCTTTGTGAAATTCCATGGGCTTAGGTCGGGAATTTACCGAGGAAAGGGGCTGAGTTGGAGCGTTAGTAATGGGGGTAGTGTGGTGTGGCGATGGCTGCGGCATATCCTCGGTGTCCGTGATCTAGTTCGGAATGTCCACGTGCTCCGCGAGGTCATGGACGTCAGAAGCTGCTGGTCCTGGCTGGGATGGCCCTGGTGCTACAAAGTTCAAAGGTGAAATCAGGTCAACTCTAAGAGGAGACATGCACACTTCCTTACCTTAGCTTGTGGCTCCTTGGTGTGGCTCTATCGGCAATGTCAGCTCCATGTCTTCCGAGTCATTGTCTGACTGTTTGATGTCTAGGGTCGCCATAGCCTCGTTGATGCAATCATCCAGGAAATCTTGCGGTGGTTCCTCGGTGATAGGTGGTTGTGCTCGTAGGAGGCGATACGCATAGCTTGGTATGGTGTTCGTGGCGTCCTTGATCCAACCCGTTTTGTTGATTTTGAAGTTATCGCGTGCCAGCTCTAGCTCTTGGCGTTCTTAGTGGAGGCGCTCGAGGTCCCCGCTGCTGGCTGGACGACTGTGACGACATGCTCCTCAGTGAGAACCTTGCACCTCGCTAGGTAATCCGCGTTCTGCTACTCCAATTTCTGTGTCTTTTCTTGCATCTATGCCTTCTCCTTTACTAACAGATCTAGTTGCTCCTTTGCATTGGCCTGTTCCAAATCGAGATTGGAAATTCGGTTGGGTAGATTAGTTAGAGAACAGTGCGCTTCATCCAGGTGCTGCTTGTACTCTGCATGTGCTGCCTCCAAATTCTTTGCAAATTGCTCCTGGATGGTCTAAATCATGTCGGCTGCTTTCCTTTGTGCTTGTTCCTCCTGCTCCCAATGCGCCATGGTAAGCCCCTGCTTCGTGTTTTGAATGAATTGCAGCATTCATTTGAGTGTTTCTATGAGGGTGACATCGGTCAGTGTTTCTATGAATCGGTTAGTGCAGGTGCTGGTGCCGATTCCTTGGCTAGCTCCTGTTGTACGTCCAAGAATGTTCCCATGGTGGGAGGGCGGCCATTCTAGCGATGGAAGGCAAGGTAGTGAGCTATGTAGGCGGAGAGGAACGGTCCGATCGGGGAAAAGTAGTCGTAGATGTGTCGATGCGCACTGAGCTTGACGCGAAAGTGCTCATCGACTAGGAATCTTCAATTTACCTTCTCCTCTTGGTCAGCTAAGAACATGACCTCCAACTGCGCCACGGTGACGCGATTACATTTGTTGCGGAAATATACTTGACTGAGGATGCCGCGGATGCGAGAGAACCAAGGCTCGACCAAGACCTTTCCGAGGGCAAAGACATCGTATGTGCCATCAGGTTCGGGCGGTGTGTCTTTGACCTCTGTAGGAATGCCAAGGCAAGGAATGGAACAGGATGGACTCCATTGGGTGGCGCCCGTGCCGTCCCAACTAAAAAATACATGGAGATAGCAACTAGAATACTCTACGAAAATGCCGTCCACCACGCCGGAGGGGTTGAGTTCATCCTCGCTTTGCTATCACATTGATGTCACAAACTGGTTGCACTAGTCTAGGTTGGTCTTGGCGGCCATCATCAACCAGTACTTCACCAAGCCGGTCTTGGCCGTCCAAATGGTGTCGGCACAGCGCTTCCGTTCGCCTATCGCCTTTGGGACGCCAAAGGGAGGATGGGACCGCCGACCCGCCATGGGGAGCGCGAGGACTTCACGAAGGAGGGAAGGGAGAAGGCGCAAAGTGCATGGAGGCGCTGGCAGGAGGCGAAGACACTGTGCAGTGAAGTGCTGAAGGATTAGGAAGACAACAGGAGAGAAGACAATGCGGGACTGACTTCTAGAGAAAAAGGAATGGGAGACGCGTGGGCGTCTAGAGGTAATGCACGAGGACGCGCTAGGCGAGAGCAGGGGGAGATGAAGTGTTGGGCAGGTGGGCATGTGGCTTGAGATTGGAGAATTGGACAATCAGAGAATTCCCTTAACGGCTGAGGCTGACAGTGTGGGCAGATGGGAGGCCGCAATGATTGCGGGGGTGACAGCCGAAGTCTGCGGCCGTCTATTCTCCTTGGGGACGTCCCTTCCCCATGATGCGCTTGGATGTCTTGGAGTTGTAGGGGTATAGCCTGGATGAGGCTGATGCTGACTTCAGGGTAGCTTGTAGGAGGGGCTATGGGGGAATGGTTGTCCTTGGCGTCCTAGGTGGCGTCCTAAGAGGCATCATGGGTGTCCTTGTTGTCCTCATGTTGTGCCTCAGTGGCTAACTTGGTGTGTATTTCCTCAAGACAGAATTGAGGGCGCCTATGAAGTATCAAAGTATGGTAATGTTTTAATTTCCCTGCATTTAGGATAGTAGCTTGGTTGTCATAGTGGGCATTGTTGAAATTCCTCCGGAAGTGGCACGCTGATGGGAAGGATGTCACGAGAGATCTCCTCATAACAAGGAAAGACATACAAAACAAATCCCAAAAGCTTGCGAGTGAGACATACATGCTGAATCCCAACAACGCACAAAGCGTACGAATGTGGGTACAGAAGAATCTTGACAAAACATTTTACTACAACGAAACCAACTTAGCTAGTCCAGTCCAGGTGGAGGGGCAATTAAATGGTGAAAATATGCCCTTCACCATTGGTATCCAGACACCCTGGCAGAGACTAATGATGGCAAAGCACGGGAATGGAGGGGGTGTGTCGATAGATGCTACCTTCGGGACAAACGATAAGAAGGTGAGCACCTCATTCTCCCACATCAGTACTTCTCTTGCGTTGTTAGAACTATTTTGCAACTCAGGCACGGACCATTGCAAGATTCCTTATATCCGAGACATTAATGACAACTGAGATTCTCGACTGTTGTGACATTAATGCAGTTCCCTCTGTACACCTTAATGGTGTTTGATGAGTGGCACCAGGGGATCCCAGTAGGATGGGTCCTAACATCAAGGTGCGGAGAGGAGGACTTAACGCCGTGGATGACCGCACTCATTAGGAGAAAAATGAGCTCAAAATAAGGCCGTGTAAGCCTGCCCTTTCTAGGTGAACTCCCTACTTTGGGCACCTCTGCCGCTGGCAGCGGATGCCAGAGTTGCTGCCCGCACAGAACTGCGTGGCGCACTCACAACAAAGGTCCTCGGAATATTAGGTGAGACATGAATGCCTCGGCTCGGGCTTTGGTCCCAAGTGGGCAGGTTGTGTCAGCCCGACACTGTAGATGTGCCCTCCACACGCCTCGCTCGGAGGTCATTGGTTCGAGCCCCCGTGGCGGTTGCTGGCACCACGGTGGCACCTCACATGCCATGTCAAAAAGTACGCGGGCAGCGCCCATTTTTTTCTCTCACGTGCCGCTTACACGGCCTTTTTGTGACCTGATTTTTCTCCTAATGAAACCAAAAGATGGCTACAGAGTGCCCGGGGTGGAATCCTTCAGCGTTTATTGTTGACTGCGCCCCCGGTGAAATTAATGCACTGACGTAAGTTCCTCATGTCACAGTCTCTGGGCACGTGTGTTTCCGTTTCTATATGTAGGAAGCAAAATTCCCAAAATAAGACTATGAAAGTCCGTAATGTAACGTCCTCTTACAACCCGTGACAGTGCCGTGATTGCTCGTGACACTGTAGATTGTCGATTCCAGAAGCAAAGAAAATGTAAACCATAGAAGCCTGATGTGCCACTGCTCTTGCTTTCTGGACGTATTGCGCTTTTACACTCTGGCGGATTATTGAAACGATTTTGTGAATGCGTCCAGATGGATTGTGCCATGCCCTAGGCTTTTTGGCATTAAACAGCGTGGTCTGATGTATTTGCAGGAAGTATTGGCCGCAAACACCGGTGTTCTTGTGCTTGTGGCACGTTCGCCGAGCATGGCAAAGACACTCCTGTTACAAGATTTCAAACATTGCACGTCGTGGGGAAGTGCTCCATGAGCTAGGACAAATAATGTATGACAGGACTGCTCCGCTTGGGAAGGCCTCGGAGGGCTGGGCAAGGGAGAAATTGGACGCGCTATCTAAGAAGTACCCGGCAGAGAAAGAGTTCTGGAAGTACATGGAGTAGCAGTGGTTGGGGAAAGTGCAGATGTGGGTTGTTGGATACCTCAACTTGCCCTATGCAGGTTAGGATACCAATGCTGCCGTTGAGGGCTATCATGGCTTCCTGAAGTCCATGCTGAAGTCTGAAAGGAGTCTTATGCACGGGAGGCGTGTCGATTGGACAGTTATTGCACTCACAGAGGACGTCCACGACCATTACTGGTACAAGTCCCTGAGGAAGGAGAAGGGGTTCATCGATAACAAGAAGATGCAGGACTATGCGACATCTGCAATCTTGAAGGCTCGTGACATTCGTGACTCAGACGTCTCCTTCAACCAAGAACCTGGAAATTGCGCACTAGTTACTTCAACAGAACATCGCCACATACGCTACGTGGTTCACAATCCCGGCAAAGAATGGGCAGGATGCAATTGTATTTGGGCTCAGAGAGGGAACTTTTGCAAGCATGTAGTGAAGGTACTGCTAATGTTACGACCAGACATAGCGGAGGGAACCATAGCACGATTTTGCGGCAAACAAGCAGGTAATGTCACGGGGGGCATGCAAAGGCTCCTTAATAGCCAAGAATCCTTCCCGAGTTCTCCTTCGCGAGACTCGAGCCTCGTGGCAACACCTGTCCAAACCCCGGCGCGGACCACGAATACAAACAAAGATCTAAGTGAATCTCTAGTGCAATTGGTGATTACACTATCTAATGAGGTTTTTGGGGAGCGAGTACTCATGGAGCACCTAGTTGCAGATTTAAACCAAGCAGTGGGGAGAGTTAAAGCACTGAAGTCAGAGATGCGGTCGGGGACAGTGCATCCACTTGTAGCGTCTCCAGTGTTACGGACTGTTGAAGACGGTAGGGATTTCAGTCTGGTACGGGACAAGGACTTCCTTGAGAGGGGGTTTAGGCCGGCGTTCCAACGGCTGAAAATGGGTGTCTAGATAGAGAAATTGTGACTTTGGTTTAGATCGGAATAAAGTTGGGGGACTGCCCGTGACACTGGCAATCTATTCTCTTTGTGGATAGCTAGGTTACTGGTCAATCAATCTTCATCTGATAGTGTTACTGCGGACTCCTCCACACGGCTTTAGGTCTAGTTTTCCCGGTATACTACCACGCCGCTTTGTCGCGTAACGGGGGGATATCATAAAGAGACCAAAAGTTAATTACTTCTCCCTCTTTGCAACTTCCCTCCGGCTCGGTCGAGTGACATATCATGGCTGAGGGTAGTATAATTAGTCTCGAAGACGAGGTCGTCGAGTTCCTTGTGTCCTGGGCTTTCCAGGATGTCACTGACAAAGATGGTGCGGCCGAAAACTTCTCTGACAGCATCGCTGATGTACAGGGCATAGACGAGCCTCTTAACATTATCGGACAGAACTGCATTGGCAATCCCAGCATGGTCCCACGCACTACCTGCGTTCCGACGGAACGTGCTTCTGATGCACCTACGATTAAGGGGACACCTTATGAGGGGCAGAGGAAGCGCGCCACATCTGGTAGATTACATCCTTACTGTCGACCTAAGCAAGGTGTCATTGTCGCGTCCACAGATCCCAAGGAGAGGAGTTCGTACCTGGACGAACTCAAAGCAACTTGGCCAGCGCGTTATTGGAAGCTGAAAGCAAGCTTCATTGCCGGTGTGGATAAGAGGTGACATTCTGTTGATCTTGATCAACATCTCCTGAAATTGAGAGCAGGGCAAGGAGCACATGGAGCACCTCGTTAGCGATTTAGGAGACGGTTTGAGAACCGTATGACATAGAGTATGTCTGGACTGAGGTAAGGCAGTAGTCAGTGTTGTAGGGAGTGTCACGGGAGAACTTAGCTTCGCGGTGACGCTATCGTCTGCACTTGGATATATAAGAGACTCTTTTAGTTCATTCTTCTCCTCCTTGAACGACTGATTATCGTCGCTTATGCAGCTGTATGGGCCTCGACATGGGCTCCCTTCGCTTGGTTGTTGTCGTACAAGTGCGTGTCCCTTTTGACGTACTCCTCTGTTTTGTGGTTGCAGCGTTAGTGATGGTATTGTTCACGTTGTTCTTGTGCTTGAGTAAGTTTCTCGCCGTGAAGGGTAGACCGTCGTCCCGCGTCTCTGGCATTTCTACCCCAGCGAACAGTAGGTAGCGGCAGTTTAGGGTCTGCCGACCCGGAGGTGCGGCCTCAGGACTAGAGGGAGTTCGTACTCGTAGGCCGAGCACGGGCGAGAAGAAGTTGAGGTAGAGCAGTGGACCGACGTAGACGCTCATTGTTTATGGGAAGAGTTCTACTTAGGATTGTGCGACGAGGCGGAGGATAATCTTAGCGACCACAGCGGAGACTAGGGCGGTGATCACAGCAACCACAACGAAGCTTAGTTTTTTAAACAAGCATTTCAATGTATTACATACAGCGTAGCCAACAGTGCGGTGTATTAGTTTGTGTATGACACTGGTTTTGTAATGAAAAACCTAATTTCTCGGTTTTGTATTGAAAAGACAAAGGATGTGTCGTACTGAAAGGACATAGAGGCAGTAAGACTGTCTTCATTTGCATGGACAATGAAGTGTACGGGTAAAAGCATTTTGGAGAGTGTCACAACAAGCGTCCTGAAACATAGTCCAGTGGCTTGAATAAAGAGAAAGTAATCAAATGCAGTCATGACGTGCTGTATTTTATAAACGGGTTCGCCACATGATATGGTGGAATCACAAACTGACGCCACGGGATCCTATGGCCTTGGGGGGTCTTGCCCTAAAATCGTAACTTTGTTCCTACTGCTCGTGTGTTAAAGGGATTTTTTACCTTTTTTACTAGAGCAGTACTATAGGAGCAGGAACAGTAAAACTGCCTGGAGCAGTAACTAGTTAGTTACTGTCCATTTACTAGTCACTGCGTTTTGGATGAAGTTTTGACAGTCGGATGTAATTCTGAACTGGATGAAAAATGGACATAGGAGGATGACGGCTAGGGTTTGGGGGGTAGTGAGGAGTGAGAGCATGGCGGCTCTCACTCTCTCTCAGCCTCTTGGAGTTTTCAGAGGTATGGTAGTGGGTTAGGAGAAGTTAGGAGGTAGGGGACGGTATGATACTGCTGTGGATCAGGATTGTAGAGCAGGATGATTGTACTTGGTGGGAAAGGAAAGAGAAAAGGTCCATTGAATTTACAGATCTGAGTTGAGTATTGAATGTTAGGGTTAGGGTGAATTGAATGGAGAGACTTTGCATTGATGATCTGACCAGGAGCAGAGGGTAGGGTACTGGTGTTGGTAGAATCAGATGAATAGTTAAGTAAGAAGGGTCAGTATTACATTTTTTTCAGATTCCATTTGACTTAGTAGAAGTAACCAAGCTTTTTAAGGGTGAAGCTTAATCATCCTTTAACATTAGCGACCATGCATTAAGAACCGACCAGAATCTCTGGCTGCGATTCTGTACAAATCGAGGACAGGGGTGGACCAGATCTACAGGCACAGTGGCCGAGGCACGGGTTTCACGTCAAGATCACAGTCAAAGGATTCGTTCAACACGGCAGCCGGAGCTCAGTACGTGGCTGCGAGCAGATTCGGTTCCAGCAGTTATGGTGGAGGACCCAATGGCAGAACAGTCAACATCAGCAAGAGCTGAGGACAGCTCCACAGTCGAGGGGGGATAGTCGCCAGTATCTAGGTATGTCTCAAACTACTATTGCATTTAGGCAGTAAGAGAAAGGAATAGTAGGTTGCGTAAAACCAGCAGAAAACAATAGCAGTAAAAAAAAAATTTTAAAAAAAGAAAAGTTACCATCCAGTAAAAGGCAGTCGAGTAGTAAAAGTAGCAGTAAAATCGAAAATTTGCGAAATCTATAACCAATGGCCGGATAGTAAAGGAAACAGTGGGAACAAAAGGTAAAATTGCAAAACAATAAAAACGGGTTAAGAAAACAGTAAGTAGCTTAAGAAGAGAAATGAAAAGTCAGAAAATTGGAAAAGCAAAAACAAAAATGAATGGATAGTAAATGAACCAGGAAAAATTCATGGAAGAAGCTTGCAAAACTGTAATGCATGGAAGCTTGGAAAAACTAGGACTATGCTAGAACTTGCAAAACTAGGGGCATGAAACTATTTACAGTAGGGCAGTAAAAGACTGACAGCTCCTTAAGGAACCGGAGTGGAAAGGTGGCAAAGGGATGGACTGGGCAGAAACCAGGAAACGACAGGACTAACATTCGACAGACCAGAGGAGGGCTGAGGACAGGAGCCAACAGCACCTACCCGGGAGTTTTGGAGAAGCAGACTCAGTTACTGGAGACACCAGCCGGACCAGTAGAACACCTGACCAGGGAGTACCAAGGGAAGAGCAGCAAAACTGCACTGCAATGGATAGAGAATACCCAGGGTGGGACAAGGAAGAGATAGCCAGGAGACAAGCAGCAGAACGGTTGGCAAGGTACGAACTCAGGGAGCAAAGAGCAGCAGCAGAAGTAGGAAAACCAATGGGAGGACAATTGAGTTCAGAAGAAAGCATAGCAAAAGGGAGAACCAGGGACCTGATTGATATGGACCTCGTAGGAGAAAATTCGAGCCAGGAGACAATACTTGGAATAAGCAGGAGGACAGGGTCAGCAAGAGGAGAACTTGGCCCAAGCTTCAAGAATTGGCAGGAGGATGAAGAAGAAATTCGGAAGTATGAGGGACATCCACTATCACCTAGGACCAGCAGGAGGGAATTCCCAAGGCCAGGTGAAGGAGACACACAGCATTGCTGGAACCCCCAGACCAGAATGGCATCAGCATATGACCATTACCAGGACGAGGAGAAGAAAGGAGGCAGCAGACCAGACACACCAAAACCAGGGGAGAAGACACCAGGTGATTTGGTGGAGACATTGGAAACGCTGAAGAAGAAATTGGAAGAAGTTCACACTGGAGACAGAATCCAGACAGGGGCAGCAGCACTGTCAGAGATGTACAAAACGGGTAAGCCAGCACAGGTGAATCCCAAGAGACCAGTGGTACATTTTGCACAAGAGCAGTTCCAAGGAATGGAGCTGGAGGAAGATGAGGAGGACAGAAGACAGCTGGAAGAGTTAAAGGCTCGACAGCAGGCTAGAAGGCAGGCAGAAAGAGAACGAAGAAACCAGCAGGCAACAGAGGACCTGTACAGGAGGCAGATGGAGGAGCTAGGCGAGGCAGCTAGGTTCAGAGAATCCATGGAGGCTTGGGAAGAGAAGAATCGGGAGGAGATCAAACTGAAGGAAGCCGTGAAACTATGGCAGGAAACAAAGAAACTGGAAGAGCAGGACCAGGAGAAGCAGAGACAGGAGGCTCTTCGAACCTGGCACGAGACTCAAAGGAGGGAGGAGATGAAGCAGGCAGCTGAGAGAAAAGAAGCAATGCAGCAGGACCTGCTAAGACAGGAGGCTCTGCGTTTATTACAAGAAGCACAGAGATAAGAGGACCAGAATAAGAAGGAGGAAGAGATGAAAGAAGCTGCCCGGCAGGCGACCCTTTACAAATGGCAGGAGATACTGAGGGAAGAGAGCCAGAAACTCCAGGCCAAACCAAGGGCGAATCCGTGGGCAGCATATGACCAATCAGTGGTCCAGGGGGACAGACCAGGCCAACAGAGGGAAGCAGAATTGATGGGAGCACCCTATACTACATCTGCTGTACCTGGAAGGCCAGGGACAGACCATTTCCCAACCTCGAGGACTCGGGTGAGCCCAACAGGAGCAGGAGGGGTACATTCTACCTATGTGGATCACCTCACAGGTGATGAGTACAGACCAGAAGTCAACAGAACAGCATACTGGCCAAGCGGAGGAGCAGAAGCTGGAGCCGGCGTCCCTGATACAGGAACAGGGTACGGAAGACCAACGGAGATAATGAAAGGGATGCCGTATGACACTAGGCCACCTGCAGGAATAGGAGTACCAGGGGATACAGCGGACAGCAGTTATCCAGTGAGGCATGGTCCACCAGCCTACCCACCAGCTGCTAGACCCAGAGTACCACCAGTGACAGGACGAGTTCTTGTGGCACAGAGGAAGCCCCTGACCTACACTAAGTACAAGGAAGGGACGAATCCAGATGCCCATATACGGCAGTTTGAGAGGACCCTATGGCACAACGGAGAAACTGATGAGCAGGTGATAATCAACCTGATGGGTACCACTTTGCTGGACAAGGTTGGTGCATGGTATGAGAATTTCTTGGAAAACCATATCTACTGCTCATGGGAGGATGTTAAAGCTGCTTTCGAGAGAAGGTACAGAGACCAGACTACTGATGAGGCGGTATACAGGGAATTGAAGTCCTTTAAAGAAGGGGACAGAGAGAAGGTACAAGACTACTATGATCGGTTTATGACATTAATTAAATGTCTACAATCTGATCCAGGAGAAGGGTTTAGAATCACCAATTTTCGAGGAGGATTGCTGGAGTATATCAAGATTACTACCAGTGTGGCACCAGTCAGGAGTTTGACAGAGTTGGTGGATGCAGCCTTGAGATGTGAGGAGAACTGCACTGACTCTAGTGGTAAACCCACTAAGATTGAAGTGAAGAAAGTGGAGACCAACAGTAAGGCAGCCACAGCGACCAGGAAGGAACCGGACCAGGAGGCTCCAAGGAAAGCCTGTGGTATCTGTAAGAAGCTGGGCCATGACGACAAAAACTGTTGGTACAACCCAGCCAACCAGAGGGGGTCAGGTGCGAAGAAGGAAGGGGAAGAACATGTTGGTGTTAATGAAGTTTCTGCTTCTAAACCTGCAGGAACTTACAGTTACAGCCAAGGGTACCAGAGACCACCAAACCCTAGGGCAGGCAGTAGTCAACAGAGGAGTTATGGTGATCAACCACCGTGCTGTTTCTTGTGTGGAGGAGCAGACCACAGAAGCTGGAACTGCCCCAAGAAGGCACAATGGGACCAGCTTTTAGCAGACCAGGAGAAGACCAACAAGAAACAGGATCACCATGTCAGTAATGTGGAGATTGAGCTAATAGAGGAACCTGAAGAGTTAGTGGGGGTAGCTACCATGACCAGAGCCCAGCGGTTGAAGGCAGGACTGTTACCTATCCAGGATGAATCAAGGGAACCTGAACCAAGAAAGGCCAGAACGAAGGAGGACTGGCAGGAGGAAGAAAAGATCAGGAATTCTATGCTAGAAACATTGAAGGAAATTCAGCTTCGGGAGGAGAAGGACAAGGCAGAAGCAGAGCGACTTAGGGCGACTCTAAAAACAGCAGAAATGGAAGGAGATGGCGAAATACTGGATAACGAGTGGGCAGGATTCCCGGACTCGGATACACTAGCCTACAGCTCCAAGACAATAGAGCAGGAATTGGGCGCTGAAGAGGAGACCAGTCCAGAGAACAACCCGGAGCAGCACTATGCAACTGTAGTTGGAAGAAAAATACTGGATAGTCCCATCACAGTCTCACTAGGACAGCTGCTGAAGATGGCCCGTAATTTGACAGAATTTGTGAAGGCCCATGTATTCCCGGAAATGGTAGCAGACCAGCCAACTCAACCAGAGCCAATCACAAGCAAGAAGCCAACAACGAGTCAACCAGGTAAGACTGATTTAATAAGCAGTCTGGCTATTGATGTGGACAGAGAACTGCCGGTGTTAACTGTGCAGATAGGCAACGGGACTCTGGAGAATGTCCTACTGGATGGAGGATCAGGTGTAAATTTGATAACTGAAGAGGAGCGTAAAAGACTGGGACTCAAGGACTCACAGCCTGCTCCTTTCAGACTCAGAATGGCGGACCAGACAGTCGTTGACCCGGTGGGGATGATTCGTAATGTGAAAATTCACATCCACGGTATTCCTTACCTTATCACCTTGACTGTTATTAAAAATAAAGAAGTTAATGAAGCCTATAGTATGCTACTAGGCAGACCATGGTTGATTGATGCTAAGGTAAACCATGATTGGGGTAACAATCTGGTTACCATCAGAGGTAATGGTACTGTAAAAACAATCTCACTCAGTCAGACGAAGGGGCCCAGGCCTAAGTTACCTGAAGTCCTAGTCTGCTATAATTTTACTGAAGGACTAACAGATGAGGAGGAAGCCTTGTGGTTAGCTAGTGAGCAGGACTTACTGGCCGTTGGAACAGTCACTCTGCCCCGAATGGAGCAGAATAAGGACCAGGACAACAGCAAGGACTAGGACGACATCAAGAGCCAGGCAAAGAATCAGGATCAGAACCAGGGACAAGAAGGGGGATCAGACCGAGCCTACCTAGACCACTTCTATAACTTTGAGGAGGGCGACATTGAGGTGGATGAGACACCAGCCCGGGAGAAAGTGAAGAAACTGAAGATTGCAGCCTGGACCTTACCAGAGTCGGAGCAGTTGAGAAAAATTAACCTTGGAACAGAGGAGGAGCCCCAGTATCTGAAGATTAATGCCGCCATTAGTCCAGAACAGGCTATTGAAGCAGAGGCTCTGTTCAGGGAGTTCAAGGATGTATTCGCCTGGACCTATAAGGACCTGAAGGGTATCCCACCCTCAATTGCACAGCACAGGATTGAGTTGGAGAAGGATATCCCACCATCCCATCAGGCCAGATATCGCATGAATCCAAATTATGCCAGTATTGTGAAGCAGGACTTGGATAAACTGCTTCAGGCCGGATTCATCACACCAGTAGAGGATGCTACCTGGTTATCCCCTATTGTTATTGTTCCTAAGAAGAATGGGAAGTTGAGAATTTGTATTGATTTTCGTAAACTGAATGCTGCCACTAAAAAGGACCCGTATCCATTGCCATTTACTGAGGAAGTGTTGGATTCTGTGGCAGGACATGAGATGTATTCATTTCTGGATGGGTACTCCGCGTACCACCAGATTCAGATAGCACCAGAGGACCGGCACAAGACTGCTTTTGTAACGGACTGTGGAGCATTTGTGTGGATAGTCATGCCTTTTGGGCTGAATAACGCACCTCCCACATACCAGAGGGCAGTAAACAAAGCCTTTCGTGATTTCATTGGTGATTTTATGAAATTGTTTTTGGATGATTTCAGTGTGTACAGTGACATTATTAGTCATCTGGTCAAGTTGAGGAAGTGTTTTGAGAAATGCCGGGAGTATGGAATAAGTCTAAATCCTGAAAAATGCTTACTACTGGTCTTCTCTGGTATTATACTAGGTCACATTGTGTCTAAGGAAGGGAAATTTCCTGATCCTAAGAAAATCGAAGCAGTAGAAAAAATGCCTAGACCAGAAAAACCAGTAGATGTGCAGGTTTTTAACGGTTTTGCCCAGTTTAACAGGTGTTACATTAAGTCGTATGCACATATCATGGAGCCAATCACCAGGCTCATGAGGAAGACCGAGGAGTTCATCTGGTCGGACCAGTGTGAGCAGGCATGGAAGAAAATCAAGGAGCAGTACCAGAATGCGCCGATTCTCATTGCACCAAGATGGGACCTGGAGTTCCATGTGCATACGGATGCTTCGAATATTGCACTCGGGGTGATGCTGGCCCAGAATCCAACAGGGAAGTGTGACCAGCCCATTTCTTATGCCAGTAGGTTACTGAATTCTGCGGAGAAGAACTATAGTACCACTGAAAGGGAGGCTTTGGCAATGGTTTATGCTCTGAATAAGTATAGGCATTATCTACTGGGCAATAAGTTTGTTTTCTATGTTGACCATATGGCACTGGTGTATCTGGTCAATAAGCCGCAGGTGTCAGGAAGGATAGCAAGGTGGCTACTGCTGTTTCAAGAATACGATTTTACAGTGGTATATAAGCCGGTAAAAAAATCATGGAGTGGCAGATGCGATGTCAAGACTGCCCAACGGAGAACCAGCAACTGGTGTCGAGGACCAGACCAAGGACGCAGGTTTGTTTTATGTTAAACCAGAATGGTTAGAGGATGTACGTTCTTACCTGAAATCTGGTGTTGTACGACAGGACTTGTCTAAGGAGGAGCAGAGAAAGCTGATTCTGAAGTCACTGCCCTATACACTAGTCCAAGGAGTTTTGCACAAGCGAGGACATGATCTAGTGGTCAGGAGGGTACTGGATCCTGTGCAGGCAGAGGTGGTGATGAAGGAGATGCACAATGGAGTAGCAGGTGGTCATTTTTCGCAAGATATCACCAGCAGGAAGATACTGGACGCCGGATACTGGTGGCCAGCAATACATCGGGACGTTTCGGAATACTGTAAGGCGTGTGACAGATGCCAGAGAGTCGGAGGTATGGCAAATACTAGTTTAGCTACCTTAGTGGCCAGTATGCCATCAGAACCATTTATGAAATGGGGATTAGACTTTATCGGGCCTATTAAACCAACAGCATCCAGAACAGGGAACAGGTACATACTGGTGGCTACAGATTATGCTACCAAGTGGGTGGAGGCAAGGGCGCTCAAAACCAACTCAGCAGCAGTCACTGCTAAGTTTTTGTATGAGCAGATCCTTTCAAGATACGGGTGTCCTTTGACACTTGTAAGTGACCAGGGTTCTCATTTTATTAATGAGGCTATAGAACACCTGGTGGAGCATTTTCTGCTCCAGCATCGTACATCAACAACCTATTACCCCCAGGGTAATGGCCAGGCAGAGTTAACAAACAAAGCGATTGGTCACCTACTAAGCAAGCTGGTCAACGATAGGAGAACAGATTGGGATGAACATCTTCATACTGTACTGCTCTCCTACAGGACAGCTTACAAAGTTACTACAGGTCACACACCCTTTCAACTAGTATACGGATTACATCCGTTAATGCCAACAGAGTACATAGTACCGACCAGGAGGACCAACTCAGAGATAGATTACACACCAACCAGGGTGTTAGCAGCCAGGATTGCGGATTTGGAGCAGATGGATACTTCAAGACTGGAGGCCCAGGAAGCGGTAGGAGCCAAGCAGTGGAACAGGGCACTTTCGAGCCAGCAACACTACAAGCGAAAGGATTTTCAAGTAGGCGATTATGTGCTCTGGTATCCCAAGGGCCATAAGGAGCATGTGGGGAAATTCAAAAGTCGGTGGTTTGGACCGTATAGAGTCCAGTACAGGCTTCCTAACAATACTGCTCTGCTGGTCCAGGTAAAAAATTTCGAACCAGATCCAGTCATGGTAAATATTAATAAGTTAAAACCATATAGATTTTATGACAAGGGGATAGTGGAAACCAAGACTCCAGGACATTTGACCAGAGGACTGGTCAACGAGCAAAAGGGGGATAGTGTCCAGTCAAGGTTAGAAAATACAGGGATAGAAGGTGAAAAAAGCTATGAAGAAGGAGGCAGTGAAGCAGTAAACCAACAGAAAGGTAAAGAAAACAGTGAGGAAAAAATTGAAAATCAAAAGAAAAATGAAAATGAGCAAGAGGAAGGACAGCAGTCAGAAGAAGGAGACATGGAGGAGGTGATTGAAAAAAATAATGGAAAAGAGAAAAATAAGAAAAAAGAAAAAAGTAAAGAAAAAAGAGAAAAAGAAAAAACAAATGAGAAGGAAGGGTTAGAGATAATAGGCTGTGGAGTAATGGAGGCCGTACCAGTAGAAGTAAAGACGAAGGGTAGGTTAAGTGGGCGGCCCATTAAGGAGGAAAAAGGATGGAATTCATCCGAACTGAGACCCTCATCCATTCAGTTTCAACGGAGAGAAGCGAACCAACTGATTTCATCCAACCCGGATGAAACCAGAAGAATGAGGATGGAAACCCGAGAGCACATAGTGGAGCGGAGGAGTCATTTCAACTCTTTTGTTTTAAACCGAGGAACGGGACGAAGGGGTGGAGAAACACAAGGAGACACTGCGGCCCGAGATGAAAAGACAATGTACCAAGGAAGAGAAGGTGGCAGCGTAGTAGAAACAAGGGAACATCACGGGTTTAGAAAAGAAGCAGCTTTGGAGATTAGCAAACGGCAGCAGCAGCTAGAAGGGGCGCAGCAGCAGCAACTCGAGGAAGCGCGGCAACAGCAGCTCGAGGGAGCGCGGCAGCAGCAGCTAGAGGGGGCGCAACAACAACAACTCACCCAGCAAAGACAAGCAGAAGGAGAACAGCGGCGGCCTGAGGAGCGACAGAGACTGGAGGGGCAGCAAAGACTAATCCGGCAGCAGCACTCCCAAGCTGGAGCGCCACAAGGGGAGCAGATAAGCGGGAAGCAGCAGTGACTTGAGGAGCAGCGGCGGCCCGAGCAGCAGAGAAGAGGTGAAGGACAACAAACCAAAGCAGGGCAGCGAAGTGGACAGGGCGAAGACGAGCGGAGCAACCAAGCGGAAGAAGAAAACCAAAGGCGAGTCGAAGAGGAGCATTGGCGGCGACTGGACGAGGACCAGCGACGGCAGTGGGCAAAACTTCGGAGCCGGCCTGAAGAAGAAACCCTAACCGGAGGAAGGGTGGAGAGCAACGAAGGGGACAGAGCAGAACAGCCACGAGAAAGTTACAAGGACGAAGAACAGTCACAAGAGGACGGAGGGCGGAGATACTTGACAAGAGCAAGGCGACTCCAAAACGATCAGGTGACTCTAGAGGTTCAGGGTTTTTGGGGGGGTTTTCAATTAGAATTAGATCAATTTTCAGTTCAAAACAGTTTAGCCAAGGAGAGGTTAGAGCAGTGGCGGAGGATCAAGGCTTTGGAAAAAGAACATAGAAAAAATCAGAGGAAAAATCCGAAGAGAACAGAGAGGAGAGTAGGAGTTAGAAGGCAGAAAAGTTGGAAGAACCAAGAACGAAAAAAAGATAGTAGTGGAGTCCATAGGCAGCAGAAGTCGGTCTTAACCTTCAGGGATTGGGGAGACGAAGAACCGGTACAGCAGATAGGAGGAAGAAGACTAATGGACGGAATCGCAAGTACCAGCGGGGGCCAGAAAGAAGGTGCACCAGCGAACAAACCCGGGGTAAAGGGGACCCTATACGACTACATCAGAACAACAGGAGCAGCAGAAGGGCCGGAGCAAATGGAGGTTGTGGGATCCGAGAAACTCAGAATAAACCGGAAAGGCCCCAGCCGGCGTAAGTATTTCATTTATTCTTCATTTTTTTGGTTAATTAGGTAAAAACTGGCCAGACACTAGCAGCATTAGTAGTTAACGCAAATCGGATACTCCAGAAACGTTAAAACAGTTAACGTAGGAAGTGTCCCCGGAACCTGGATCCCGGAAACTCGGAAGATAAGATACGGAACGGGTGGACGATCCGAGTACTGACCGTTACTGTAACCGCGTCAAGGATCCGAAGCGACGCGGAAGTCATCATGACTCGGATAGGCGTTTACCCCGGTACGTTGGCGGCTGCAATTACGGGCCGCCACAGCGTTTATTATGCCGGGGGTATATAAGCGAGGGTGTTAGGGTTTGGAGTTCCTTTTTGCGAACTGGGAGTAGAGAGTGAAAGAGCGGTGAGGTGTCCTTGTCTTTTCCGATTCACCGGCAGTTGGATTGCCGGGTTTCTTGCTGTCGGATCGTAGAGGGAGAGAAGTGAGGAGTAGAGATGGCACGCGTTCAGTGTTGCGTCCTTAGCCCCGGAACTCCAGTGAAGGAATCGGATATGGAGGAACTGATCACCGACCTCACTCGGATGAGGTGTGAGGGATTGTTGGCACGGCCGTGGTTACTGAAGAGTGAGGTGATGGTGAGGGAGGTCCTGGAAGGTCCGGACAACCGGTGGGATAAAACGATCCGAGGCAAGCCCACGCTGTGGAATGCGGAACAGTGGGCGGAAGCTTACGGTTTCGAGCAGAAGGGACTCCTTTGGGCGACCCGGACGGATCAGTACGTGCAGGATAGGTTCCACGGGAAGATCCATAGGAACAATGGATACGAGATAGACGCCTGCAAGGATAGGAGGCAGAGGCAGGTCTTAGCTTTCCTCGTCCCGATCCTATATCCGCAGAAACCGGCACAAGTTACCATTACGGTCGGGAATACCATCCTCGGAGCGTATACAGGAGAACGTCCGGTAAATTGGGCTGCACTCATGGCGGAAGTGGTGCAGAAGATGGTTCCGACGATCGGAAAGAAGCCGACCCCACTCTCCCCTTACCTCTTTCACCTTTACCATGCAAATGACTTGCTGACCGATAAGGAGGACGAGACGTATACGCACGCGAAGAACTGCCTCAACTTCTCGGAGATTCCGCCCGGAATGGAACCCGATCCGCGAGGTGAGCCCTCTGATACAACGGACTCGGAGGATGAGGACGATACGAGGGAAGTTCCGAACCCTGGCGCTGCTAGGGCTCAGTCCAGATCGAGATCGGAGCAGCCCGCGTCACGACACGCGGAACCGTCTACGGCCCGGGGAGATCCGGAACGGAGAGAGGTCAGTTCCGATCGGGGATTTCCGGTGGACCTGTTTCGGGGAATTCGGGAGGAGACTCACCGGGCTCAAGCTTCTTATGATCGGATCGAAACCCTGTTCCGGAGGGTCTGTACAGCGCTGGGAGGGTGCTTACCGGAAGAGGTGATCCGAGAAGTGGAGTTGTTGAAGGATGCCCCAACTCTCCGGAGTGAGAAGAAGCGGCTGGAGCTTCAGTTGCAGGAGTTGACGAAGGAGCTGGCGGCGAAGAGTGACGAGATCCGTAAGTTCCACGCCGAGCAGGAGGAGACTTTGGGGGAGCTTCGGAAGTTGGTGGGAAGTTCCGGAGCGGTAATCAACAAGGCCCGGCTGTTCGATGAGAACGTAGTGCAGCCGGCTGATTTCGAGGACAAGCAGAAGATTATCAAGATCCTCTCCAAGTGCGAGCATTCGATGAACATGATCCTGAAGAAGGTCCGGCAGCTGCTCAATCCGAGCACCGGAAGTCCCAGTCTCGTAGGCGCTGGCCGGGGTCTTCCGCTCCCCGGATCGCCCTCCCGTGCCGTGGTAGGAGAATCTCGCGGAGTGGGGTTCCGAACCCCGATAGGGAGTAACCTCCAAGCAGCAGAACAGATGACGGCCGAAGAAGCCGCCATGACAAATCGGACGATTGCGGAGGCGATCCGAGAAGTCCAAGCACAGGCGGTGTCACCCGGAACCAGTACAGTCCAGCAGAGCTGCGCGATCCCCACCGGACAGGTGCAGGTGACCGGAACGACAGTCACCGAGAGGCGGATCGAGGAGAGGACGGTTTCGGAACAGGTGACTCGGACCGTGCCGCCGGATGTTCTTCCACGACTCGGAGATGAAGTGATCATTGCGAATTACCGAGGGGAGGTAGCGGGACCGGAATGGGGACGACCTATTTCACCACCCGGACGGACCCGAGTAACTCAGGAGGGGGGATTGACCCCTTCACCCACAGCCAAGACCGGAACGGTGACGCCTACTCCCACCGGAACGCCAGCAGCAGGTTCCCCTCAGAACACTGTCGGTGAGTTCCGGAGGTTGCGGAAAAGGAAGGAGCCGATTACGATTTCCGAGTCCGACTCAGAGACGCATGGGAGCTCTCCGGTCAGGACCACCGGAACTGAAACTCAGACTCCGACGTCCGGAACTCCTCCCGCACATATGATTCCGAAATCGCCCAATTCTCCCAAGCCCCGGATCGTTACCCGGTTGTCTTTGGAGGCTCAGGAGAGGGAGTCAAAGGCGGAACGGAGTGCTAGGCGCAAGGCGGCACGAGCAGCAGGGGCGGGCGGATCAGAGCCGCGGGTGACCAGGTCGAAGGATCGCGAGCAGGAGAGCCACAAGAAGACAAAGAAGTGATAGATTCCTCTCACTGCCACTTGTCGTAACTTTCCGGATTTATAGGAGTAGATTCCGGATCGGGAGATCCGTCCTAGTCGTAAAGTAGAATTCTAGGTAGGTAGTTAGGGATTAGGGTTTTGATTGAACTGCCGGCGCCGCCGCTTTTGTGAAGCCCCTGCTTACTTAAACCGGGCAGGCGATGCGGTCCGGGTCTTTGTTTTGCATGTTTTCTCCCTATATTCCTTATCAGTAAAGTATTTGTGTTTCGTAAGTACTGTGCGTGATTTCCCGCTAAGTGTGAATGATCCGGGAAGGATATGAGAGTTCCGCTGTAGCTCGGATAGGAAGGTGATGGGAGTTGCGACGAGACCCGAATCGGAAAGGAAATGGGATTGAGCGGAAAGATTTAGCGGATTGTCGTAGGAGTGAAGCCTCACTGTTCCGTCCCCAAATCAACCTCATACGGAATAGCCGTCGCTAGGGTCGAAGCGGATCAAGAACTACTTGGTCGGGCTCCCTGAACTTCTGAAGAGGTTCCGTGCATAGTGAGAGGGGGAGTCGGAACGTGGTACGGGTCGCCTAGGGATAATCGGATCCTGGTTCTCCCAGATCCGGATTGGTTTGTCGTTGTAGTCCCACGAATCGGAGAGGATCGTTTGTGTGACCTGCTGGCCAGAGTACTCTAGGACAGTTGTGAGACGGTAACTGATCCGAGACGTTGGGGTTTGTGGACGAAACACCTAATGAGAGAAGAATAGAGAAGGAGATAGTTCGGGAGTTACGTTCCGAAGACACTATCCGAGCAGTGGTAAGGCTCGGAACGATTAGAAGTAACTACTTGGTGAAACACTATTGAATCCCTGGACGATACTCGGAACCTAGTGACAGTACGGAAGTTTACGCTCAATTAGAGCACTGTCCGGATGTTAGTTGCGTTTCCGTGTTCCGACACGTAAAAATCTGGCGCCGCTGCCGGGGATTCGATAAGCTGTGAACCAGGTGGATACTCGGAAGATAAGTGAGCGCAGATTTGAAGAAAAGTGGAGTCAGACCGTGAAGGCTTCATTTAGGTGGATATGCGGTAGGCGGAAGTCTTACGTGCAGATCTCGCCTTCCGAGGGATCAGAAGAAGAATTCCCAATCTCTTCCATGGTTGGGGCGCAACCGGAAGAGTTAGGGGGAAGAAGATCCACTCGGTTGCTACAGAAGAGGGGAAGAGTTTTGGTACACGATCTACCGGGAACGAATCTACTTCCCCGGATCCAGACTGCTGTAGAACGAGAAGGAGACGTAATCGTGGTGTCGTTGGCCGGAACCTCCACAGCCGGAGCAGGTACAGCTCCAGATCCGGAAGAAGAAGAGGTCGTAGCTGACGAAGTCGGAGCCGACGCAGGAGTAGAAGAGGAGACCGAGGAAGAGGAAGAAGACGAGGAAGACAATCCGATGGCACCCTCTACCCGACTGAAGTACAACCGATTCAAAGGAGACGGAAGTCAAGACGTGGACGAATGGCTCTGTGAGTTCGAATCCATTGCTCTGGCCAATCAGGAAGATCCGGACGCGAAGAGAAGGATATTCCAAGGTCTTCTGAAGGGAGAAGCTCTACAGTGGTACCAAGACGTTCCGGAACGCACACGTAACGACTGGACCAGTTTCGTGACCTTGTTCCGACGCACGTTCCGTGAGGCCGGAGGAGAGGCTCGCGCGCTCGGAAAGCTGAGTCGTATGACGATGAGATCTTCCGAGTCAGTACGAAAGTACAGTCAGAGAGTAAAGGCGCTCATACAGAAACTCACTACGGCCATAGCTCCGAGTGTACAAGTGGAATGGTTTGTCGCCGGATTCCCAGAGGAGATGGGGTTTCAGATCCGACAAACCCGTCCCGCCACACTTCAGGAAGCCGTGGAAGCGGCTCAGAACTATGAGAACTCGGCCCAATCTCTACGGAAGTCTCTGAAGCATACCGAGAAGCGGGGTAAGAAGATCCGGAAGGAGAGAGAGCGCCGGCGGAGGCACGAGTCCTCTTCGGAAGATTCCGACTCTACCAGTAAGAGCGATTCCACTTCATCCAGTTCCGATCAGTCGGAAGAGGACTCCAGGGGAGCCTCGAAACGCCGAGGCGGCTCCAGTAGAGACACCCGGCCTAGACGGAACCGAGAGTTGATCAAGGTGAAGGTGGAGGATGACGATTCTCGGAAGGTCATGAAGGAGATGAAGGAGATCCGAGAATCGATTGCCGAACTCAACGTCCACCTTTCCGAGAATCGGAAACCTCGTAAGATGATTCCCACCAGCAGAGCTAATGTGTGGTGTGCTAACTGCGGAAAGCAAGGACATTATCCTCCGGAGTGTACTGAACCCCGCCAGAAACGTATCCACTACGTCCATCCGGAAGGAGAAGTGTACTTTGCCTATCCGGAAGAGGAAGAGTTTCAGATGGAGGAGTACCAACCTGTATATCAGGTTCAGACCACTTACGGACGAGGGAAGGCTCCGATCCAGATAGCCCGTCCTCCCGCCGGATACCGGATCCCACAGAACGTTCCGGGTAGGCCGATGTACCAGAAGCCGACCCACGGGTACTGCTTTAACTGTGGGAGCCCGGATCATTACGCACCTAACTGTCCGTTTGAGCGACAAGGGCAGGGAGCACCGCGGATCCTTCCGTGCCAAAATTGCGGAGAGTACGGTCATACAGCTCCTCAGTGTGCCAAACCGGCACAACCCCGCCCGACTTTCAAACAGGTAGAGGTTCCTCCGAGAGAGATGACTGGGCTAAACTACGGTCACTCGGGTGGGATAGAGAATCCGGACAAATGACGGTTCGTGACGGAACTACAGGAGGGCGCGGAAGTACCAGTACACAGAGTATCAACCCGTAGTTCCGCTAGAGAGCGTGCCCAGGAACCGGAGCTTCCGAAATCCCGGAAGACCAGGAGGAGGGTAAGATCCAGGAGAGTGGATTCGGATTCAGGATCCGAACCCTCTACGGTAACCAGAGCTTTACCAGAAGAAAATGACCGTCCAGGAGCGGAAAATGGGGTGGAAGGAGGGAACCTCCCGGAAGATATCAGTGAGGAAGTTCGGAAAGAACTCACGGATCCCCTTTCCCGGAAGATCACCAAGCCTTCGGTCCGGTTTGATGACGTTCCGGTGGTTATTCCTTCCGATCCCAGAGTGGACGAGTATGACATTCTGGGGGACATCAAATCCCTCAAGGCAAATGTCACGATTGGACAGTTGCTCCATGACAATGTGAATTACCAGAAGGTAATCCGAGAGGCATGGACGAAGCGGAGGCGCCGAGGGGTGAAGCTTCCGTCTGTAGCTACTAACTTCTTACAGGTTGAGGATCACGGAGCCCCGGAACTGACGGTGCTAATAGAAGGATGTGCTATACCGAAAGTTCCGGTAGATGGAGGATCCGGTGTGAACCTGATGCTGGAAGATACGGCCTTTGAACTCGGATACACCTCGTTCGAATCCACCGATCAGGTGTTACGAATGGCGGATCAATCTAGAGTTAAACCCGTGGGAAGGTTGTCCCAGGTTCCGACCACGATCGGAGAGGTAACATACCTCTTGAATTACGTGATAATCCGAGTTAGTACGGGCCGTCCCTTTCCGATGTTGTTGGGAAGACCCTGGCTATACATGGCACGAGTCCTCGTTGATTGGGGAGCCAAGGAGTTCGTACTCGGAAAAACCAATCAGCGGATTCCGTGGAAGATGGATGGATATCTAGGGGAAACCAGTGGCTCGGATGGGTATACTTCTGATTGGTCCGACCCGGAAGAGGAGGATGACGAAGTATTTAGTTATTTCGTGAACCAGTTCTCGGAAGTTACCGAGGATGACTTCCGATTTCATAATCCGATCAGTGAGCAACCCCAACCATCATCGGAGCACGTGAAATTCCCGGTACCGGAGGATCGCTCTCTCGGAGAAGGAAGTGTTCCACTCTCAGCCGAATGGTTCCGACAACAGGTCGAGGAGGGAAACCTGCCCGCCATGGGTCTCGATCCGGACACCCCTGTCCGGGTGTGGAGCGCATGGACGGATCAGGGAGAGGAACAGGAATCGGAGCGAGTCAAGAACGTTGTGAAACCGTCCGACTATGAGAAGGTGGAAGTAGCCCCCGGAAAGACATTTCTGCTAGGGCGAAGCATGAGCAAGGAACAGAGAAAGGAGTATGTGGATTTACTAAAGGAATATTTAGACGTATTCGCTTGGTCACCATCCGACCTCAAGGGAATACCTCCGGAACTCGGCCAACATCATATAGACTTGGTTGACGGATCAGTTCCGGTCAGACAACGCCAGTACAGGCTCAATCCGAAGTATTCTCTGATGGTGAAGGAAGAGATCGATAGCCTCCTGAAAGCCGGATTCATTTATCCAGTAAATAATTCCGAGTGGGTATCGCCCATAGTCGTCGTTCCGAAGAAGGTTGGCTCGGATGGGAAAGTCAAGATCCGAGTTTGTCAAGATTTCCGGAAACTGAATGCGGCCACAAAGAAGGATTACTTTCCGTTACCTTTTACGGACATTATCCTCGACCACGTGGCAGGGCAGGAGTGCTACAGCTTTCTTGATGGATTTTCCGGTTACAACCAGGTGTCGATCCGGGAAGAAGATCAGCTGAAGACGACCTTCACCACGGAATGGGGGACGTTCGCCTTCAACAGAATGCCCTTCGGACTGTGTAACGCTCCCGGAACATTCCAAAGGCTGATGGTGGATATTTTCCGAGATTTCTTGAGGCATTTTCTAGAAGTCTTCATCGATGACTTCGCGGTGTTCAGTAAGTGGAAGGAACATCTCGAGTACCTCCGAAGGACCTTCCAGAGGTGCAGGGAAACCGGACTGAAATTACACCCCGGAAAATGTTTTATGGGGATGATTTCCGGAATTCTTCTCGGGCACATCGTAAGTCGGAACGGGTTGGAAGTCGATTCGGATAAGGTACGAGCTATCCTTATTCTAGTGTCTCCCACCAACGTCCGAGAGGTCCGAGGATTCCTAGGATGCGTCGGATACTACCGGAGGTTTATTATTGCGTATGCCAAATTGGCAGCCCCATTAACGGAACTGTTGAAGAAGGAAGAAGAGTTTTTGTGGACGGAACGGAGACAGCAAGCGTTCGAGGAACTGAAGAAGGCCCTGACCACCGCTCCGATCCTATCAGCACCGGATTGGTCGAAGGAATTCCATGTGACAATCGACGCTTCCGGGTGGTGCCTAGGGGCGATTCTGTGGCAGCAAGGGGAGGATCGGAAGGAGCACCCGATCTATTATGCTAGCAGGCAGATGAGCCTTGCGGAACGGAAATATACTACCACTGAACGGGAAGCCTTGGCGGTAGTTTACGCCTGCAAGAAGTTCCGACACTACCTTCTCGGATACAAGATCGTGTTCCATACGGATCATGACTCCCTGAAGTATTTGGTGAACAAACCGGATCTCTCAGGGCGTATTGCACGATGGATCTTGCTGCTCCAGGAATTCAACTACGAGGTAGTAGTGAAACCGGGTAAGGCCAATGCCAACGCTGACTACCTGTCAAGGATGCGAGGCCCGGAAGCAGTCTCGGACATCACCGCCACGTTCCCGGATGAGTTTCCGGAAGAGGCGGAGGTATTTCACATTTCCGGAACGGAGAACTCCGATTATTCAGAGATTATCCAGTATTTAACACAACGGAGGTACCCGGAGGGATTTACGCGGGAGGAGAAGATGGTATTTTAGAATACAGTAGCTCCTTTCACACTGATCCGAGGAGTACTTTTCCGGATGGGACCGGATGATGTATTACGGAGGTGCCTCGAGGAATCCGAAAGAAGGCAGGTCATGAGGGCCTTACACGCCGGACCCTCGGGCGGCCATTTCGCCTCGGATACAACCATCAAGCGAATCCGATCAGCCAAATATTGGTGGCCGTACCTCTCCCGAGACGTGAAGGAATTCGTAGGGCAGTGTGACCAGTGTCAAAGAACCGGGGCACCCTCGTTCCGAAACCACTGGCCCCTCACTCCCATTATTCCCTTGGCTCCGTTTGAAAAATGGGGGATAGACTTTATCGGACCGATCAATCCGGTCACAGCCCGGAAGAGGAGATACATTATCCTGGCTACGGATTATGCGACCAGATGGGTAGAGGCAAGAGCAACGGTGAAGAATGACGCCGCAGCCGCAGCCACATTTCTCTTTGAAGAAATAATGATGAGATTTGGACATCCGTTAGAGCTGGTAAGTGACCGGGGAAAACATTTCCTGAACGATGTCATCATCAATATCACGGAACGGTATCTCATCAAGCACCGGAAGACGACCCCTTATAATCCGAAAGCGAATGGGCTGACGGAACGAGCCAATGGCATCGTCGGAAAGATTCTGAACAAGATGGTCTCGGCTCATAAGACGGATTGGGATCGGAAGCTCCCTTCAGCTGTACACGCCTACAATACCAGTGAGAAGAAAACCATGGGTAAGAGTCCGTTCTTCCTAGTTTTTGGACAATCCGCAGTTCACGGAGTGGAGTTGGAGGTAGAAACCTTACGGGTTATGGCTGCCCGTCACGGGACGAGAGTCGAGGATCCGGGGTACCGGATCGTGGCACTACAGGATCTGGAAGAAGTCAGGAGAGGCGCTCTACAGCAGGCTGTAGATGTCCAGGCAAAGCGTAAGGAGACCTACGACAAGAAAATTCCTAAGGACAATAAGGTGGTAGAAGGAGGCTTGGTGCTCTTATACGATAATCGGCACCAAAAGTTTCCGGGAAAGTTACATACGAGATGGATGGGACCTTACCGGGTTACGCGGATCTTTGAAAACGGATCATTACAACTGGCGGACCTCCAGGGAAATAGCTTCGAAACCCGGGTGAACGGATCCCGAGTGAAGAATTACAACCCTGAGGAGTTCACAGACACCGAAGGAAGCGAAAGCCCGGAAGGGGAGGAAGAAGAATAGTGTTCGCGGGGACTCTCACATTTGAAAATGGGGTAATGTGGGATCCGAGAAACTCAGAATAAACCGGAAAGGCCCCAGCCGGCGTAAGTATTTCATTTATTCTTCATTTTTTTGGTTAATTAGGTAAAAACTTGGCCAGACACTAGCAGCATTAGTAGTTAACGCAAATCGGATACTCCAGAAACGTTAAAACAGTTAACGTAGGAAGTGTCCCCGGAACCTGGATCCCGGAAACTCGGAAGATAAGATACGGAACGGGTGGACGATCCGAGTACTGACCGTTACTGTAACCGCGTCAAGGATCCGAAGCGACGCGGAAGTCATCATGACTCGGATAGGCGTTTACCCCGGTACGTTGGCGGCTGCAATTACGGGCCGCCACAGCGTTTATTATGCCGGGGGTATATAAGCGAGGGTGTTAGGGTTTGGAGTTCCTTTTTGCGAACTGGGAGTAGAGAGTGAAAGAGCGTGTGAGGTGTCCTTGTCTTTTTCCGATTCACCGGCAGTTGGATTGCCGGGTTTCTTGCTGTCGGATCGTAGAGGGAGAGAAGTGAGGAGTAGAGATGGCACGCGTTCAGTGTTGCGTCCTTAGCCCCGGAACTCCAGTGAAGGAATCGGATATGGAGGAACTGATCACCGACCTCACTCGGATGAGGTGTGAGGGATTGTTGGCACGGCCGTGGTTACTGAAGAGTGAGGTGATGGTGAGGGAGGTCCTGGAAGGTCCGGACAACCGGTGGGATAAAACGATCCGAGGCAAGCCCACGCTGTGGAATGCGGAACAGTGGGCGGAAGCTTACGGTTTCGAGCAGAAGGGACTCCTTTGGGCGACCCGGACGGATCAGTACGTGCAGGATAGGTTCCACGGGAAGATCCATAGGAACAATGGATACGAGATAGACGCCTGCAAGGATAGGAGGCAGAGGCAGGTCTTAGCTTTCCTCGTCCCGATCCTATATCCGCAGAAACCGGCACAAGTTACCATTACGGTCGGGAATACCATCCTCGGAGCGTATACAGGAGAACGTCCGGTAAATTGGGCTGCACTCATGGCGGAAGTGGTGCAGAAGATGGTTCCGACGATCGGAAAGAAGCCGACCCCACTCTCCCCTTACCTCTTTCACCTTTACCATGCAAATGACTTGCTGACCGATAAGGAGGACGAGACGTATACGCACGCGAAGAACTTGCCTCAACTTCTCGGAGATTCCGCCCGGAATGGAACCCGATCCGCGAGGTGAGCCCTCTGATACAACGGACTCGGAGGATGAGGACGATACGAGGAGGGAAGTTCCGAACCCTGGCGCTGCTAGGCTCAGTCCAGATCGAGATCGGAGCAGCCCGCGTCACGACACGCGGAACCGTCTACGGCCCGGGGGGAGATCCGGAACGGAGAGAGGTCAGTTCCGATCGGGGATTTCGGTGGACCTGTTCGGGGAATTCGGGAGGAGACTCACCGGGCTCAAGCTTCTTATGATCGGATCGAAACCCTGTTCCGGAGGGTCTGTACAGCGCTGGGAGGTGCTACCGGAAGAGGTGATTCCGAGAAGTGGAGTTGTTGAAGGATGCCCCAACTCTCCGGAGTGAGAAGAAGCGGCTGGAGCTTCAGTTGCAGGAGTTGACGAAGGAGCTGGCGGCGAAGAGTGACGAGATCCGTAAGTTCCACGCCGAGCAGGGAGGAGACTTTGGGGGGAGCTTCGGAAGTTGGTGGGAAAGTTCCGGAGCGGGTAATCAACAAGGCCCGGTGTTCGATGAGAACGTAGTGCAGCCGGCTGATCTTCGAGGACAAGCAGAAGATTATCAAGATCCTCTCCAAGTGCGAGCATTCGATGAACATGATCCTGAAGAAGGTCCGGCAGCTGCTCAATCCGAGCACCGGAAGTCCCAGTCTCGTAGGCGCTGCCGGGGTCTTCCGCTCCCCGGATCGCCCTCCCGTGCGTGGTAGGAGAAATCTCGCGGAGTGGGGTTACCGAACCCCGATAGGGAGTAACCTCCAAGAGCAGAACAGATGACGCCGAAGAAGCCGCCATGACAAATCGACGATTGCGGGAGGGCGATCCGAGAAGTCCAAGGCACAGGCGGTGTCACCCGGAACCAGTACAGTCCAGTCAGCAGGCTGCGCGATCCCCACCGGACAGGTGCAGGTGACCGGAACGACAGTCACCGAGAGGCGGATCGAGGAGAGGACGGTTTCGGAACAGGTGACTCGGACCGTGCCGCCGGATGTTCTTCCACGACTCGGAGATGAAGTGATCATTGCGAATTACCGAGGGGAGGTAGCGGGACCGGAATGGGGACGACCTATTTCACCACCCGGACGGACCCGAGTAACTCAGGAGGGGGGATTGACCCCTTCACCCACAGCCAAGACCGGAACGGTGACGCCTACTCCCACCGGAACGCCAGCAGCAGGTTCCCCTCAGAACACTGTCGGTGAGTTCCGGAGGTTGCGGAAAAGGAAGGAGCCGATTACGATTTCCGAGTCCGACTCAGAGACGCATGGGAGCTCTCCGGTCAGGACCACCGGAACTGAAACTCAGACTCCGACGTCCGGAACTCCTCCCGCACATATGATTCCGAAATCGCCCAATTCTCCCAAGCCCCGGATCGTTACCCGGTTGTCTTTGGAGGCTCAGGAGAGGGAGTCAAAGGCGGAACGGAGTGCTAGGCGCAAGGCGGCACGAGCAGCAGGGGCGGGCGGATCAGAGCCGCGGGTGACCAGGTCGAAGGATCGCGAGCAGGAGAGCCACAAGAAGACAAAGAAGTGATAGATTCCTCTCACTGCCACTTGTCGTAACTTTCCGGATTTATAGGAGTAGATTCCGGATCGGGAGATCCGTCCTAGTCGTAAAGTAGAATTCTAGGTAGGTAGTTAGGGATTAGGGTTTTGATTGAACTGCCGGCGCCGCCGCTTTTGTGAAGCCCCTGCTTACTTAAACCGGGCAGGCGATGCGGTCCGGGTCTTCGTTTTGCATGTTTTCCCCCTATATTCCTTATCAGTAAAGTATTTGTGTTTCGTAAGTACTGTGCGTGATTTCCCGCTAAGTGTGAATGATCCGGGAAGGATATGAGAGTTCCGCTGTAGCTCGGATAGGAAGGTGATGGGAGTTGCGACGAGACCCGAATCGGAAAGGAAATGGGATTGAGCGGAAAGATTTAGCGGATTGTCGTAGGAGTGAAGCCTCACTGTTCCGTCCCCAAATCAACCTCATACGGAATAGCCGTCGCTAGGGTCGAAGCGGATCAAGAACTACTTGGTCGGGCTCCCTGAACTTCTGAAGAGGTTCCGTGCATAGTGAGAGGGGGAGTCGGAACGTGGTACGGGTCGCCTAGGGATAATCGGATCCTGGTTCTCCCAGATCCGGATTGGTTTGTCGTTGTAGTCCCACGAATCGGAGAGGATCGTTTGTGTGACCTGCTGGCCAGAGTACTCTAGGACAGTTGTGAGACGGTAACTGATCCGAGACGTTGGGGTTTGTGGACGAAACACCTAATGAGAGAAGAATAGAGAAGGAGATAGTTCGGGAGTTACGTTCCGAAGACACTATCCGAGCAGTGGTAAGGCTCGGAACGATTAGAAGTAACTACTTGGTGAAACACTATTGAATCCCTGGACGATACTCGGAACCTAGTGACAGTACGGAAGTTTACGCTCAATTAGAGCACTGTCCGGATGTTAGTTGCGTTTCCGTGTTCCGACAGAGGTACAGCAGGAAGGGGAGGATGCACCGCCACCAACAACCCAACAAACAGCAGAAGAGGAGTAGCAACCAGGACCAGAGGGGGAGGAAATACAGAAGACCGGGGGGAACACAAGGAGGAAGAAGACCCCGATCTTAGCTCGAGCCCCGAAGACTGTTACAGTCGAGAAGAAAAGGAGGAGGAAGATCAACTTGACATTCATCCCTATGGAGTTCTGGAAGGGCTGGAGGGAGCTGAAGGACGACATCTGGGCTGAAAAGGTCGGCTTGGGAGCTTTTTACGAGTACACATGGCCAGTACCAAGAGAAGAATTGGTGGCGGATTTTGTGGAAGGTTTTCAGTACATGAGGGGAGAGAAGGCCGACTACAACACACCAATCAGGGCAATGGTCAGGGGAGTACCAATCGAGATAACGGCATGGACGATATCACAGGCTTTAGGGATAGAGGGCAGCAAGACATCTAAGGTACCGAAGGCAAGTGGAGACCTGGACCCGAGGTACATGAAGATGTTTGGCTTGACTAAAGCAGACCACAAGACGGATGGGACCAGGGTCAGTGGGTTCGATGAGCCGTATCAGGATAGAGTCAAGGCCCTGGTAGAGGTAATGTGTGTGAAGAAGAAGTCCTTATACGCCAGCAACGAACTGATGGAGAACATGTACCAAGCCGTGAAGAGGGGGGAACACAACTGGGCTCCGTTGATCTTATCCAGCCTGAGGTGGATGCTGATCAGGGTGCACACCAGTGAGACCCGGGAGATTAAAGGAGCGGAACTTATAGACGCCCTTTTGAAGAACTGGTTCCCGGATAACGAGTTGTATGTAGAGCCACCACCAGCCCAGGTCAGTGAGGAAGAGAAGGACGATAGCGAATGTGAACCGGATCAGACTCCAGTCAGGGTAGCAGGTGACCTACCACCGGACATGATCAGTGGAGAAGGAGCCAAGGGGGTACTGGACCAGAAGGTAACTAAGGAGGCAGGGAGACCAGGAGCCCAAGTCGAACACCAGTCATCCTCCTCTTCTGGCCAGCAGAGAACCGCACCAGGGAAGAAGAAAAGGAAACAGCCCCAACAGCAAACACCAAGAGGGCAGGGAGCAACTCAGAAGAGATTAAGGTGGCAGGAGCAGCGGCCCAAGTACAAGGACTGCTCCTCAGAATCCTTAGATTCAGAGGAAGCAGAGGAAGTGGAGAGAGGAGCGATCAACTCGGACGACAGAAGGACACCAGTCACGAGGGGCAGGAAGAAGGCCAAGACGGCAAAACAGGTACAGCCAGGAGATACTCCGGTGGAAGTCTCTAGGGCCCTACTGAAGTTACGGGCAGCACCACAGCAGGAGGCCCGGCGAGCTTCACCTAACCGAGTCAAGCAGGCAGCACAAGAACAGGAGCAGGAGGTCCCAAGGGAAGAATCAAGACTGAAGAAGCAGCAGGGCAAACCCGTAGCAGCATTGACACCCCGTAATCTTGGAAGGACTTTTAAGTCTACTGGGGAAGATACTAATGGGATAGCCGGAGGATTGGGACAGGTGATGGAACAACTGCAGCAGGTGATGGAACAACTGCACCAAGAGCTGAAGCGCCAACTAGAGGTGGCCAACAGCAGTGCCACACCAGCCAGCCGAGGGCTCTAGCGACATATCTTGGCTAGCACCAAGAAACAGGTAGGGGAAGAAATCAGAGCCTACAACGAGGACCAGGAGCGCCAAAACAGGTATTTGGTTAGATTTGCCGAGGCCTATTCTTTGTTCGTCTATTAGTCTGATGAGGAACAGGGAGTAGTGGAGGACGAGGGTGGTCAGCAAGCGGGATCTATTCAGACGGGGACAGGAGCACCAGTAGTGGAGGAGCCAAGACCAGGATCGACCCAGTTGGGACCAGATCTGTTTCCTACCTCCTCAGCCCTTAGACCAGTTTCGACACCAGTCCCAGTAGGACCAGTTGCGACTCGAACTTTGCCCGGGCCAGTAGCAGACCAGGAGCCGAAGACAACATTAGGAGGGCAGGATCAGGACGCCATGGAGATCGTGCAGACTAGTGGCTAGGAGTAGAATAAGAAAAGAGTACTGGTAGGACCAGTTAGAGGACTCTTTCGTTAAAAACATTTTTAATTTTTATTCCCTTTTTATTTTTTGGTTAACTACATAAAACTAGGAACCAGAGCATCTGAGGGCAGATGCAGACTAAAAGGGGGATAATGTTAAAGGGATTTTTTACCTTTTTTACTAGAGCAGTACTGTAGGAGCAGGAACAGTAAAACTGCCTGGAGCAGTAACTAGTTAGTTACTGTCCATTTACTAGTCACTGCATTTTGGATGAAGTTTTGACAGTCGGATGTAATTCTGAACTGGATGAAAAATGGACATAGGAGGATGACGGCTAGGGTTTGGGGGGTAGTGAGGAGTGAGAGCATGGCGGCTCTCACTCTCTCTCAGCCTCTTGGAGTTTTCAGAGGTATGGTAGTGGGTTAGGAGAAGTTAGGAGGTAGGGGACGGTATGATACTGCTGTGGATCAGGATTGTAGAGCAGGATGATTGTACTTGGTGGGAAAGGAAAGAGAAAAGGTCCATTGAATTTACAGATCTGAGTTGAGTATTGAATGTTAGGGTTAGGGTGAATTGAATGGAGAGACTTTGCATTGATGATCCGACCAGGAGCAGAGGGTAGGGTACTGGTGTTGGTAGAATCAGATGAGTAGTTAAGTAAGAAGGGTCAGTATTACATTTTTTTCAGATTCCATTTGACTTAGTAGAAGTAACCAAGCTTTTTAAGGGTGAAGCTTAATCACTCTTTAACATCGTGCCAATGTCACGCCTTGCTCTCGGCCTATGCCATACACTAGAGCTTCTTCGATCCCCTTAATCTACGCTTTGGTGCCGGAACACGCTCCCCATTCATCTGGAGGTCAGCGTCATCCCCTTTAGTAGGACTTTTGTGTTTCAGAGGACAGAAAGGAGCTATGTACGTAGTGTCTCTAATAGTGGGATCTGGTTCTTTTGCCAGTAGCACCATCATCTTGACATTGAAGTCTCTAATGCTGTAAGGTTGCAAATAATCTTTGGAAAGCTGCACCGTTGTCGCAGTGGGGTCCTTCGCTCGGTCCTATAAAATAACCAAGTCCACAGTGGTGAAAAGGTTAGTGTTATGGAACCAAAGTGTCACAGAGTACTTCTCAAGGTTGTGGTATTGGGCGTTCCATGTCGGGGAATGTACTCACCTTCAGGTAAAGCATGGCGTTACGAATGGTGAAGTGGCCGCACTCGCTGTTCCTGGTTTGCTGTGTAACTTTGACCGTGACCACGTCTTGAATCTCTTGCCTGGGTTCGCCTAGGAGACATTGCCAGGCCTTCGACAAGCAACGCCAGAACTCGGAGTGACGCTCTGCGGGAAAGTGAATTCTATCTTTGGAGGAGTCGGAGTGGAGCACTGTACTTGGTTGAAGAACAAGAATCGACCAATGGTCAGAACACACCCACGGGATTATGAGGTCCTTCACGCTTCTCGCGTCGACACCTGCCGGGGGCGACAACCCTGTCCGCGCGAACTTCTCCATCTCATCGGGTTGGTCGAGGATTGCGGGAATGGTGGCACTTACATAGGAACTAACAATGTGGACATGGGCGGCCAAGTTCTCACCAGCAGCCCATACTAATCGTGACATTGCAAAATCCACTATGTCGTTTCCAAGGCGCGTTTTCACATGCTTCAGGTCCCGGATTGCCTTGTGTTGCACTATTAACTCTTTCTTGCAGTGGTTGAAGAATACAGTCTCCGGCTTCCGTATAGTACCCTCTCCATGTCTTGGTACTCTCTTTAAGAGGTCGTCTAACTTTAGAATGCGGTAAACCTCTTCCAAGGAGAGGCCTGGGAATTGAACATCACCAACACGGCACTCACTCCCGCAAGGTGGTCCGACTGGCCCTCTCTTTTCCACTGTATGCTCCTCTGTTGGAAGCGCCATCGTTGTGCTATGCTTCGGGTTCGTCTGTACGTCATCGCAATGGTTTGATAAGCATATCAACTGCTCCACGGCCTCCGACTAGCCGTCTTTCTGGAAATTGTCAGAGAGATTTAGAGGGCAGTTGTTGAAACCATCATCTCGTGACACTATATCCGGCAGACGTCCGCTAAGGATTGATACTCCGTTCACAGGGGTAATTGCAACAGGGGCCGAATTCCCGTTGATCCATTGAGACAAAGACCCCTCAAAAACAGGCGCTTCTACGTTGACCCCTTCGACACCTTCTGCGCTCCTCATCACCTGTATCACAGTCATACAAGGTTCCTCTATAGGTGATTCACGTTTGGCCTCTATGCCATGGTCTATTCCGGGAAACAAGGTCGCAATGGGACACTCCTGCAACCTAAGTCCCCCATGTACTTGAACGTGTTCTGTGCTGGCACCACGTAATGTCACAGTGAATTCAGATTCTGGTGACATTGTAGCCGTTGTGTTACGGGTCCCTTCGCCTTTAGAGGTACGCATCCCGACATCCGCATGGTATCCTGGACCGTCAAAAGTGTTGGGATTGTTCCTGTCAACATCTCCACTGCCATGTTCGACTGAAGCGAAATCTGTGTCACGAATTCGTGTGTCTGGAGTGGGAGTCATCGTGACACCAGCTGGTTCAAACGCTCTCGCCACAAGTGCCTCGTTGGAAAGACCATCTCTCGAGTGGGTTCTGTCAGACCCACCAGCAGCGACACCGCCCTCATGATCTTCCTTTTCGACAGATGGCTCTTTACATGCCCGAGACAAAACGCCATGTTCCGGAGAGGAGACAGATGCACCGAAGACAAATTCCGGTGTCCCTGATCTCATTAAATCAGACTCCCCAGCATGGTCTCCATTGGCTCCGCTAGGTTCACAAGTATCTGCCTTGTCAGGCTCTTGTCCTACGATTTCCACGGACACGTCGGCCGTAACACCTAGAAGACGTGGAGGGACGTCGGCGGTTTGCACTGTACTATCTGATTGTTTGCTTCTCCCTCTCTTCTAATCCAGGGCTTCAAGGGAAGTGTGCGAGTCTTCGGCCTGACGCGAGGAGAGTCACTGTTCACCGGCTTCCGCGTTACCTCGTTCGTGACACTACTAGTGGGCGTCGTCTTCCTTCCTCGTTGCAGCGGCGATTTTAGCAACTAGTCGACGTATGTCATTGCGGAGGGATGCCACCTCACCGTTGCAAGACGGAGTGTAAGGTCCGGGAACCCATCCAATGTCACGTTCCTCTCTGGTGCGCAACCTTGACAGCCACGGTTCCCATTGTTCAGCCCAATGACATAAACTTTTCGCGCACCACGACTGGTCAAATTGGAAGGAGCTCATGGCAGCGTGGTCTTGCAAGGCCCAAAATTGTACGTTCCTGACCCACCTCATCGCCTCTTCCAGGAATTCGTTGCCTTCTCCATCCCGGATTGCGGTGATCATTGCTTTCAGGCGCTGGAGTGCAACTTGTCTTCCCTCGAGCCCCGCATCTGCAAAGTAGATATGCCCTTGGTATGCAAACATTGCGACTGCCCTCATGATTCGTTTCTCCTCTCTACGGGCCTCAAAGATAATCTCCTCCGTCACTCCGTACAGAGGACACACGAGTTGAAAAAAAGGACCGTATTCATACAAGAAATGTATCTTCAAGACATAAACAAGGGATGCGGGCTCCATTGGACATGCTCGCCTCTGCAGCAGTCGTTGCCTCACCATTCAAGACTCGGGCACTGTGAAACAAAAGAAAACTCTTTGTCAAGCCACAAGACGGGAGAGACATGGACACAAGCGTACAAGAGAAGCGTGCACAACATAACCAGAGGTTCGTACCCTGAGTAGGGGAGCATGCATCGTATAGAACTCACAGTCGTGTAGCCATGGCAGGGACAGGAGATCCTTCAGAACATCAGGGTTGTCCATGAGGATCTGCCAGAATGGGCACCAATCCCAAAGAATTTGTTCTATGGTCCAGGCGTGCTGTTTTCTGAATTTCGCCATAGCGACCTGAAGGTCGGCCCAATTCTCCGCGTCGACTCTTTCCTTGAACTCCATGTTCTCCTTCTCGTATGTTGCATAGTCTTTGACCCACTGAACGTATGCGCACAGGGCGTCGAGCTTGGGATATGGCTCCTTCTCGATCATGCTTGCCACGAGATTGTCTATGCTTTTCGAAATCCGATCCCGCACCGCCTTCAAAGTTTTCGGCAGGTTTTTGTCTTTCTGCAAGAAGTGACACAGAATACTATCTAGCAGAAGAGTAGGGATGGCATTCGTGCAGGCTGTGACCAACCGCCAGACACATGATCCATCCACGTATACACATGGCTTGACATGTGGTACTAGTGTCACTTGCAACGTTTTTAATACAATTGTATCGTTGTCAACCTCACTTACCTTTTTGGCAGTCGACCACCAAAGGCAGCCCATGAGCGACTCCCGGAACGCGGCATTTAAGAATGCTGAATCCCACTTCCTCCTGAAGTCCTCCCCCCCGTCGCAATCCCATGACCACGGCAGATTCACGGCGTCCTCAAACGTGCGCAAGTAGTAGAGGCCAGGCATGGGTGGTTCCGTTGGGGGCGTGGGGGGTTGTAATTTGATAGTCTATCATTAGATGTATGTTGTGCCAGTGACATATGTGCTCTCTCAAAATCATAGAGGACTTCTTCACGCGCCAGTAAAGTCGGCTCCAATTCAGGATGGAACGTGGCCGGGTACGGTGTTCCATGGCTTTCGATCCAATATTGGGACAACCTTACATTTGTACCAAATTCTACCTCCCATGTAACCATTCTCGAAATTGATTCCTCCATGGATCTATTCTGCGGCGTCGACCAGTTAGTGTCACAAACCAGAGAACCTTGGTTCCTGCCAATGAAAGATACCATTTCTCCGACTGGCCTCGGTCCCGCGTCGAACGCTTTTGCATGATGGACGGCCTGCCGTTCTTCCTCTGCGTCTGTGGCGGCCAGGAGATGGGCAATCTTGTCCCGGAGGGGCACGCACGGCCCAACGGGTGCTCTTCCTGCGATCCGCCCCACGCCTCCCTTGGTGTGCAAGAGAGACCGTGTATATCCGGGCAGGTCCGATACTTCCAATGCCAATGGCCTTCTTAGGAAGCTTCAGCTTCATCGCACCCCCTCTTGAGGTCGCCACTAATCTAGCCTTGGCGGTGACATTGACTTTTGTTGATGTTCTGGTGTTGGGCTTCTCCCTCGCCTGGATCTCATCGACACCCACGGACAACGGCATTAAAGCCCAGGCCAAGGTGTCAAGACCGTCACATTCAAAGTTTGTTGTTTGTCGTGACACTGTGCACGGTGGAACAGCATCCCGCATAGCGTCTCCACGGGCAATGACTGAACTACTTAGCGCATTTTCCACTTCAAAAGATACGTGACATCGAGACCTCTTAGATCTCCGCACCGGCCTCGTTCCGTCCTCCGATTCTTCACCACTTGACCTCTTCTCCTTCAGCAGTTGATCGCTTCCACCCACCTTTCCGACATCCTTCGCGTTATCTTCGTTCTGCGTCACTTGCTTCACGGTCTGAGCGTGTTTCCGCTTCGGCACAGCCATGGCGTCGGATTTGACGGTTCTCCCACTGGTCTTGTTGTTCTTGGGAAAAGGTGCCACGCCACAAAGGATATCCACTCCGGGACCAACAGTGGTGTCTGACAGCGAACTCGGTGCTCCTGTGACACTACCTCGCTTGTTTGTGGCCAAGAAGCCATTCTGAACATTGTCACAGGGAACGATGTCGTCATCAGAAAGTCTTGATTGTGGAATCCTCGTAGCCTTAGCCATAGTACGTTGCTGTACAATGGCCGTGGTCCTCGAAGATTTGCCGACTACCTTCAGCAAGCTTTGCACCATCTTCCCCTGTCCTGGCAAGAAATCTGGGTATGGGAGCAGTAGTGCTTGCCTTCCGTTGCGGTACTTTGCTTTTGGACATCCGTCTTTGTACCTGTGCTGATTCAGCCGGAGCTTGTTGCTAAAATCATCCTTGCCGCAATAAACGCAGACGAAGTACCTTCAATTCGCACGTGGCTTCTTTTCCCCTTTGCACCTTGTTGCAAATTTGAGCACGAGTTCCTCCACTTTCTGCTGGTCCGGATATTCGACGTTGTACATGCGCTCGTAAATCTTCACCGCCAATGTCACGGGCCGCGTCTCCATCACGTCTCCCTCTTTGCAACGCATCATCGGCGTTACTATTATGACGCCAGCAAAGCAACTATAATTCCATGTAACCCTATCTCACACAAAGACGGGGTATCAGGGAATGCAAAAGGTACACGAGTTCAACCCAATGCCGCTTAATCTAAGAAGACCCTGTAAGTCGACATAAGTTAGTGTCACAAGCATTATAGGTCACCTCAAAGGTTGTAGCAATGCAATATGCCCTCCTAAAAAGAAAGTTAACCAAAGAATCGGAGGTTGCTATTGCTGTAGGAAGTACCTAGAGCAAGACCTCACTTATTTGGGAATGGCGTTACAGTTCACTATGTCAGCCCTGTATTGGGTTGACCATTTTGTGCATCCTAGCCCGAGGGTGAGCCCCGATGCGACTGTTCTTACATTGAACCAGGTAGAGTAGAGACCAAGAGAGACGGCGATGTAAGCAATTCCGGGTAGGCAGACGTGAATACAAGAATTCCCCTCCACAAAACGACCCGCTTCGATCCCCACTCACTACTTCTGTAATTTCAGCTACGAACAAACCCTAAAATACGTGGGCAGTATTCCCTCCTGCTCTAACCAAGAATGCCACCTAGAACTTCGGAGACAGGGGTGAAATCACTAGTGCACATAAGAGAATTGCGTTACGTAAACCCTGCTGCTACAATCCACTTCACCGAGGCTTCGATTGACGGTACATGCTCGGTGAGAAAACATTTTCTAGCGGCGCAAACCTAACGCACGCCTAACTCCAAACCCTTCCTTCCCGAAATTTTCAACAAAGATTGTGGAGCAGAGTAGCTGAATACCTTACCACGTTCGGAGGAATACGACTGCGCGCAATAGGAGGTTAGCGCCCTCTACCACACCGGGCGCTGTCGACGGTGCTCCAAAATATGGGAAGGGATCACTGAATAAGTGCGCGGCACGCTCTAGCCGGAGCTTTGAAGCGTATTCACGCAAGCAGAATCACGCGAGCGTTCCCTGTAATCCCCACCCCACGTCTCCATGTCCATAGTTTCTGTCCAATCGATACTGGGTTGTCCCCAACAGCGCGCAATCTATCTTCCGTAACTTCACAACAGCTGCTCTGCATCGTTTGCCTTACGGCACGCGTGAAACACTGTCGACTGAATACCGAACCCTTGTGTCACGAGGAGTGGACGTTGATGACGTCGATAACTACTTTGCTGGAAGTGCCGGACCCGAAAATGAAATTCACAGTGGCACACCTAGAATTCAATGTTTTTAATTAACAACCTGCAGGAGACCTATTCAAGGTTGCATAGAACTCTCATCTGGGACTTGCAAAACATTCGAAGCACTTCACCATTACATATACAACATAGGTGCGTAACACTCTTTAACCCACGTCAGGCAAGGCATTTCAATGAATTAACCATGCCACCCTAAACCTATCTCATATTCCTTGAACAAATCCCCCCTAATGAACTTCACTCCTTGAAATATATACACATTACCGTACCTTCATCCATCCGTGTATGCCCTTCCCCATTCCTTTCCTTGTGAGTGTTCTCTCTTACATGTAAATTGAAACACGCTCAATACCCATAGGTAGTATATTAGGTTCCTAGAATCGCTTCGCGATTAACGTAGACTCGCGACTCTCATTTCCTATCTATTTTCTTATAATTACTTCCACTGTATCTATCTTCCTATCTCCACCTCTCCAACCTCACTTACATTTTCTATGTAGATTTTAAACTCAACATCAGCAATTTTTATGGAGAGTTGCCATCCGAAAGTTCAATTTTTTAGTTATGTCTTCATAGTATTAATTTCTTGCAGTCTTTCTCCTTATCCCCCTCCGTTCCTTATCTTTACCCCTTCTAATTCCTAATATTATGTTCATTTTCAGAAGTAAGGTTTTGGATTTTTTTCCCATTGTTCCTCTTTTAATCGTCGTTTTCTCTCTCTAATTTCGTCCATTCCATCCATTTTCTTATCCTCATCCCACGGTTTGTCCTTGAAATTCATCCGTAATTTGAATGTCAGTGACATGTGCATTTGTTGGCATTCTATTTTACTACTGTCTTTAATAATTATATTCTTCCATTCTATATTGTTGTGTCGTCTTCATTGTGCTTTGCATCGTTTCCACAATTTTTTTTAAATTTATTTCCATCTTTAACTACAGGGGTTTGCGTTTCTTATCCTCCCCCCCCCTCTTTTTTAAATAGTTTATCATACCATTCCACTCTATCTTTTTATCTATCTTGAATTTTCTTATTTTTTTCACTTTCTTATTTGATTTTAAGCACACCTACCACATTTTTTTTTAGATTACCTAGCCCGTAGTTCATTTTTAAAATTATGCCACCTCATTATTTATTTCTTCCACTGTATCTCCTTGTCCCCTTTTTTTCCCTTCCTTTTCTCTTTCTTATCCTTATTCTCCCTTTGTTTTTTTTTTTTTTAATTTTTAAATTATTTTCCCTTTACTCCTTTTTTTTTTATTATTCTTTATTTTCTAACTTCTCTCATTCCACCCATTTCCTTTACCTCGCACACAAATTTGTTTATTCAAGTTCATCTATAGTTACTATTTCAATGTTCTGGGTATTTGTTGGAATTAGTTCCACGAATCCTTCCCTATTTTACTCCTTTCCTCAATAATTATATTCCTCCATGCTATCGTATTTTGTCAATATTATTTTATTGTGTTTCGTATCCATCCTATTTGTTATATTTACTTCCATCTTTGAGTTGAGTGGTTTGCTTTAGTCTCCTTTTTTTTTTTTTTTTTTTTTTTTTTTTTTTTTTTTTTTTTTTTTGGTGGTTGGAACCTTTCATACTATCTATATTCCTATCTTTAGCCCTTTTTTTTTCTTAAAATTTCTCTCCCATGGTTCTGTTTTTTGGGTTGTGTCTTCATATTATTAATTTCTTCTGACTGTTTCTCGTTGTCTCCTTTTTCTCCCTTCTTTTTCCCCTCCTAATCCTTATTGTTGTTGCTAATTTCGATATTTTTTTATTTTTATTTTTTTCCCAACACAGTTGATTTTTCAATTTCATCCTTTGATTTCTATGTTGTGTGCATTTTTTGGGAATTGTTTCACGAGTCCTGTCCTATTTTACTCGTGTCTTTGATAACTATAATCCTCCACTCTATCTTATTGTGTCCACCATAATTCAGTGTTTAATGTTTGTCCTCATTGTTATCTTTATTTCCATCTATAATTGTATCGGATTGCTTTACCATCCTTCTCCCACTTTCTTCTCAATTTTCTTCTTTGAACCTTCCATTCTACCTATCTTCGTATTGCCATATCTTTTTTCTAGAATAATTGTTCTCAAATTCCATTTTTCACTATCACTTTTAAATCCCTTCTTTTCGGATTCCATACAGTTTTCCTCTCCCAATTTTATCTTCATGGTCCTTTATCACCTATCCTAATTTTCGTTCTCAATTGTTTCTTTCATCACATTTATTCATAGTTTCTATGTTAACCGCAAATTCACTGCCTTTAGTGTCTGTTCCCCCTATCTTCACAGGACTTATGAATAGCGTACTTCCTGTATTCGATATTATTGTTACAAGTCTTATAGTCTTTACAAGTACAAAAAATTAATACCTGATCAACTGAGAAACATGCCGCGGTTCTATATCCTTTGCTTTCCTTAGTACAGTGTCTTCCAAGGCCGCCTCAATCACAGAGAATCAGGACTACGCTATTAACCTTTCATTCTCCTCTGATTTTGTGTTTCTACGATTGTGATCCTCATTCCTAAGTGGTAATATATGAAATTGATTACGTGAACCCTGTCCAGTATTATGATGTTGAGATCGTTCATTACACATTATTTATTGTAATGCCATATTTAACTATTTCTGGACTATCCATTGAATTATGGACTATGGACCGTCCAGAAAAAGCAAAGGAAACTGAAAGGGGCAGAGTAAAACCATGCCCCACTGTTATGAATAGTGTAATATTTGAATGATTGGATCAGGAGATCTTCCGATATAGAGTTGTTGCAAGACGGGGGAAATGTGTGGACTAAGTAATGTATAGAACATTGTATGATTTGCAAGTCCATGGATCAGGAGATCTTCTGATATAGTGCCGTTCCGGAAGAACAAATGTATGGACAAAGTAATGTAATGAATAATGTGTGTTTTGCAAAACCATGGATCAGGAGATTTCCCGTTATAGGTGTCTTTCGGAAGAACAACAGCCATCTCACAATTGCACGAGTGAAATGGTATGGACAAACTAAGTAATATAACATTACAAATAATACACATAGACCGATGATGGTGAAATAGTCATTTACATTACAAAAACGGGTTACATAAATATGAGGTATTGTCTTGAAAGTCATTTGAATGAACAGTGCCATATTATTACCACTAATACATTGTAGTACATAGGGATACGGGATTGTAAGCAACTCATTGTATGTACTGTCTACTATTCTACTCTACTGGTGTACCATTGCCTAAGTGATCTCCTACATAATTCCCCATCCATGGGAGTTTTCTGAAGGAACTCAGTAACGGAGTCATAATGAACCAAATCCATAATGAATGGAAGTAAGGCTGTGCCGACGTCTGGTATGACGTTTTGCGGATTAGGTAGGTGCATTTCACCCTTCCAAGCAGTCGGGAAATAGCAGGAATGATTTCCATTCATTACATTCTTCCATTCTTAGTCATCTACCATGAGAACCTTACCCGGTTTGCAAAACCTGCGAGTTTTTTTATCCATACGAAGTCATTGCAGGAACTTCTGGAAGAATGAATAAGGCTTCTGTCGAACACACTTGTCCTGACCATACACAAAAATTAACTGCGATCTAAGCTCCAGTGGAAGTAGATGCGCTAAGACAAGGTCCAAGCGGGATGGGGGCATACATGACCATATTCCGACGTGGAAATCTTGAAGAAGCTTTCGAAAGGACGGTCGAATTCCAGGACGGCAAATGACATTCCCTAAGTCCAGCAACGGCGTGCTGAATCCTTTATAATCCTCAAAGCACAGGACGCCATTAACCAAGAGAACTATCGCCTTCTGCACACTTGAAATAAAAATATCAGGACATTTCTACATCTGAGACTAAACATCGGGGGATCTTCCGATGTTTGTAAATGACGAATTCGCTAACATAGTTCATCGGGGGATATCTTGATGGCGCCTCCCAATGCCATGGCACACAGAGGTGGTCAGACCATGTCTTGAAAGAGTATTACCACAGCAAATCGATTTTAAAACAAAACAAATTCAAAGTTCCAGAACTAGATTGCATTCAGGAAGACAAATGCAAATTTTCAGGAACTTGGTTAGTTTCATTTTGCTATCAAAGATGAGGGAGCTACAGCTTTATTACATGGTCATGTGAGAGAATGTATGTGTTGACAATGAAGAACTCTGAATAAAATGAGTGTTCCATAATCCAAAGTCATTTGCACTAAACTACAATCTTCGCTTCATTAAATGGTCATGTGAGAGAATGTAAGCCTCACATACTTAACTTACATTCTCTTACATACTTAACTGACCAGTGGTCCATGGGTAACTGACCACTGTTCCATGGGTAACTGACCAAACGGAAGCGGGGCCCGTTTCACATACTCTGGGACAGCTTCCCCAAAGCTGAATAGACCCTCCAGCCACGGTTTCAGTGTCATCGTAAGAAACTTATCAATATCATCCCCGGACCAGGTTGGGGGGTGGACAGCGTTATGAGGATCGTTGAGAAGGTTCTTCTGTGGACTATCATCCACTAATAGGACTTCTTCAATGGACTCCAATACCAGCAACTTAGCAAAGACACGGAGATTATTTAGAAAGAACGGCTTGTCTAGTTTTAACGACTCCACGTATGACGAACGTATGCAATTGTCCTGGCTAAGAACTTGCACATCTGGCAGCTTGAAGGAGGTGCCCTGCAGAACAACAGGAAGAGTTTCAGGTATATTCCTAGCCGCGATGCTGGTCCAAAAGGCTACCATTGCATGATTAGAAAGCGAGTTCAGGAATTCCTGGCAGCCAGGTCTGATCATTATAGGGCCCTTTTTTTCCTTGACAAAATCCCCACGGTGAACGAAAACCCCGTTTAAGTCTAGTACAACCAAATACCTTCGACGGGGTACCTTTCCGATCACCTTTGCTGGAACGGAGGATGGGAGAGGGGGCCCTGGAAAATGCAACAAAAAAAGGTCTCATCAGAATTCAGCATCTGTAGTTCCCTCGATACAGATGTCCACTGAAAATATGTCTCATCAGAATTCAGCATCGGGAGATCCCTCGATACAGATGTTCACTAAATTCCTCAAGCATCTACGGGAGACACTACACGATCTATATATGTCCAATATGAAGTCCATGCGCAGAAAGAGCATTAAGGATCGTGCTTCTTCTAGCAAGAGTGGAAAGAAACACAGAAGAAAGTCGAGGTACTCTTTGAGTTCCTCTTCTTCTTCGTCTGACAGTTCTGCATCCTCTTCTGACACGGAAACTTCCAGTGACGGCCGGGAGGATACGCCGCCAAGACGGTCCGCTTCCAAGAACGCGGAACGCAGCGGCCATGGAAAATCCAAGGAGGTGAAGGCTGCGAAGGAGTCCAATGAGTTGATGAAGAGTATGTTACAGTCGTTGGAGGCCATCAAGGTTAACCTTACTGACCATCGTAAGCCGAGAAGGGCCATTCCAACAGTGCGGGCCAACATATGGTGTACCAAGTGTGGGCAGCCGGGCCACTACACCCACGAGTGCAACCACCCACACTAAGGAGAGTGCAGTTTGTGGACCAAGAGGGAGGCGTGTTTTGGACGGAAGAAGTCGAAGAGGAGGAGGAAATTCCAGCAGTGTACCAAGTCATGGCGAATACTGGGAGAGGAATCTCCTCTGGATATCGGCCCGTGAATCCGATTCCACGTCTAAGTGCGGGAAGGGGTTACCTTCCGCCAGCAGCTCCAAGGTACCAATCCTATTATGATCGCACTGTAGGTGCTTGTTTTAATTGTGGATCACCTGAGCATTATGCCAATGCTTGTCCCCATCCTAAGGTTGGAGGCCAAGGGGCACCATTGGTGCTACCATGCCAAAATTGTCGTCAATATGGTCATGCTATGCCCCAATGCCCCGAAGCCCAACAACCTAGGCCGGTGTACAAGCAGGTGGAAGTTCCACCTCGAGAGCAAACCGCTCTCAACTATGGAAGGACTGATGGGGTGGAAAATCAGAATAAGTGATATGAGGGGGTGGAGCTGCTGCGAAGAGCGGAAACGGTACCTGACAAGGTTGCGGATCCGGGTATAGGGTATATCACGGACATTGGCCCGCACTCTTTCAGGGAACCAGTAGTAAGGCGAGTAAGCACCCGCAGTTCCACCCGTAACAGGAAGGAGGAGAAGAGGGCTTCCCCTCGATCACGGAGAAGACAGGAGAGGGAATCCACTTCCTCTTCCTCTGAGTCACAATCCTCCATAGTCAACGCGGAAAAAGGGGTGGTGAACCCATTTCCGGATATTAGTGAGGAAGTTCGATAGGAACTAGAGGAAACCGAGGAAGTTGTGGTTGAGCCCACTAAGAGAGTTAGATTTTCAGAGGGGGCCACCACCATAGGGGAGGACAGGCCATTACATGTGGATGAGTATGACATTCTCCAAGACATCAAGGATCAGAAGGCCAACGCCACTATAGGTCAATTGCTACATGATAATGCTAATTATCAGAAGCAAGTAAGGGAGGCTTGCATCAGACCTCGTCGTAGGAGAATCCGCCTTCCATCTGTAGCGGTCAACTTTTCCGCGATAGAAGACTATGATGCCCTCGAGATAGCAGTGGAAATAGATGGGTGCATGATTCAGAATGTACTTGTGGACGGAGGTTCAGGAGTGAATCTTATGTTGGAAACCACGGCCAATGATCTTGGGTACACTGTTTTTGAACCCACCATCCAAGTCTCTAGGATGGCGGACCAATCTTGAGTGGTGCCATTGGGAAAATTGACGGGGATTCCAACCAAGATAGAGGAAACCACGTATCCACTGAATTACGTGATCCTCAAGATAGAGACCGGACGGCCTTTTCCTTTACTACTGGGCCGCCCCTGGTTGTATCTTCAAAGGTCCGAGGTGATTGGGGAAAGAAGGAATCCACTTTTGGGAATCCACCTTTTCTCCTACCATGGAAACATGAAGAGCATATGGGAGAGACAAGCAACACGGATGGATATACATCTAATTGGTCAGACCAGAGAGAGGAGGATTCTTCAATGACATACTTGGTGAGGAACTTCAAAGACCAAACCGAGGCTGACTACGGATTTTAGAAGGCGGTGGAAGAGCAAGGAACAGTGGAGGATATCACGGATATCCTGGAAACAAGCACCGCGGAAACCGTAGCTCCAATTATTGAAGATAGGTCTTTGGGTGAGCAATCCTTTCCTCTTACTCAAGAGTGGATCCATCAGCAGATCAATGGACGAAGCTTACCCATTCAGGAGGGGGAAAATATCCATACCCCTCCTCAATGGAGTGAACTTCCAGAGTCCATGATTGATGGAGCGGACAGAGTAAAAGCGGTGGTGTCTCCTGAGGATTACGAAGCAGTGGAGGTCCAACCCGGAAAGAAGTTTCACCTCGGTAAGAATTTGTCTGCGGCGGAAAGGGTGGAATACATCAAATTGCTTTCCGAGTTTTCCGATGTTTTTGCTTGGGAGACATCTGATTTGACAAGGATTCCTACTTCACTTGGGGAACATGAGATTGATCTTATGGAGATAGCTAAACCCGTAAGGCAGAGGCAATACCGCCTCAATCCCAAGTATTCCGCGATGGTGAAGGAGGAATTGGAGAAGCTACTGGAGGCGGGATTCATTTACCCTGTGAACAACACGGAATGGGTTTCCCCTATAGTAGTGGTTCCAAAGAAGGTGGGGAAAGACGGAAAAGTTAAGATCCGGGTTTGCCAAGATTTCCGCAAGCTGAATGCGGCAACCAAGAAAGATTATTTTCCGCTTCCTTTCATAGACATGGTCCTCGACCATGTAGCGGGCCAGGAGTGCTTCAGTTTTATGGATGGATTCTCGGGGTATAACCAGGTTTTCATCCGAGAAGCGGACCAGCTGAAAACCACTTTTACTACTCCATGGGGGACTTATGCCTTCAATAGGATGCCATTTGGGTTGTGCAACGCCCCTGGTACCTTCCAACGTCTTATGATGGACATCTTCAGAGATTTCCTCCAAGATTTTCTTGAAGTATTCATTGATGATTTTGCCGTGTTTAGTAAAGCGGAAAACCATCTGGAATACTTGCGGAAAACATTTGTGAGGTGTAGGGAAACAAATCTCAAGCTTCATCCCGGAAAGTGTTTTTTTGGGATGCTATCTAAAGTTTTGTTGGGGCATATCGTGAGCAAGGATGGACTCCATGTGGATATGGACAAGGTGAAGGCCATTCTCCAATTGTTGGCACCAAGGAGTGTAAAGGAGATTCGGCGTTTTCTAGGGTGTGTGGGCTACTATAGAAGATTCATAGAGTTCTATGCCCAACTCGCCTCTCCTCTCACGGAGCTGTTGAAGAAGGACGCGGAATTTGTGTGGACTGCAACGCGGCAAGCGGCTTTTGAGAAGCTGAAAACCAGGCTAGTTTCCGCACCCATTCTTTCCCCTCCTAGGTGGGATCAGACCTTCCATGTTACACTTGACGCATGTGGTTGGTGTCTAGGTGCTATCTTGTGGCAGGAGGGTAAAGATGGTTGGGAGAAGCCAATCTACTTTGCAAGTCGGCAGATGAGTGCAGCGGAAAAGAATTACACTACTACGGAAAGGGAGGCGCTGGCCGTAGTTTACGCTTGTAAGAAGATCCGCCATTACTTGTTGGGGTATAAAACCATTTTCCATACGGATTATGATTCCCTCAAGTATTTGGTCAACAAGCCTGATCTATCAGGGAGGATTGCGAGATGGATACTACTGCTGCAAGAGTTCAACTATGAAGTTGTTGTGAAACCAGGAAAAGCCAATCAGAACGCGGATTATTTGTCTAGGCTGCGAGGAGAGGAAGCGGCCCACGACATAGAAGCGGAATTTCCTGAGGAGTTCACGGAAGGAGAAGAGGAAAAGGAGAAGAGAGGGGGAGATCTCAGAAGCAGAACCAATGATGGAAAGCGTCAAGATTCTAGTATTGGACGGTCTTCATGGTTTCCGGAGTTTGGAGCGGCCCGTGTTCAGAGTGGAAACAGAGGAGGACCCAGAATTCCGCGACATCAGGGAGTATCTTACCTCTCATACCTACCCTTTAGGCTTGGGTAGAGAAGAGAAGGTTGTGTTTTGTATAAGGTGGCCCCTTATACTCTTATTAGAGGGGTGTTGTTTAAATGTGGACCAGATGAGCAACTTCGGAGGTGTTTAGAACCGAGAGAGCGGAAACTGGTGATTAGGAGTTTGCATGAGGATCCAGTGGGTGGACACTTTGCGGTCCAAAGTACGGTGGGCCGGATTTGATCAGCAGGCTACTGGTGGCCCTATCTTTGGAGGGATGTTAAACTCTTCATCCAGAGTTGTGATCCGTGTCAGCGAACGGGGAATCCCAAGACACGGAATCACTGGCCACTTACACCAATAATCCCAATAGCTCCTTTTGAGAAGTGGGGAGTGGATTTTATTGGACCAATTCAGCCCTTGACAAGACTGAAGAAACGGTATATCATTTTGGCAACGGATTACGCGACCAAATGGGTGGAGGCGCGGGCCACTGTTAGAAATGATGCACTCACTTCCGCTTCTTTCATTTTTGAGCAGATCATGATGAGATTCGGATGCCCGTTGGAGCTTGTCAGCGATAGAGGTACGCACTTTTTGAACGAAGTCATTTCAAACCTCACAAACAGGTATGGCATCAAGCATTAAAAACAACTCCATACAATCCCAAGGCCAATGGACTCACGGAAAGGGGAAACGGAATAGTGGGCAACATTCTTACCAAGGTGGTTTCCGCCAACAAGACGGATTGGGATAAGAAGTTGTACTCTGCTGTTTACGCCTACAACACTACGATCAAGACCACCACGGGAAAGAGTCCTTACTTCTTGGTCTACGGACAAGAGGTTATTCAAAAAGTGGAGACGGAGGTGGAAACTCACAGAATTATGGCTTTCCGCCATGGACAGAGGGTGGAATCCCTAGAGCGCCGTCTAGAGGAGGTGGACGAACTGGAGGAGGCCCGAGCGGAAGCATTGCAGCAGACACGGAGCATTCAAGAGAAGCGGAAGGAGAAGTTCGATGAGAAGGTACCAGAAGACAACGGAATCACGGAAGGTGGAATGGTAATGCTTTACGATAGTCGTCTCAAAACGTTTCCGGGAAAGTTACACACTAGATGGGTGGGACCCTTCCTAGTACACAAGGTCTACAGCAATGGATCTCTTCAGCTCAAGGAACTCACCGGGGCATTATTAGCTACAAGGACTAACGGATCCCGGGTGAAGTTATATCGGCCCACAGAAAGCTCGGACCACGACTCAGGTAATGATTCTGAGGCTCACAGGGACGCTCGCAGTTGAAAAAGGGGTAAAGTCGTGTCACGACTTTCCATGAATTTTTGTTTTGTCTGTGTTTTTAGATTAAAAGTAGTAAATAGGATAGATGTTATAGGTTAGTTAGAAGTTATTGTAGACATTAGGTTAGAATGTTAGAAATAGAAATAGAGGAAAAATAAAAAGTGTTAAATTAGTTAAAAACACTTAATTAGTATTGTGTTAGAACTCCCCTAAAGGTGGAAATCTCAAGGCAAAAGTGGCGGAAACTGGGAGAGTGGGCCGCATCAAGGAGTAGAGGAGCTTTGCCATGGTGGAGCACGATCAACAAGGAAAGCGGAAAGTGGAGAGGTTGATAACCGGACCAGGCAGGATCCGACTCTCTCCTTTTTAGGGTTTCAACCGGGATATTGGAAAGGCGGCTAGGGTTTAACTCCATCAACCTTCCAGGTTGTTTCCCGGGAACCGCCGCCACCTTTTTCAGAAAGTGGATCGGTGGAACTGCCAAGTGTCCTGCGAAAGCCGGACGGCAGTCAGTTGACCGCCGCCACTTTCTTCGGATGGCGGGCCAGATAGGCGGCCACGTGCCGCAATTGCCGCGGACCTTGGGCACGACAGCCAGTTGACCACTCCCTTGGCGACGGAGAATGCGGAGGTCATGGGTCGGTCCGGAGAAGAACTCGGGACACGTGTCGAGACCGGGCCGGTGGCGACTCCACTTGCTCCACTGACGGCGCTGGGCCGCAAGGAAAAGCGGCGGCTGAAGAAGATGGAGGCCAAGGAGCGAAAGAAGAGGGGTAGTGCTTAGGATTCTAATTAGATTCAGGTGCAAGTTGTTGAGGCAGGTAGTTAAGATTAGTTAGACTTTATTGTTTTTGTCTTTTTGCTAGTTTCGGGCCTTGGCTCTTCGGGTAGCGGAGAGTCAGCCTGCTGCCACATGGCCCGTGATTCTGATCACGCGGTCCGTGGCTCAGTAGTTTAAAAGGGAGAACCCTTGGGGTTTTCTCTCACCATTTTGCGATGTTTGTGTTCTTTTGTTCAATTCAGGCTTTATGTTTTACTCCACATTTGTCTTGAGTTGTTTTCTTGAGTGCATGAGCAAAGTGAGTGGTCCCTCCTTCCCATTCTTGCTATTTCCAAGTTTGCACCGGTCCCCAAACGCTGTGTAGGCTAGTTAGGTTAGTATTCCGTGTTAGGTCAGTTCGGGCTGTGAGCCTCTATTAAGCAAGTTTTAAACATCCCTAATTCAAACCGTTGCTCTCATGCAAGGGGGTACTTGGTGAGCTAGCAGCCGCCCCTGTTTAGGATTGGTGTACTCGCTTAATCGGTTCGGTATCACCCCCTGTGCGGAAGGTGCTAGACGGAGGAACACTAAGGGCGGAAAGGAGGAGAGGGCGGAAAGTGGGAGTGGAAGATACCAGACTTGGGTGCGGAGGGTGTACTCCGGCTCGAGGATACTTGGGGATTCGAAGGGGGTACTTCGGTACAAGGATTTGAGCTTCACCATTTCCACAATCCACCCCAGCATCGGAAGCGTGGAAACGTGGCCCTACTCTGTGTGACCTGCGAAACACAGCATTGTACCCGTTGTGAGGGTAGTGGCCCATTTCCGCATTTCCACCCCTTTTGGGGGAGTGGTACAAGACTTGAGTGGGACAGTTTTCCGCGAGAAGGCTGCCTCCATCGAAACACCAGGCGGAGGGAGTATTAGTGTAGGAGTACGTGAAGTAGGGAGAAAACCCTGACAAATCAGTGGGCAAAATCCCCGGAAATAACTACAAAGCCTCTTTGAGCATTCTAGCTTAAACTACTAGAATTATTCCGGTTACGGAAGTCGGTTGGTGACGGAAAAGTGGAGCAGCAGTAAAGATTCCACTAGTAATCCCGGAGATGCTGTCATAGAGTAGCTAACTACGATGGGTTTTCGGGGATGTTTCTGTGTACATAGTGACGGGCTTTAGGGTCGGGATTCTCGGCCTGTAGTTTGTGTTAAGATAAGGTATGTTTCTTGTAGTCTTTGGTTGTAGATAGTGTTCCACTTTCTACCTTTGGATAGTGGAATTTTCCGCGATAGGGAGTATCCGGGATTTTCCAATCCCTTAGATTTTGTAGCCTTGGCTGTTTCTTGGGTTTGTGTTTGGGATTTTTATGTGTTTCTTTTAGATTATCTCTTCTCTCAGTTGTGTTTACAACCGTAGGTTCTTCGTGACAACAAATTTGGCGCGGTTTTAGCGTGTTACGCGTTATTTAGGTTATTTAACTGAATACGTTACCACCGTGCTACGACATCATGCGGTGACGTTCTTATCGCAGCGGTAGATTGTGCAAGGATTTGATTCACCCTCGAAATTGTAGCCATAGATCCAGTAATCGACAAAGGGGAATAGCTTCACGGGCTTGTGGTCACTTGGTTGTTCCATTATTTGTTGATCCCTGCAGAACATACACACATCACTGTTGGTCAAATTCCTCCTCCAAATCAGTTAACAGTTATAAAAATCGGATCATCAGGGGATCTCTCGATGACTTCGATTCATACACACGCATGAGGGGCTATGCGCATTACTTACAGGACAACAATCATCTTGGAGGACCATAGAAAAAAGCAAAGGCACAAAAGGGCATTGAGGTCATCGAGAGATCCCCCGATGTTTTGCCATACCGACAGGATGGGAAGGGGATACCAACACATCGAGGGATCCCCCATTGGACCAAGGACATGTGCAGAGTGGTCATCGGGAGATCCCCCGATGGCTTGCCGTTCCGACAAAATCGAAAGGGAATACTGACGCATCAATGGTGATTTCAAGTAAAAAGGTCATCGGGAGATCCCCCGATGGCTTGCCGTTCCGACAGAATGGAAAGGGGATACTGACGCATCGAGAGATCCCCCGATGGACCAAGGACATTTTATTCATGCATCAACGGATCACTGAAGTTTGTTACATTGTCCGTACACTGTATTGTGTTGGGAGAGGTTCTCTGGTCTGTACAGTTTATGTTCAAAGCTTAGGGTTTCAAGTAAATAAGATCAGGAATTGGGTTTATATGGATGTGGATAGTCCTACTCTATTACACTACAAGGTCACGTCGCACTACGGAAACTAATTACAATACCAAGAGAATGCTCCTCACAGCACCTCTATTAACGTTGCTCTTCATTATAAGACGGACTGGGACTACTGCATTTCCAAATGTGATAAAGGAAAAATGTCACTAAGCATATAATTTGAGATTAGAAAAAAACTTACGGGTCCTCCCAGATTCTTGCGGTCCCTGGCCCTCTGGATGAACTGCCTGCCATAGATGCCTGCAAACTCTGCACGGCAATGGCACAATGCACGGGAAATTGGAAACAAAAAATGAGAATGAGAAATAAAAGAACAGTTTAGAGGAGCAAAAATTGTGACGAATTTTAAATTCACCTCCCTCTACTCGTTCCGACAATGCAAGTAACCATACCAACGCATACGAAAATAACAATTATGCAAGAGATTGGCAACTGCAAACACAAAAGAGGAGACACAGACCCAATTGACCAAAGAATGTGCGCAAGAAGTACCTGCGAATGCAATCGCAGGTGGAAAACCCCCGATCCGCTGCTTCGTCTTCCTTCTCAAATCCCGCTCCGACGATCCGATTTCCTAGTCCGCTCCAAAAGCTCCCAAACACCTCCCAATTCCAAATAAAACACCTCTCACTTGCCTCCCAAAAACCTCTCAATCGCTCTAAACCGAGAGGAAAAGAATTACTCGCCCTAAACAACAGAACTAGCTCTCAATCGCCCTAATCCTCCCTCGCAAATCGACACACGAAAGCGAAGTCCCACGACAACCTAAGCCCCTCGATAGAGAATGTTGTGGAAAGCGAAGCGGACAGACGCGGAAGAGGAGCGACCTACAGCAAGGTGGTGCGAAAGCGAGGTACAGCGGCAAAACACTCGAGCGACGCCGTCTTTGCACTGTACAGAAGAGAACTTAGTACCATAGTAAAAAAGAAACGGGTTAGCACATTCTTGGAGGAGAACAACGTACATTAAGGGGCACCAATCTTTGGCTCATGAGTGCATGCAGTCAATTGAAGTGACCCCTTAATATTAATTGGAAATTAATGAACGATGGAAAATGAACAAAGAAAATAGAAAATTAAATTGGATATTCAGAATAACGAAAAAATATATATAAAATAGAATGAAGTGAATCAAAAGAGTTTAATGGGATTAATTTTAAAAGTAAGTAGGAATTAAAAATTTTGAAATCTAAAAATAAAAAATAAAAAATCAAATATAAAAGAGAACCAAATGAAATATAAAAGAGAAGGGAATTACATTGAATAAGAATTAAAACAAAACTCATAATAGGAAATAATAATATCACGGGCATAAAAGAAAACGCACATTTAAAAATAAAAGATAAGGATATGATAGATAAAAGAGAAGCGAATGAAAAATTAAAGAGAAGGGAATGCAATATGGTGGAAAAGAGAATGGCATGTGAAAAGAGACGGGAATGAAATATAAAAAAAAAATGAAATTAAAAACAACTAGTATGGAGTACGCCTTTCAAGATTTCATGAATTAGATAGATCCTTAAGAGATTTATGTCACATACTAGAAGATGCAATAATAGATACTCCTAGATAAATAAACCTAGAGCTCGAAGAACTAATATGGAGTTCCCTTATAGGTTGTCCTACCGTCATCCACATGGTACCGCACATGGATTATAACTCTAACATTCTCAAAAAACCACCATTAACTTTTTTTATATATATATAATTTTCATTTGAATACCTTAAATAGTGGCAACCCCTATTGATTTATTGCAAGATATAAATCATCCTCACGTTTTCATACTTGATAAATCAGACTCATAGTAGATCCAACAACATTCATTATGAAATCATTATTTTTAAAAAGAAACTGGTGCAAATCATTTTTCTTTGAAATTAGTTTCACGCGAACTGTTAAGTCATTCATTTTACCCTTATATTATCTTCTTAAAATTTCCCGTTATAAATTAGAGTACCATGTTATCAGAAAATGACCCGTTATAAATTAAAATCAATGATAACAAAGGTTAGGTGATATAAAGATACCTTAATTACAATATAGCATTTTTATACAACATTACTCCGACGCTTTTTGAACAAATTACTTACATGCGTGACTTAAATACATAAACCATTCACATCATAATTCAGATTGAATTCAATTTTTACTTTGTGATGCACCATATTTTAAATGGAAGTACATTAAATCCCTAGAAAATTACAAAGAGGCACGATTAAAAATTCACGTTTTGAAGAGTCACGGCTGAGTTTGAAAAGTTGCAACGAACTTTCATAACGTATGACTCATTTTCAAAACGTGAAAGGTCACATGAATGAATATAAAAAAGTAACAATGCGATGTACTACCATCATTCAAAAAAAATATGGAAGGTGGTTTAGATTTGATACTGCTGTAAAATTACATATGTTACCAAACAACTATGTAGCACGTTAAATTTGGGACACCATAAATTAAATTGACCCTTACGAGATTTATGTGACTTAAGAAAAAAAAAAAAAAAAAACATTTGAATGGTGTGTAAATGCAAAATGGGCGCATTTGGTGTTGCTTGTCATTTACTTCAAGATGCCATAAATTAAATTGACCCCCACGAGATTTATGTGACTTCAAAAAAAAAAAAAAAAACATTTGAATGGTGTGTAAATTAGATAGTCCCTCCAAAGATTTATGTGACCTCGAAAATTCTAAAATAGATAAACCCTATACCCTAAACCCTAACCCTTAAACCCTGAACCCTGAAACCTTGAACCCTGAAACTTCAAGCTTGAACTCAGAAATGCACCTATTACCCCAGCACTCCGATGAAAAGTGTGGGAATAGTAACGTGTACGCATTGGAAGCATATATGGTACAACTGAATGGTATTCAGTACAAATTTAGTGTTCCTATGGACATTACTGTATGTAAATATTCTATATATTGCTTAAAGGACGTGGTACGTGAGTCTAATAAATCATGCCCTAGTGTGGCTATTTACGTAAGAGATTTTGACATATAAATACATCTTGGTCCTTTGTAGAGAGTGACTATCGTACAATAGTGGACCAGGTGATGATATGGACACTCCTACAGAAGTAGGGGGGACAGATCGAGACGCGCTGCATCATGAAATGGAAACCACCCTCACGAAAGTACTGCTGGATGGTTTATGCATCATGACATGTATGTTCCCTTCGAATTCAAACCTGAAGGGCTTGATCTTGTTTCCCCCTTCTGAATTGGCGGGGATTCTGCGTTCGAATTCTCTGCTGGACCGCCATCTTCTGATTCATTCACATGAATTCAGAGCAGTCTCCTCAGAGTTGTTTCATTAGCGCGTTTCAGAGTACGAGTTTCCTGCAACATTGCATGTCGTAGACGGGTTATAAAACCTCAGACGGGTGCTAGAACCTGAGATTGAAGGGTTGCGGGGGACCGAGGATGGGATTGAGGTGCCGGAGAAGCATTCGAGGAGGCGGAGGGAGCACCTGCTCGGGTGTTTAGAGCGGCCGATTACATTCGTAGGGAGCGCAGGTATCTGAGTCTTTCTTTGGAAGATCTTTTGGCAATCGGATTTATTTTATTGCTCTTGAATGGTGTGTTCTATCTTGTGTACACGTTACATGTGCTGATCATGTGATCCAATGCGGGATCCCCTATTGTTTGTAGAATTGTTCATGTAGTTCTCCGGGGGTAATGTAGAATTTGCAAAGTAATCGGGGAATTTTTAGTTAAGATTAACCCTTGCATATTGCATGTTGGTGGAATGAACTGCACTTATGTGATTTCCGTGTTCTTGTAGAAATTTTTCTGTACGGACAGTAATTGTACTGTACGGACAGGGGTGGCGAGGTGGAGGTTGCTTCTTAGTGGACCCAACTACCCTCATCGAAAGATCCCTCGATGCTGCTTTGGAGATCCTCATCGACAGACCCTCATCGGGAGATCCCTTGATCCTATAGAAGTTAGACCCTCATCGAGAGATCCCCCGATACTTCTTTGGCTCTCGTCAGAATGGACTCTAACAGTGACAGCGACGGTCCCCGAATGCCGTCTATGGGACCTTCCCGTTACGACTTCTCTCAGGAATCAACTGCTCGCTCAAATGAGCTTCGACCCGGGCAGTCTGTGAAGCTTGTCGTCCCCCGTTTCGGGGATGTTGGAATCGGATCTGTTGTCGACGTTAATCCTTCTGGGCAGTGGCTTGGGGTTTGCATTCCACCTGGCTCGTCAGAATTTATTCTTGTGCGACCATCAAGCATCGTGTCGGACGCTGAGGACCTCCTCTTCAAACCTCGCCACAGAGGCTGCAGCGTTTTGAGGGATGCTTTGAATCGAACAGTCCTCTGGAGAGCTGGTGATGCGATTGCATTGTTGCAGGATCCTCCCATGAACGATGTTGAATACGTTCGTCAACAATCCTGGATTGGTCTGGAAGTTCAGAAAGTGCACCTTGCGGGTGCGGTTATAGCCTCCGGTAGAGTGTTCTGCTCAGAACCGGAGGAGTATTTCCAAGACGGAAGATTGGGCGAGGGATACATTAGAGTGACAATCCTCGACGTCTTTGTCGGGGACACTGATGCCATAATGAGTAATGAGCGTTGGTTGATATCTGAATGCAAATTCCCGAACGGCCCTTCTCTTCGGTCAACAGTAGAGCACTTCTCCCGAATCCCAATGGAGGTAGATCCACAGGAGCACCTTGGGGGCAAACGGAAGGCACCTTACCGGTTTATAGTGCGAAAACCTAAAACGCATGAAAAACGTTTGCTGTACAATACGAAGACAGCGGATGCTGAAGTGAGGAAGGTTAGCTCCAAACGATGCTGTCCAAGCATTGCTGTCAGACATTTCCCTAGGAGCTCACACTAATAGTGCGTAAGAAATTCTATTCGAAATCCTTTCAGGGAAGACGGGAATACGGGATTGCGGCGGGTGGACAAATGCATTCAGTCGACGGTGACCGTAGGAGGAAGTACTTGACGCTGCATGGTTTGGAAGTTTGCGCAACTGCGTGGTATCTTATTCACGGAGTTCCCAAGTCAACTTTTCATAGCTATGTCCAAAGATACAACGAAGGGGTTCTATCAACAGCGCATGGAAACAAGGGCTACAAGCGACCGAGGATCGGAACAGTTCAAGTCATGGGTACTATTGCTGCTATTGTAGACGAGAATGCAGATCAGATGCCCCATCAAATGCGAGGAATCGGAAATGGACGAGTGGACACTCTGAAATATCTTCCTGCAGGCAACAACTGGAATCGGGTGATGGCTGACGCCAATGAGGTATGAGTCCTTGCTTCGCGTTTCTTGTAGTGTCATTGCATCGGGAGATCTCCCGATAGAGGTTACTTTCGTATTGACAGTCCGTTCTCTGTCTTATAGTATCGTTGCACTCTACCTACGTCATGCAATATAGAACTCTTTTTCCCATCTTTGGTGATTTGTCTGAATTTGTCGTCTAATACTTCGAGCTTGTTTGCTTGCGTGCGTCTCTTTCTTTGCCTCACCAGCCATTTGAACGTACCGGTGCTTTGCAGACAAATGTTTTATAAGGCCTGCCTACAGTGAGCCAGTCTACAATTAGTAGAATTAGAAGTTAACTCTTCAACAATATCGCAATCAAACCGATTGGAAGTTCTTTTGCGAAATGCTCGACATGTGTTAACCGGAGATTCTCCAATCTCCCTTTTCCTTAGCTCCCCCTAGCCCCTTTTCAGTTTTCATCCTTACCTTCGACAGTCATCCAGTCGACTGGATGAAGTCTATCACAGTCGACTTGGATGAATTCTGTCACCAGCCGACTCGATGAACTCTGTCACCAGCCGACTGGATGACTTCCGCCAGTTCAGGAGGTTTAAGAGGCAAGGTTAGGGTTTCCTATAATCATTCTACACAAGAGCAGGTAGAGTCAGAGAGGTCTAAGAGCTGTTAGGAACTGCTGTACTATGGTTTTGGGGCTGTTTTGACAAATTTTATGCAGTTTTGACCTCTTTTAGCACTTCTATTGTACATTTCTAGGAACCTATGAGTGTTTGGAGCACTTACTTTAGTTGGGTTTTGTTGGGTTTTGATGGGATTGTGAAGGCTAGGGTTTAGTTGGTAAATCCTCCCTTTACCATTGGCGACCATGCTTTAGTTCGTACCATGTGATCTCCTGCTTGTTGTAGGCTGTTTCACACACTTTAGAGGTCCTGAAGTACTGAAATCGGGTCTGCAGAGGTGCAGCAGTTACTGTCGTGAGTCTAGAGGGGTGCTGAGATGCTGTCACTGAAATTCCGAGGTGCTGAACAGTCACTGGTTGGTTAGGTGTAGTCAGTGTAGTGGTAGATCGGGTCGGCAGGTGCTGCCCAGCCACTGGCAGGGGTCCAGGAACCAATCGAGAGGTGATCTGTTGCAGTAGAGGGGGATAGTGGAGCAAAGAAGATTCAGGTGTTTTCAGGGGTGGAAACACTGGTGCACCGACAGATGCAGTCCAGCACGTGTCCAGGGAGCAGTAGCAGCAGATTGGTTCTGTTGCAGGCTGGTGGGCCCAGGTGCTGTGAAGATTGAAGGACCAGGTTTTCAGGAAGTTGACCCGTTTGAACAGAGGGCTGTTCACCACTCGAAAAAGGGGATAGGGCGGCTGTACGTCAGATCTGAAGTCCAACTGTACAAGGGGTGAAAGGTAAGTAACCCGTAATTCTAGCATTTTGGAATTCAAAATCTCAGATCCGAAAATTTAGGATCTTGAAATTTGAAATTTGAATTGTGGACCTCAATTTGAGACCTCGATCGGCTGTGCGAATTTTGATTTGGGACCTCAGTCGACTGTGAGACTTGGTTTTGGGATGTCAGCTGAGACTTCGCATCTGTACCTGGGGGGGGGGGCAGAACGAGTCAAATCTGACTCAAAACAGCTGCTAAGAATATTTGGCAGAAGGGGAATTTCTGTCCTAATTAATCATTGCTGCAACCATTGGACTGAACTCCTACAGATCAGTGCAGTGCACAAAAGGGGATAGAAGTAGCTAAAACAGTAATGCAATGAATTGCTATGATCTATTTCTACTTTCTGGGAAAAATGCTTGTTGTCACTAACCCAACTATACAGCCGACTTGGTGGGTCAGTTAGTGCTAAATTGGCAGGTATAAGGAAAGGGTAGCTGACTGACTGGAGCCTAGAAGAAGCCAAGCAGAGCTGACCAAACCAGTAGCAGAGCAGCAGCTGCAGACATCAGGAAGGAAAAACAGTCGACTAGAGCAGTCCAGCAGTCACATCCATGGAGGACGGTGACCAGACTGACTTGAGAGAGAGACAAGCCATGGAGTGCTACAGACGCTACATGCAACGGGAGGAGCGGACGACAAAGCCGACTCCAGCAGAAGGACAGGGCCGACTTAGTTAGCAGGGCTGTGCGGCTAGACAGGTCGGGGAGCTTATCGACATGGACGTGGAAAACGACCTGTCATCATCCGATGGAGAGCAGATTTGGAGGGAGAGCAGATTTGGAGGGAGAGCAGATTTGGAGGAGAGACACAGTTCGAAAAAGGGGATAGGCTGAGTCGACAGCCAGACCCGACTAGCGTTCCCTGGAGGTACTAGGATATGAAGCGAACGGCGTCATTCAGGAGGGACTTCTCTACTGCTGTAGACGACTACAACACCTTCCGTGAAGAGCGACGACAGACGCAGGAAGTTTTTGCAGAGCCGACCTAGTGGCCCAGTACAGTCACTAGCAGAGTCGACTTGGAAACCGAGCCGACTCAACTGCGCAGCCGATCTGTATCTCCAATGCGCCTGCCAAAAATTCCAGAGACACTACCAGCTGCATTCCAGAACCTGAAGCAGAAGCTGGAGGAAATGAAGAGTCGATCAGCCCAAGAACAGGGTCTTGCACACCCGACAGAAGGTGGCCTGGGTAAGAACGTGCATTTCCTGGATAAGTTCCGGCTGCAGTCAGAATGAAAGCAGGAAGAGGAGGACCGGAAGGCAGTTGAAGCATTCCGAGCCGACCTGTTAGCCAAGCGGGAACGGGCCCGTCAGCACCACCCGACACACACTCACAGCCGACCCGACTCGGGCAAATACCTCCAGCAGCTGGAAGCCTTGCAGCATACTACACCTTTGGGTGTAGCGTCGTTACACCACTGGCGTACAGAGCCGCAGTGGCCGCTAGAGCAGCATCGTACTTCACTGAAGGTGGAGTTCAACCGACGGGTACAGGAGGCAGCTCAACAGTTAGCAGCTCAGCAATTGGCAGCACAACAGTCGGCAACACAATAGCTTGCTGCCCAGCAAAAGGAACAAGAACGGCTGGAACGAGAGAAGCAGGGACTAGCACAGCTGCAGGACTTGTGGGAAGAGCAGCGAAGGTGGCAAGAGCAGGCGCAGACTGGGGGGAATGCTGCACTACCCCCCTATTTATCCAGTTCAGCACTAGAGGTGACGGTGGATAAGACTGTACCTGGACCCCTACCGGCCGTGACTTCCTCGACCGCCCATCGACTTCTAGGATACGTGGATCACCTTACCGGCGACGTGTACCAATCTGTGCAGCCAACCCAGTCAGCAGGGTATCCCGAAAGACTGGCAGAACCAACTTTTGCGGATCCTATCCATGTAGCTACCCACATGGGGCGGTCTACAGTTGTCCCACCATTTGCCGCCCTTGTCGGCTACAATACTGCCGCCGTTCCCGGAGGTTCACACACTGCCCCAGCTCGTTCTCTGTAATTGGTAAAATTTACAAATAGTGGTAAGTCATGGGAATAGGTCTTTTCGTTTAGCTTTTAACGTAACTAAAGGTCACTGTAGTAAGTAAAGAATGTATAGAATGCAAAGTATTTCCTTAAAAGAATCACTTTATAACTCTAATGTCTTAATTACCCCAAGTCACATAACACCCATGTAATCCATACTCTCAGTTGGTTCAAGGGTAATGGGAGTTCAAATTGACAAGTACCATCTCTCGGTTTATTGCCATCACTCCCTTCCAAGTTCAATTAGACAATGCATTTATTATGCATATGCAAGTTCATTCATTACTAGGTTAGAATCTAGTGTTCAACCTATTTATGCCTATGAATGATGCTTTGGGATATGTTATGATAGATTAACTTATCTCAAGCAACTCCTTGCTTGTCTTCATCTTTTTCCTCCCATCCATCGCATTTCAAATAGACATGTAATCACTGTCTACTCATTCACATTCAATCATACTCCAACTCTACCATTCATCACAACTATGCTTCTCAATTGTATTACTCAATTACAATGACTGTACTATTGCTCAGTTGAATACATTCAAGTTTTATTATAATGAGAACTAATAATCACTAAGGCTGATCACTCCTTAATAATTAATGTCACTTTTATCCATCAATGTACTCAATCTGGCTTCCATAAACTCTAAGTCATTCTCAGTCTTCTATTTCAGATGGCCAATCTAATTTAAAAGACTATCAAGTAATACTCACTTCACTGTTCCAGTACTCACATGGAACTCTCATTCTCCATAATTCCCATTCACAACAATACAATGTCAATTGGACAAACTGTTGTGTTTATTTCTCATAATTTCTATTTGCTATTCACTCAGTAACTCTTTCCTTCGTTCTGAGTTCAAATAGACAATCTCACCCACTGTTCACTTTGCTCCATCAATATCTTTGATTTCAAATAGACAGTATCCATTTCAATTAGACAGTATCCATTTCAATTAGACAGTATCCAGTGTGAGTCACCACATTCACTGTAACTCTCACTAACACTCCACTGAGTCAATTAGACATGGTCCATGCAAGTCAAGTTGACAATGTATGCATGCCCAGGGATGCATACCGAACCACCATCTTGTCCATTTGACCAGTGTTAACTAGACATTATGCAGCAAGCAATCTGAATTCAATTGTCAATTAGACAGTAGCCCTTTGATCAAACTATTCATTCTATCTCCCATGGACTACATATAAATTCACTGTTCAGCAGATCTGCAGTTTCAATTTAACAATAAGCTTTGCAAATCAATTAGACAGTAATCAGTTTGTTCCAGTTCTCCATTCTGATTCTACAGTTCTGCAGATTAATACACTGTGCATCGAAGCTATAGTTCAAATTGACAAAGAGCATTGTGAATCAATTATACAGTGAGCTACTCAGAGTCAAGTTGACAATCAATTAGACAATGGAATTCTATTTTTATATTTTTTACATAATGTGACTATCACTCACACAGTGTTGTGTGGTGTGGTGAAGTAATTCTTTCTTCTTCCTTAATTCCTAGTTATGCCTTAATTTCTAAAGGGTGTGCCTGTACGTAGAGTCAATTTGACAAGTCGTGTCTCTAGGTAGGGCCATGTCCCCTGAATTCTACACTATGTCCATTTGACTCTCAACCAGATTTCTACAGCCACTATCTACATGGATTTCAAATTGACATGGTAACTTGGTCCTATTTACACTGTTTTTGCTGAAAAGGACTTTTCTCAAAAAAAGTCAGCTCACATTCTCACTTTCCAGTACATTATCCAGCGCCATCGGCAGCACCCCCTCGTACAATGCCCCCGGTTCGCACAACCAACTTCACCTCAGCACCACCCCGACCGCCGGTCAGTGCGCAGAGTATGCAGTTACCGTACAGGGCCTACAAGGAGGGAAACGACCCCGACGCTCATCTTAGGTATTTCGACAAATGTGCCTGGTTTAATGGTGAGACTGATGAGACAGTAATCATCACTCAGTTTGGGACGACCCTGGTCGACAAAGCCCAGCGTTGGTTTGATGACTGGCTCGATCATCATCTTTACTGCACCTGGGAGGAGGCGAAGGAAGCGTTCAAGCTACGTTAACGGGAGCAGGATTCTGATGAGCAGGTTTGTATGACGCTGCGAACATTCAAGCAGGGTGAAGGGGAGAAGGTTCAGGATTATTACGAACGGTTTATCAAGTTGGTCAAATGTCTGCAAACTGATGTGGGCAAAGGGTTCAAACTCACCTACTTCAGAGCAGGGTTACTTGACTATCTGAAGGTGACAACCAGTGGGTCTACAGCCAACACCCTGACTGAGTTAAAGGAGTTAGCCCGATGCTGTGAGACCAACTGCACCGACGCCTCGGGTAAGAAGCTGTATTTTCAAGCTAAGAAGAAGGAGTTGACTAGCAGTCGAGCAGCCGCTACCTCAGCCCAGATAAAAGGAGTCGAGACTGTAAACCGACGGTTTTGCACTTTTTATAAGAAATTTGGGCATGAAGACATTAACTGTCTTGTCAACCCGGCCAACCCCAACAATAGGTTACCCAGGTCTGAAGGGAAGCCTACTGTCAGAGTCCATGAAGTGTCGACTACACAGCCGACCAGTGGCTCTGGGAGGCCTGTCACCAGCCGACCAGGAGGGTACCAGAATGGAAGATCGGGCAGGATCGATGGCTGTTTCCTTTGCCTAGGAATTGATCATCAGATGCGTAATTGTCATTTACGTTTGAAGTTTCAGCAGTTATTAGCCGTTGAAAAACAAGGAACTAACACTGTGGGTGTCAACAGTGTGGAATTGCAGGAGATTGATGACCCGGTGGTGGCCACGATATTGACCAGAGGAGCTCGAGTACAAGCTGGACTGCCCCCGGAGAACAAGGAGGTGAAGGAGCCGGAGCCCCGACAGCCAAAAACACAAGCTAATTGGGAAAAGGAAGAGCGACTAAGGAAGGAATTCATAGCTTTCACAGAGGAGATTAACTGAGAAAACGAGCTGGCCCGACAGGCTGAAGAGGCACTGCAGAAGGTCAATGCAGCCGACTTGGGGACCAATGCTCCTGACGGGCCAATTCTAGACAGACACTGGGTCGGATTCCCCGACCCCAACTGTCTACAGGAGATACCCAAGAAGCCCTTGGAGGTAGCCACTGAGGAGCCGATCAGTTCACAGCCTCAGGCATTGGCCAACACAGTCATTCCACAGATCTTGTAGACACCAATCACAGTGTCTTTAGGGGAACTACTGGAGGTGGCCCCCAACCTCACAAAATATGTTAGGGCCAAGGTTTTTCCTCAACTTCAGGGTCCTCCCAAGACACCAGCCGATTTGACTGAGCCCCCTGTGCTCTTCAAGATGCCACAGCCGACTGCACGCCCGACGTCGACTTCAGTACCGAAGCTGCACTCAACCGACTCACAGGTACATCCCAACCTTGTTGTTGGAGCAGTGGATATTGATCGGGGTCTTCCGGTTATTTCTGTGCAGGTTGGGCAGTCAACGCTGGAGAACGTGCTGCTAGATGGAGGCTCTCGCGTCAACCTGATTACAGAGGAAGAAAGGATCCGACTCGGACTCAAGGATCCATCTCCAGCGCCTTATCGATTGCGTATGGCTGACCAGGCAGTGGTGGAACCAGTCGGCCTGATCCGGAATGTCCGTATTCACATCCACGGCATTCCGTACAACATCAGTCTGACTGTCATTCGCAACAAGGAGGTCAACGAAGCTTACAGCATGTTGCAGGGTCGACCCAGGCTCATTGATCCAAAGGTCACCCACGACTGGGGGAACAAGCTGGTGACTATTCGAGGCAATGGTACTGTCAAGACTATCTCTATCAATCAGAGGACGGGTCCCCTGCCAAATTGCCAGAGGTGCTTGTGTGCTATAACTTAGCTGAGGGCCTCACTGATGAAGAGGAGGACCGTTTTTTACAGACCGAGGAGGACATATTCACAGTCGGGACTATCACCCTGCCTGAATATTTAAGAGTGCCCTTACCTGGCCAGGCCGACTTTCAACGAGCCGACCACCGCCAAGCCGACTTTGCCGCAGCCGACTTACGACCTGACTTGGACACAGCCGACTTAGAGCCCTTGACTCCTCCTGATCCCGACACTGCTACTTACCCCGACCACTTTTACACCTTTTCAGAAGGAGAGATGCCGGTCGATGAGACACCAGTACGGGAGAAGTTGGGAGAGATGAAGGTGGCAGGATGGAACTTGACTGAAGAGGAGCAGCTAAGGAAGATTAACGTCGATACTAAGGAGGAACCGAAGATTCTGAAGATCAGTACACAACTGGAGCCAGCATTAGCACAGGCAGCAGAAGACTTACTGCGAGAGTACACCGACGTGTTTGCATGGACATACAAGGACCTGAAGGGGATCCCTCAGTCAGTAGCGCAGCATCGGATTGTGCTAGAGAAAGATGTTCCGCCGATCCATCAGACCAGATACAAGATGAATCCTAACTATGCCAGCATCGTCAAACAGGACATTGATACACTCCTGGCAGCAGGGTTCATCGTTCCACTTGAAGAGGCTACTTGGCTCTCACCCATTGTTGTTGTACCTAAAAAGAATGGTCAATTACGCATTTGCATTGACTATAGAAAACTAAATGCTGCTACTAAAAAGGACCCTTACCCTCTGCCCTTTACTGAGGAAGTTTTGGATGCTGTGGCAGGTTACGAGCTGTACACTTTCCTGGACGGTCGGTCGGGTTACTACCAGATTAGCATCGCCCCGGAGGACCGACACAAGACAGCATTCATCACTGTATGGGGGGCTTTTGTTTGGCTGGTTATGCCATTTGGGCTGACAAATGCATCCCCGACTTAGCAGCGAGCTGTGAACAAGGCATTCAAGGAGTACCTGGGAATTTTCATGAAGCTGTTCCTTGACGACTTCACAGTTTACAGTGACATCTCCGACCACTTGCACAAACTGCGACTCTGTTTTGAGAAGTGTCGGGAGTATGGCATCAGCTTAAACCTTGAGAAGTGCGCATTTCTGGTGGCCTCAGGTATCCTTTTAGGCCATGTCGTTTCCAAAGCAGGGAAGATGCCCGACTCAAAGAAGATCGAGGTCGTCCAGGAGATGCCACGCCCCCGACGCACAGCCGACATCCCGATTTTCAATGGATTTGCTCAGTTCAACCGCATCTACATCAAGTCCTATGCCCACATCATGGAGCCTATCACCTGACTGATGCGAAAAACTGAGGATTTCGACTGGATTGACCGTTGTGAAGGTGCCTGGGTGGAGATCAAAGACCGGTACACCAATGCACCGATCCTCATCGCACCTAGGTGGGATTTGGAATTCCATATTCACACTGACGCATCCAACATCGCTGTTGGAGCTATGCTGGCTCAAAACCAGACAGGGAAGTGCGACCAGCCAATCTCCTATGCATCCCGACTGCTCAATTCTGCTGAGAGAAATTATACTACCACAGAGAAGGAAGCATTAGCTATGGTATATGCCTTGACTAAATATCGTCATTATCTGTTGGGTAACAAGCTCGTTTTTTATGTAGATCATATGGCCTTGGTTCATTTTGTTAACAAGCCTCAAGTGTCGGGGTGTATTGCACGTTGGTTGTTGCTTTTTCAGGAGTACGATTTCACTGTGGTGTACAAGCCGGGCAGGACGCATGGCGCAGCCGACTTACTCAGCCGACTTCCCAATGGAGAGCCCCCCACAGGAGTGCCAGATCTACTTCCATTTTATGTCAAACCGGAATGGCTGCAAGACGTCATCGACTATCTGCAAACTGGCGAGCCGACTACGACTATGACCAAGGATGAGAAGCGGAGGTTGCTGATGCGGGCCCTTCCGTATACCTTGGTTGAGGGAGTGTTGTACAAGAAGGGCCAGGACTTGGTCCTACGAAGAGTTTTAGATCCTGTACAAGCGGAGATAGTGATGAAGGAGATGCATGACGGCTGTGCAGGTGGCCATTTTTCCTAGGATATTACATCCAGGAAGATTCTTGATGCAGGTTACTGGTGCCGACCCTACACAAGGACGTCTCAGAGTACTGCAGAGCCAGCGATAAGTGCCAGCGGGTCGGGGGGTTAGCCAACACAGGGCTGGCCCAGTTGGTCACCAGCCTACCTGCGGAGCCATTCATGAAGTGGGGCCTCGACTTTGTGGGCCCGATTAAGCCGGCAGCAGCTCAGACAGGGAACGGGTACATTTTAGTCGCCACCGACTATGCGGCGAAGTGGGTGGAGGCTAAGGCTCTGCGCACCAATACTGCGGCTGTGACCGCCAAGTTCCTGTACGAACAGATCTTGACCCGTTATGGTTGTCCTCTGACCCTCGTTAGTGATCAAGGGACACATTTCTTCAACGAGGCGATTGAGTATTTAGTGCAGCATTTCCTTCTGCAGCATCGGACATCCACCACATACTACCCCCAGGGTAATGGGCAGGCTGAGTCAACCAACAAAGTTCTACGTCGACTGTTGACAAAGTTGGTCAGTGACAATCGAACCGACTGAGATGAGCATCTGGCTACCGCGCTACTATCATATCGGACAGCATTCAAGGTCACCACCAGGTATACTCCTTTTCAGTTGGTTTATGGCCTGCACCCACTTATGCCCACGGAGTATACTGTTCCTACCCGTAGGACAGACGGTGACATCGACTATACTACAACTAGGGTCTTACAGGCCCGCACAGTCGACTTGGAGTAGTTAGACAGTCATCGACTGGTGGCACAGGAACAGTCGGGAAGTCGACAGTGGAGCCGGTCACTGTGGAGCCAGTAGCATTATAGACAGAAGGATTTTCAAGTGGGGGACCATGTCCTCTGGTACCCGAAAGGTGAGAAGGAAAATGCAGGGAAATTCAAGTGTCGCTGGTTTGGGCCATATCGGGTGCAATACCGACTTCCCAACAACAGAGCATTATTGGTCACGGAAGCCGACTTTGAGCCAAACCCGATTATTGTCAACATCAACAAACTCAAGCCGTACCGGTTTTACTCTGAAGACCAGTTAGTCACTATCGGGCCTAAACAGCTGCCACGTGGCTTAGCTATGTTCCCAGCCGACAACGCACAGGATGCTGACCCCGAGCACGCGGGTCCTATACCCTCCCACGAGCCTACTTCTCCTTACTTTGTTTCCGTCGATCCCAGTTTTTTACCAGTTTCAGCAGCTTGCTCCCGGTTAACAGCTCCTGCAGCAACAATTATTTAGTCTCACGCCTCCGCCAGCACTGATATTATGGACAGCCCGGCCGGCCCATCCGACATTCTCTCCATTCACTGTTTGGCAGTCGAGGTTCTCCCGCTGCCTACAGCACGCCGAATCCTACCCAAAGAGCGTTCTGGGCGACTGCCTCATCAAGTCCCTTCACCGACTCTGGAGAGGCAGCCCCCTTCTGAGCCTCGTCCAGCGCCCTCTCATCAGTCAACATTTATTGAGTTAGGGTTAGGTCATGTGGGGAGCCCATCGAGTCATCTTTCCCCCGAAGCTCCGCCGTGCTCCCTTTTGCGCCCTCCGCAACCCCAATTTTCTCTGCCTGCGAGCGCTCCGGACTGCCCACCGATCCTTCTTCGCCGACCCGACAGTAGTCGAGATAGAGCGGCCTGCATCACGACCACCTCGCGTAGTGCCTGCTTAGATTCTCTGGGTGGTCTTCGGGGCGCAACACCGCATGGGAACTCGGCCTCTGCTCGGTCCGAGACAGGCCCTTCTCCGGCAGCCCATGCGCCGTCGTTACCAAGACCTCCAACGGTCCAGTTCCCTCGCTCACGCCACCAACAGCGACTGCTCCCGCAGCCCTCAGGTCCGATTTCTCCTTGGTTCTCTACACTTCCAGCGTCTCCTGTTCATGGTCTTTCAACCAATTGTCGTCTTCCCGATACCGCCACTTCTCGGGTTGCTACACCCTCGACTTCTAGGGTTTTTCCAGGGTTTGCTGTTTCTGTGAAGACCGAGCCGGGCTTAGCCGCGTCTGGTGCTGCTCAGCACCACAGGGGAGTTGTTTTCGGTTGCGCCTCCACGTCGTGCTCACTGTTTTGCCGCCACTCCGAGTCTCCGAAGTTGCAGGTGCCTACACGACCGACTGCGCAGATCCCGCCCTCGGTTGGAGAACCTCGGTGCGCCACCAACCTCCAGACAGCCAACAGCGCCTTCACCGCGTCACCTTCAGGTACCTCCTCCGATTGTCTCGACTTCCGGTCCACTGCTCGTAGTTTTTCGACTGTGCCACGTCTGTTCCGCCACTGGTCACGCAGTTGTCTTGTTGTGCTTACTTCACACGCCCTTGCCAACGGGCAACCCGGGGGATGTTGGAGCGTTATTTTTCTCGCGGTGGGCTACCTCGAGCCGGCAGCGCTGAGTCGATGGAGCTTGGAGGCCCCAGTTCTCAGCCAGTCGACACACCCGCTATGGCGGGAGTTGCAGCCCCTCCACCGAAGCCGACGTTGGCACCTGCCCTGCCACCTGCGCCCACACAGCCGACTGAGGCTATGGAGGCAGTTACAGTCCCTCCACCCGAGCCGACGTCGCCACCTGGCCCGCCCACTGCATCCAACCAGTCGACTGCGGCTCTGGCGGCCGTTACACCCCGGACGACAGCCACCGACCCGACACCCCCCGACTTGAGGCGAGGCGTCAAGCGGAAGTTCACAGCACTGGATGCGCAGGTTCCGAAGACTGTACGCATCGGACGGAACCTCCATCGTCGACTAGATATTACATTTGAGCCACATACCCAGTGGGCAGCATGGAGAGCCTTAGCCGATGACGACTCGGCAGCCGACACAAGTCTGCAGGTATTTTACAATTTCCATTGGCCCGACCCTCGGCCTGAGTTAGTCTTGGATTTTGTGGATGGCTTTGAGTATATTCCGCAGCCCCGAGGCACCAGACGCGCTCCCGGTGAGCAGACTATTCGGTCGATGGTCCGTGGCAAACCCGTCGAGATCACAGCTTATGTGATCCGCACTGCCTTGGGGTTTGAGGAAGGCACTAGCTTACTTGGTCAGAAGGTGGGCTTTGGATTCCATGAGCGTTACTCACAGCTAGGGCTGACGGTGGCCAATCATGCACATGATGGCATCCGAGTGACAGCATTACCGGAAGCCTACCAGGTACGTGTGCGGGCGTTAAGTGACTCCATCGGGTTCAAGCAGAGGTTTCTTTTTGTCAGTAACGATCTAGTCGAGCACATCTTGGCAGCAGAGAAGGCAGGCTGTGTTGACAGCGCACCTTCGACTGGTCCTATTTTGTCCTTGCGAATCTGCGCCGTCATTTGATCTATCTCCACTCTCAGCTGGGGGAGCCACGTCGACTTCGTGGCGCTGTTGTCATCGATGCCATCCTATCCTACTGGTTTCCAGATCGGGAGGAGATCACCAACCCGCCAGCAGTTGAATCTAGCTACGACATGATGGACAGCAGCCACGAGGGCATCCCCGTCAATCCACCGCCCATACACCCTACAGCTGCACAGCTTCGGGATCGGACCAGTGGAGATGGTCACGGCCCGACACTAAGTACCTCGGCCGACCTAGCGGACACCGACCCGACTTCTCGGTCACAGGAGGGTTCCTCTGATGTCGGCCGCCCCACCCGCCGACTCCTTCGACACGGGCAGCACATTCGCCAGCCCGATTTCCCGAGCTCATCTCCGACCCAGCGGACTCCGCCCCGACGATCTGCTGCCCATGACATTCCAGCATCGCCAAGTTGCAGGTACCCGCTCCGCTCCCGCAATATTCCACGCCGGTATCGTGAGGTATCCTCCGAGCCCGATCTTCCGGGTGCTCCCCTGACTGCGCCCGCTGCGCCACCCAACTCTATCATCCAGCTGGGCAGCTCCACCGGTACTCCATCCAACCCACTCTCTCTGCTACCAGTATCCCCCTCACGGCATACAGCAGAGCGGGCTGTTGCATCAGTACAGCCAACTCCCGCTGTCTCCGCCGCCGAGACCCAAGCCTCAGCTCTAGTGGACTGCTCTTCGCCCCCTCAGCTCATGCCTTCACTACCACCCATGGACCTCACCGTTTACTCTGAACAGGTTCGACCCGCGGCTCTAAGGGCGGCTCCAGCGCAGCCTTCCACTGGCGGCAACACCAACGCTGCGATCCCTTCTGCTGGTGCTGGCCACTCGTCTGATACAGCTACCGCACCACGCCGACCTGCGGACCCGACTCAACCTCTTCAACAGCACCACGATCAACCTCCGGGTTCGCCTTCTGCACCTCCACTCGGCTGTGCTCCGACCCCAGACTTTCAGGTTGTTCTTCACAACCTTCAGGCCATCGCCAACGCCTTGGTCCAGACCCGTACCGCCGCTCAGCAGCTTGAGCACAGCCGGCAACAGGTGGCCACGGCAGTCGCAGACCGTGACCTCCATGTCCATCACCTTCACCAGCTGGTTGCCGCCCGAGATTCGGCTCTGCACACTCTTACAGCAACTCATACCAGGTTGCTTAGCAATCACACCAACCTTCAGCAACAGGTACACGCCTTACAGGCCAACCTGGCTGCCCGCGTCTTGGTCTCACCATCAGCTACACCATCGATTCGTAGGTTGGAGTTAGAGTCTACCCTCAGCGCCCGTCTCCAACAGGCTGACATTCTCTTACTTGAGAATCAGCACTTGAAGACGGAGCTAGCGTTGCACACTCTCCCACCCCGGGAACTCAGCCGTGCTGTGAGGGATTATGCTGCTACCAAGCAGCGGGATTTGGAGACTGTGTTGACTGCCTGCCGAGCCGACTTGGATCGTCAGCACCTTTGGTTGTCCAAGTTCGAGGCGCGCGACCTGACTTTCGAGCCCTGGCTCGACCCTGACGACCCAACTTCTGCACTCCCAACCGAAGCGCCGCCGACTGCACACCAGCCAACTGACTGACAGCCCGACTCCTGCGACTACGACTTTATTTTTTGAGTTTTCTTTGGGGATTAGCATTTTTTGACATTTTGATTAGCTTAGAAATTTTATTTTCTCTAGGCTGGTTCTCATTCCTCCTCGGTTTTCCTCCATCACCCACGTTCTGGGGACAAAACTACCGGAAAAAGGGGATAATGTTAACCGGAAATTCCCCAATCTCCCTTTTCCTTAGCTCCCCCTAGCCCCTTTTCAGTTTTCATCCTTACCTTAGACAGTCATCCTGTCGACTGGATGAAGTCTGTCACAGTCGACTTGGATGAATTCTGTCACCAGCCGACTCGATGAACTCTGTCACCAGCCGACTAGATGACTTCCGCCAGTTCAGGAGGTTTAAGAGGCAAGGTTAGGGTTTCCTGTAATCATTCTACACAAGAGCAGGTAGAGTCAGAGAGGTCTGAGAGCTGTTAGGAACTGCTGTACTATGGTTTTGGGGCTGTTTTGACCCATTTTATGCAGTTTTGACCTCTTTTTGCACTTGTATTGTACATTTCCAGCAACCTATGAGTGTTTGGAGCAATTAGTTTAGTTAAATTTTGTTGGGTTTTGATGGGATTGTGAAGGCTAGGGTTTAGTTGATAAATCCTCCCTTTACCAACATGTGACCAACTTCAAGAATTCATTCTGAAGTCAGCTAACGGAAGTCCAGAATATGTTGACTTCGTGAAGCAACGGAAGGAGCATCTTGCTCACCAAGACTCTTGTCGTCGTCTGTATGGTGCATGGCGCGAAGAATCAAAGCGCAATCCCAGTGAGATTCTGTGCATCATTCATGACAAGATGGATACTGCAAAAACCGCCCTTCCCCGGATGCGGGTTACCACAAAGGCTACTCAAGGATTGGGCCAACTTCCCATGAACGTCACTCGTATGGTTTCACATGGGCACGGGGATGGCGCCTATGCACATTACTGTCCTCAGTGTTGGCCAGGAGATTCTAACGCCACAATATCGTCGTTGGCGAGGCTGTTCCGTCGACTTGAAGGCCCCTGGTTTCAGGAGTCTGGGAAACTATTTGAGTACCCCCCGCAAAACTCATTGTTCGAGACATTGTTGAGGGGGAAGTCTAGGTGCCTCGACATTTTACCGCGTATCAAGGGATCCCCCGATGTCCAAGGGTCTAAACCTTTACCGAGGAAGTTAAACCTTCAGCTCGATAACTCCGCCAAAGATAACAAGAACCAATATCTCATGGCGTTTCTCTCCCTGCTGACTGCACGGGGTGTTTTCAAGGAAATTCAGGCTGGATTTCTACTAGTGGGTCATACGCACGAAGATATTGACGCTTATTTTAGCCATTTGTCGAAGGCATTAAAAAAGCCAGAATACGTTTGTTCTAGCGGATCTAATGAAGGCCTTCATGCAGTCCCAGGAGTTGTCATTCATGCCGGAGTTCATTCAAGAGGTTGCAGACTTCAAGTCTTTCATCAAAGGCTATCAAAGTAGTGGTGCAGCACGCCTTATTGGACTTGGAAAGATGCACCTTTTCAAGTTCTATGTAGACGATGATGGTCGGCCGGTTATGAGGTACAAGAAATCAGCCGTCGACGCACAATGGCTACCCCTTCACAGACCCCCTGTTCGATTGTGGAATGAAAACATGGATGGCGGCCCAAAACTACCTCACGGCTCACCTAAGCGAGTTCCGTTCAAACCTATGTGGGGAAGTGAGGTTCCTAAATCTACTGGGAATCAGGTGAAGGCGAGAGAGACCGCAGCCAAAGCTACTGAGAACAAGAAATTCATGAAGTGTGGACTCCAAAAGTACATTGAGTACTGGAAAAATGGAATGGCAAAATGCGAGGGATTTGCAGCAGCTTTTGGGCCTTATGTTGACTACTGGACTCATTTGTTGTCTGAGCTTGATAAGCCTTTTCCAGTGACAAATCCTGATTTGTTAGAGGGTTTCTGGCCAAGCCATGACTGGAGGGACGTATCCAACGGAGTACCGCGCCCAAGATTTTTACAATTTTTACTTGAGGATGTGACTCCTGAGGATGAGGAACCAGAAGCGTATTGTGGCCGAGCAAACCAAGCTCCGGAGAGTCCTTTCAATCCGTGGCGTGATATTCGGCCTGGCAGCTGGGTTCTTTTGAGACCTGAAGATCCACTCATTTGTCTTGTGTGGCAGGGAAGAGCAACGACTGCTATATGCAGAGAGGAAGGCCATGAAAACCATGGGAAATTTTTAATTCAGTTTTGGGAACCTCGTAGCGCGGAAAGAGACCTTCCATTGAAATACCGTGACTGTTAGTCTGCTAAGTGGGTAGTAGAGACGCGTGCTCCGGAGTGGGTCTCTGTTGGTGCAGCTTTGTTTCAAAGTTGGTCAAAAATCAAAGACCCGTCTACTAGAACCATTCCTAAGAAAGCTATGGAGGCTGCTTTAGCAAACTTAGAGAGAGCTAACGTAGTTGATCCATGATCTTCTATGCCACTTAGGAACAACATCGGGACATCCCTCGATGATTACGTCTGAGTCACATGTCTTTCTCATTCTCTATTAAAGAAATAAGAGTCATCACTGCTTGGCCGTTTCTCATCCCCGTGTAATATCATCCTTCCTCGTGTCAATGATGTTTGTTTCTGAGATTTGTGACACTTTAAGAACCGACACGATCATGAATGCGCAACGTGGAGACTGATTGTAGAAGCAGATGGAGTAGTGGGAAACCGGAGGAAACAAGTAGAACCTTTCAGAACAAGGGGGGAAGGAGAAAAACTTTAGATTCATACGCCCAGTTCATTTGGTGTCGAAAAACTTGAACTTGGGTGTTGTATTCAGTAGCGACTTTGGCAGCGGCAACGCCAGCAACGCAAGTTCCAGAGCAGGTGAGAGCAATGCACACATACATGGGCCATGGCCAAATGACTTGAGTTTTTAGTTGAAATTTTGTTCATGCGTTTTTAGTTGTGTTGGTATGTCAATAGCTATTAAACATCGTGTCCGCATGTTTTTTCAGTTTGAATCATTCAGAAGTTCTGTACCAGGTGAGACTACTTGATATATTAGAGTTGAGCAGCTATGGTTTGCATGTGATTCAGGACAACATAGAAGAAGGAGATCAAGCTTTTGTCGCTAGTTTTTGGAGCTGATCAGCAGGGCTGGGCTGGTTCTGTCGAGCACCTAGACAGTTGGGTTCTTGAGCAATTAGCAACACGAGTAATTGAGACGTTGTGTATCAGGTGAGATTAGCTTGTGTATTAGTTTGAGCAGATATGGTTGGCATGTAATTAGGTTTTGGTCCACTAGAGTCGTCGTTTTCCTAATACATATGGATATACAATGTCGACAGCCTGATCCCACTGTATGTTGTTGCATTTTTGTCTAAGTTTTATTACTGCTATCGTGACGAGTTGAACGGATTTCATTTGTTGAGGTAAAGACGCACTTGATTGATGTGTACTCGAGACATTTGTTGGGCTACTTGTTAACAAATTGGTTGTTTGTTTGAGGGCTAATACTGATAACACATGTCGATCAAATACTTTTGTTGAGGTGGAAATTTGGCTAAGTGCTGCGATGAACTTGTAGAAAAATGGATTTAGTGTTTAGGGTTCAGGGTTTAGGGCTGTGGAGGTGGATTTACATTCATATCTATCATGTGTTTCAGTTGAAGGGTTTGAGACAACATATCTTGTCATGAGTTTTTTAGTTTCTTTGAAGTGTGTTGTGGTTATTGGTTCTTTCGGATCTGGTTTCATGAACTTCATGTGGGTCTAGAATTTTCTAATATTTTTTTTTTGAATTTTTTTTCTACAGGTTACAGGTATGGAACAAAATCCGATTATCAAGAAGGGGAAGATGAAGATTGAGGATGGTTCAACCTCCCAGAAGGAACCCGAATTGGTCTTCAATGGAGATTGCGAGCAACCAGAGCTTCCAGTGCGGAAAGATTCAGCAGCAAGGAGAGGAAATGAGTTTCAATTCATGAAAGATGCACCTGTGAAGCTGCCATGCCTACGACATTGGCTGAAGGATGTGGCCAAGTTTCAGGTGACAACAAAGTATAAATTACCTGAATTCGACAAAGTTTCGGGGATGTTTTTTGAAGGATGGGATGGAACTTGGAACGACATAGCTTTGAGGCAATTTGTCGCCGTTGCAAATGCAACTGGGGTGATGCACCCTCCAAGGAACAAGTAGAACCAACTCACTTACATCAAGAATTAGGTCATTTTTATCAAGAACCACCTCCTGGAGACAATGGAGATAGAGCCAGCTCCAGCTCCAACAGTGCCAGCTCCAACAGTGGCAACTCCGAAAGTGACTGGATATTCTTTCACCATATATCAAGCAGCCATCAACAAAATGGAAGAAAACCGCAAGGATTTGTAAGTGTGGTGGATTTTACGAAGAGGATTTTACTTTCGATGTAGCGGATATGTTGTAGTCAGAGACTTCGAGTGTCATTTAGGCAGCTTTTGTAGATCTATGTTTCAGCGGACATGTAGTAGATTTTCTGTAAAAACATTCCTACTGTTCTCGTTCTCTGGACAATTCTGTTTAAGTACTTTCACAGACTTCAGTTGCCATTGAGGCCGGTTTTGAATTTTGAATAGGAGACATGAAGTTCTCGTAATTGTAAATTCTCAATCGGTAATGGTGGTTGTATGAGCACGGTTACTTAAATTTGTTGAATAGGTTTGAATGTGTGAATATCGAAATGCACTGGATCGGCAAGACGTAATAGACCGAGTGCAAAATTAAAATAAATTAATTCCTCAAAAACACAAACTAACATCGCACAGAAAATAACGTCGCACACCAAAACTGTTTACAGTTTTTTGATCGGAGATCCTATGTGCTGTTTAGGTACAACATCGGGAGATCCCACAACGAGTCCGTCTGAGTTAATTCTCTTCCTGAGTTAATTCTCTTCCTTCTGATTGGAGATAAGTTTTTTGATCGGAGATCCTATATGCTGTTTAGGTACGACATCGGCAGATTCCACGACGAGTCCGTCTCAGTTAATTCTCTTCCTGATCTTCTGTTAATGATATCGAATTCATCCATGCCTGAAGGATCGTCAGGCTTCCGTGTAATACCTGCCTTCCTCCTGTCAATGATATTTCATTTCTGTAGATGTGTTTCGAATCTGCTTCTCATTTCTAATATGTTGGTCATGTTTGATATTGGGGGCATCCCTTGACAAAACAATGTTGAACCGACATGCATTCTACTGTTCTCTATCTCGCTCGCCATGTGCTGATATCTCGTTTAAGTTTGATATCGCAGGATCTCCCGATGAATACTTCTGAGCCCCCATCTCTTCTATTCTTTTGTATTACCCTAAACCCAATGTACGTATATCTTGGTCAAGTTGGCTGCTGGGGATCTCGTGATGAATATTGTAGAGCTGAAATCTCTTCTGTTTTCCGTTCCTTGCTCGCAATGTACGTATAATTATCTGGGTCAGGTTTGCTATCGGGGGATCTCGTGACACATACTGTGGAGCCCAAATGTCCTCCGTTCTTTTTGATATCTCGCTCGCAATTTACTTACATCTTGGTCAAGTTCGGTGTCGAAAGATCCCGTGATGAATACTTCTGAGCCCCTCCACGACAGTTCTTCCCATACATTGTTACGCCAATGCTCTAAATTTATCCGGTCTATGATAGGTGATTACTTAGTTCTGGACTCTGGACAGTCCAGATATAGTTAAATATGGCATTGTAGTTTCTAAGTAGAGGGAAGCCCTGTACATTGATTATAGGAGTGTTGATAGAGCAAAGCTTGACTCTTTATTTCAACGTCACGTTATACTCCTCTTTCGAGGAGTTCAAATGCCTCGCTTACTGTCCCCGCCGACGTCGTCATTCCCTTGACCTCGAAACTTTGACTGACAGATGCGCCTACAGTGAACCCTAAAAAAAAACGCGAATGTCTGCACCTGGTTTGTAGTGTCACGAGCATATTTGCCAATCATAGACCTGAGGCATATTACAAAACAGGTTCCAACAGCTTTTTAAGAGACTGTTCGCGGCATTTACAAAGTCTCACAAGGACTATAATAGGTTCAATGTGTATGACGAGTACATATATATTTTAACCTCGTAGCCCTGTACAGCATGTTCTATCATCCCGACTATAAACTCTGGTCCTCCGCTGATGTGAATGTACAGAGTATCTCCTCCATGAAAGTCAGGGGTTTTGGTACTCATTAGTAGAGATTGCGGCTCACTCTCCATCCATCAATAGCACAGGAGACTCTCCAGAATGTGGATCTGCACAGTCAAGCGGGCAGAATGGAGGCAGTAGGCACTTGTCGAGGGCAGTGGGGCTCATTTCCTTCGACAATAGGACCAGAATCTTGATGTTCATCTCCTTCGCATTGGTTGGCTTCACAGAGCCTCGTATCCTTCCACTGACGTTTATATCTTAGTCCAGTGCTGAATAAAAACATTCCCGCAGCATCCCCACAGAAGTGAGTGTCTAATGTCACAGCAATTTCAACTATGTCACGGGCATGGGAGGATGCTAAGACGAAGACAGTAAAAGAGGTTGTCAAGGGCAAGAACTTATTACCTTTAGATATAGAATGACATTTCGAATGGTAAGATGTCCGCATTCATAGTCCTCTGGTTGTTGGAACACCGGTACGGAGACGACATTCTCCACAGGGTCGCCTTCCAGTTCTCGAAGACGGAGCCACGCAGTAGAGATCCATCTCACAAACTTGGAGTGCTCTCCATTTGGATGGTGGCATCTGCCGGCACTAGAGTCCATATGTAGGACGGCTCCACACCGGAACACTAGGACGGACCAGTGCCCATCACAAACCTAGGGCAGAATAAGATCCTTCACCTGCGTCACATCTATCCCCGGCGGCGGCTGCAGCCACGTGGCACCAAACTTCCGCAGATCTGCGTCGCTGTGTACCGACCCTCGCCAATGCGTGCTAACCCGCGAACTAATGATATGTATTTCGTGACGTTGCTTACCCGGGTATGTAAGGTATACCCTTGACATCACGAAGTCCATTAAATCATTCCCGAGGTGGGTCTTAAGCCTCTTCAAACCCTTGATGGCCTTGTGCGAGACCTCAATCTCCTTCTTACAATGACTGTAGAACATGGTCTCTGGTTTCCGGGAGGTACCTTCTTCCTTACCCGGCAACTGCGCCACTAGCTTATCCAACTGTAAGTAGTCGTACACCTCCACCAAGCTCCTGTCCTCTTTCTCTCCCATGTCGTTTTCCTTGGTTCTCACGTCGCTACATGTCCTCAGCATTCTCGACTCGTCCGTCCAGCCCGCAAGAGTAGCTTCCTCGGTCGGCCATTCGGAAACTCCATTCCCCTCCGTTCGAACCTGAGTTCCCTCGTTTTGATGAGGAAGTCCGGACCTCTCACCTCCACTTCCACTCTGCATGAAAGAGGTACCTTCTCCCCTGCAATGCCTAGCCAAAATGCACCGCACCATGTCCACGTCAATTTCCTCGGGCCCCTTCTCTGAACCACTTCCCCTGTCCCCCCTCACTGGGCCGGTTGACAGCAACGGTTCTACAGTCATTTCTTCCGCCGTGGGCGTGACTCCTGAGGTCCCATCGTTTCTCGTGACACAGAGTTGGTGGGGGATGGCAGGCAGGGAACTGAAGTCAGCAATTGTAGCCCACAGGAGTGTCACTCCATGGCCACAGTCTTGCTGGTTGGAAGTGTCTATGCGAGCCCCCCCTCTTACTACTTCCCCGTCCCCCTCGCGCGTTTCCCACCTACTATTGTCCTCATCCCTAGCAGCCCTTGCAAGTCTGTCTGCAGTGTCACTCATCATCTTCCTTAGGGAGAGTACTTCCGCCCTCCCAATCCGTGTCTCTGGATCTACAACCCATTTCAAATCCCGATCCTCCCTCCCCAACAAAGTACCTGCCCACTGCTTGGCCTGCGACGCCCATGCAGGATATGTTGTTATCCTCCAAGCCTCGTCGAAGTCATCCGCACTGTGAGCAGCGTAATCCTTCAATGCCCTCGACTGAGTGGCCGTGACCCACGTCAACATCCCCTGGAGAATATCTTCGCCGCGTCCCTATCTGATAAGAGCCGCCTTTCCTGTAGCCGCCGTAATAGATGAGGTTGTTCAAACCTTCCTAGAAAAGCGCAAAAGTAAGGGCCCTGGGTAACAAGAATGTGGAGCATCCTGGCCATCCTTAACTCGTCCATGCAAACAGTACGGATTAGATCGGCCCGTAAACCGTACTCCGGACATGAGAGAGGTCAAAACACTCCATACTTTGTCGTAAAGAACATCTTCATCGCGAAGAGCAGAAGAACGGGCTCAACAGGTCTCACTCGATCACAGAACAATCGACGTCGCACTTCCCAAGATTCTAGTCCTGACAGTATGGTAGAAAACATAAGTGTGTTAGTCTCCGGCTTCGTTAGAGCATTCATGTCCTCAAAACTACTGTAGCACAACGTGGCATCAGTATTCCTCCGGAAGGCACTTAATTGACATTAAGTACCCTCCAAAGTAAACCACTCCGTGTTCGTTCCCACAAAGACCTATAGTTTTCCCTCTATTAGACAATAAGCTACCTTTCCCCGTCCGGCACCTAGCCAACCGGATTCCCTACCGGTGTGGACTTCCGGATTGTCACCCTCTAGATCCGGATCCGTCTGGATACCGGCTCCTAGACGGTTACTATCCATCCACTCTAGTTACCGTCCGTCCCAAATCCCGTACCGGATGGTACTTGGACGGACGTCTATTACAGTTTACTGGACAAACTTCCGGATTTTTAGACTAGTGGCCGGTTCCCACTGATCCGTCTATGCTTTAAAGTGGCTGGATTCTCCACCGTCCCGTGACTTAAAGTGGCTGGACACCCACTGCCCCGTAACTTAAAGTGGCTAGACACCCACTGGTCCTATTCTAACAACCGGATGGTATGATTTCCGTATGTCTACTCTACCGGGCCGGATGGCTACTCAGTCCAGATACAGGGACGGAATCCTATACTACAATGACATTCCGGTCCGGCTACAAGTACTGTTTCTACATTGTTACTCCTTCCGAACGGTTTCAGGTTGGCTAGTCAGGCTTTTGTCCCTGTCACCAGGCTCCTTCCGGACGTTGGAAACCGTCAACACACGGCGCTTGACACCTTTCCAATCTCTCCGGGCGCTCTCCTGTTTCACTCAACCGGAAAACACACTTCCGGAATCCTTCCGGCAACAATGGTACTTCCAACCGGAACCACAATGGACCTGCTATGCAACCGTCACTCGCTCAAACTCCAACAGTTTCTCCAAACATATTCTGAATTTCACAAGCTAATGGAATACAAAAACAAGGTGCAAGCCTTGGGAAAACTTCTGGCTTAAGTACTATCTCCACCCGGATTTCCCGCAGCCTAGTGGCCCACTAGATCCTAGAATTCTGGATCTGAGATCTAGATCTGAGATCCGGATTCTAGATCTGATATCCGGTTTCTAGATCTGAGATCCGGTTTCTAGATCTGAGATCCGCATTCTAGATCTGAGACTTTCGGATTCTGGATCAGAAACTTCCGGATCTCAACAACAAAAAATTACTATATCTAACTCCCTGTTAATAGCCGGGTGCAATTGAGCCCCATCGTTAGTCGCTATTAAGAGTCGGGAGATTTCTAACTACCTATTTCTACTTCTTACCTGATCCGGAATTATAGAAGAGCCAGACTTCCGGCATCTTGGGCATCTACCTACCGGCTTTGAGGTTCCGGTCAGTATGGGAGCTGGCCCCATCTACTATTCTTGATTTCCGGTATTCGTTCAACAGTTTCTGGATTCCGGATTTCCAACTTCCAGAGTCCAGATTTCCGGATTTCCGGACTTCAGATTTCCGGATTCTAGAAACTTGCAGTCCAATCGGAACCGTCTGGCTAGCCGATATCAAGGACTTGTGCCACCATGTCCGGTTATGGCTTCTAGTTTCTCCCAACCGTTTTATTAGCTAAAACTATCATATTTCTAATATTCCTATCTAGCTAGTATTCTAGAAACACTATAAATTCCGGTTTAGCCGGAATTTTATGCTTACTTCCGGAAACATGTGGGAACGTCTTCCCACAACTACAGAGTCGTCTCTCAAGATTTTTTGGTTAAGGTGCAAAAGTAGATAGGAAGTAAAATTAGCAATATCAACTTCTAGCAAGCGGAATGCTCAATTCATTTCAAACCATGGAGAGAAATGCACGGCCATTACTGTCGTGACACCAAGGTGTCTCTTGTAGAATGCTGTATATATGGTCATTTGCTGCGACAACCTGCCAGAGCGAAGACCAATCCCAAACAGTCATCTCCCTTAGACGTGCGTTCTTCCTCTGGAAATCTAGCCTTGCCAGGTCGCTTGCTGCCGTCTTCTCCTTCTCTTCATCTTCTATCCGCTTTAACCCCAACGTCTCGTAAGCAGCTGAATCGTGAGTGTACTGGAAGAAGCTGCATAAAGCCTCAATTTCTGAGTATGGCTCCATTGCCGTCCAACAAGCCACAAGAGACTCAATTGCTGCAGAGACCTCGTCACAGACGGTCTTAACACCATATTCGTTATTTTGGGAGATTTATAATCTTCCAAAATAATGCATTAGGTCAGGTCGAGTTAAAATGGGCACAATGGTCCCATACTTGGCAAGGAAAAGCTTATAAGCAATTTCCATTAATTTGGGACATGATCACACAGTACTAATGGGAAATGAAAGAACGTAGTGGTTTACTAGAAATATTTGAAAAAATACAAGGTAGGTTGAACCACCCTAAATGAACATCAAACAAATAACAAGAAATGGACACAATGGATATGCTAGGAAATCTTATATTATATATATGTGTGGAAATACAAATTAGGTCCACACTCCTTAAATGTTGAATCCGTGAGAGGCTCTTTCAGACCTGTACAAACAATCAAGTTGTTCGACTAACATAGCTGCCTACAGTTTCCACAGTATGATATGCAATCAAAGAACATACGGACTTCAGTATAGTCCCATACCAACAAATGTATGTTATCGGCTCTACTTCAAAAATCCAAACTAGGAACTTCAGCGCTAGATGTCGTTTAGGTCGCCTCGACCTAAATGGCTGGTATGTGGCAGTACATATGATATAGAATCAACGCTTTAGGGTACTAAGTAAAAATCTACACGAAGAACTATAGGTGACCTGTTGGTATCCTGCACTCGTAAAGTACGAACTTCAACGCCAAATGCAGTTTAGGTCGCCTCGACCTAAACTGCGGCCTATAATGTGGTACACATGATAAATAAGGAATGGACTGAAACACTTAAGTAGTGATTCCTCCAATTAAATATATGAAATTAGCTAGTATTCAAAACATAAATACGCTAGAACTAATACGCTATAACTGATTAGGTCGACTCGAGCTAAACATCTACCTTTGTCTTGAAAACATAATGTTGGATGAAGGGACGAACGAAATTCAGTTCAGTTGTCTTCAAACCAATATAAGCGATCTGACTAAATTCCGAACTTCAAGACCACCAACTTCAAAGCTACATGTTTATTCAGAATCCGGAGACACAAATCTCTCCAACGAGGCCTTTATAATGTCCAGTTGTTTCAGTGGAATCTTCAGCGTTGGATCCTTGCCAACGCCCCGCTCGTTGACATTTTTTTTAACTTTGGATTTCCAAGCTGTTATGACTGCATCAGTACTCTGCCACGACTCAAGTACATCCTTCTCTACTGTCCAACGAAGTCTCCCATCCACATCCCAGCCGGTATAGAATTTCAAAACATTTTCATCTCGGGAAATTGGGCGGTAGAACTCTACTTGGATCGTGTTCGGAAGGTCAGGGTTCGAATTAGGGTCAGTCAAGGCCCTCGCAAGCCAGAAAGGACAATCGTCTTCATCGCAGGGTCGTAGCGCTAAGAAGTACCCTGCACAAAGGTCTCGCGCAACACGGAATGACGGTCCTGGGCGATCTCGTTTGTGACCAACAAAGTGATCATCCTCTGCGAACTCCTCGCGCAAAGTTCCATCTTCCTGGAACTCGTCTTTGACGGAGTGAGCGAGCCGCGTGGATGGCCAAAAACCATGCTCCAAGGCGGGGACAACATCAAAGGGGATGGAAAGAGCCTCTTTAACATCGTTCCAATAGTATGAGAGTGGCTCATAGATTCTTCTGGACTCGACTGAATCCGAAGATAGCCTCTCCCAATGATCTACAAAACCCGACAAGCCCTTAATCACATCAGGCAGGTGCCGCATCTCGCGAGGCGCCACCGCACTAGGAACACCACGGGGCCATAAAGATCGACCTTCTGAATCCTCCTTCCACAACTTGATGCCACAACCATCTCCTTTTGGCAACCAGTCGTCGTCGTGACAGAAGATTTTATACTTCATGACTGGGCATCCTGAAGAATCTACATAGAATTTGAACTGATGAGCTTTAGTGTGACCCATTAACGTATCGTCGCCATCAAGCATCCACTCCGCGATGAACTTCTTGAAATCTGGGACCTCCTGAATGAGATGCGGAATTGTTGGTACAGCTTCATTCTTCATGAAGGACTTCATGAGGAGAGGTACTGTGGGGAAGTCCTCCCTCCGCAAAGCCATGCTCCATCGCTCGAAAAGGGCATCAATATCGTCATGAGTATGGCCGACCAGCATGTAAATTCACGTACACTTCGCGAAACACCCGCTTCGCGACTAGTAGAGACCAGAATGAAAATACAAATCTATTCTTGTTATCACTGACAGCGTTATCCATTTGGACGTTAAGAATGGGAGGCAAGGGTTTAGCAGCAAAAGGAACCTCACGAGGAGGGCCAAGAGGATCCAAACACATCTCTGAACCATGCAAAAGCGCGGCATACAATGTTTGGGACGGATTCTCTTGAAAGAGTTCCCTAGAGGTGGATTTAGGGGGTGACTCAAGGTCCCGAAGGAGCTTCGCAAACGATCCAACCGTGTAATTAGCGTCGTGTGAGTAAACGTCAAGGCCATAATGGGCGTAACGTTGGTCCACATGCCCATGAGCAAGCATTCCGATGACAGCGAGAGGATGCTTCATGAGACCGTCTAAGTGTTTGACCTTGTGGGATAAGGCCGGCGACGCCATCTTCGAGTGGTCCATCTTGTCATGCATAATTGTAAGAACTTCATGCGGAGTAGCCTTTGACCTGAATCAATTTAGGTAGTACAAGTCCCTATGCGCCATTGCAGAGTCATTGTGCAGCCTCATTTTCTTAGACCACAACAGGGACGCCTGAGATCCTGTAACCGTCAATTTCTTCTCGGACTGGAACTCATCACATTTTGAGCAACGAGCGAAGTTGTCTCCTGCTTGTTTGGCGTAATATTCTGGATAGCTAAGCCTCCTGATCTTGCTCAAGTTAGAAGCGGACATAGGAGGCAAAACACAGTCCGCTAAATGCTCATCGAGGATCGGAATCTGTTCCTTCCATTTGAAACTGGAAGGCAGAACTTTAGCTACAACTGTCTCCCCTGAAGGCAAAACACGACTCTTGTGGGGCATGTGGTCGGCATGCCTGTCAAGGATGGCCCCTAGGACGGCAGTTGCAACCACTGTGTGATTTCGAGGTTTACGTAAACCAGTATTACCGTGAAATTGAGCTTCGAAACCTGCAGCAGCATAATTGGCATTTCTATAAAATGTACTGGAGCTCACTCCCATAATCTTCATCCAGGCGAAGGGGCAAACATCTATGCCCTTCAGAGTCACCACACTCCTCCCCGCTGAATTCTTGTGGATCTGTCTATGCACGTCAAGTTTTATGTGGTTACGGAACTGCACTGTAGTCTTGTCGTACATACGCGACCGTAGGGTAGAGATTTTATCTCTGGGATAGTATTGGACGCATAGGTGAGCGCAGCACGTGTTTGCCGCTACAGAGTTGATAGATGGCTGGGTCATCAAAAACTCAGCGTGACGTGATATAGGTGGGGGGGTATTCCTAGAGGAGTTATCATACGATCGGGTACGATCTCCCAGGGATCGGTTACGCTCCGCAACCCAACGGTTATACACATCACGTTGACTATGGTGCTCTAGGCTAACTCCATCTAGATAGACGTGGCTGATAGGCCACGTTTTGAAGGAGTACCTCCAATCATCCTCTGACTCTTCTTCGACTGACGAACGTGATACCTGGACGACGACAACGGAATCACCAAGGGGACCAACCGTGTCATATACCAAGCTGGACCGTGGGTTCCGGATCAAACCCTCTGCTAACGGGATATTGTCGTCACTGTATATTGTTACAGTCTTGTTCAACCATTGTTTTGAGGGTACAACCACAAAGTCTGGAAGGTCTGGGTTTACGGGCGCTTCAACCGGTACCTCGTCATCTGAGACATAATCCATTGTACCTGGAATGCAACAGATCCAATTTTATAAGAACATATTATACTCCTTGAAGAGAATTCATCTATAAATTTGAGAACTTATCGCAGGCGCAGTTTAGCTCGAGTCGAGCTAAACTGTTCCTGGACTATGGGAAGCATGAGTTTAGCTCGAGTCGAGCTAAAGTTCTGCTGCCGTAAGGATGCAGCAGTTTAGCTCGACTCGAGCTAAACCCATGCTGCCCTTTGGATGCAGCAGTTTAGCTCGACTCGAGCTAAACTGCCGTCCGCAAAAAGCGGCGCTTTAATAGGTGCTTACATCGTCGGAATTCAGAGTCTCAAGCTTAGAGTACGCTTACGGTGTCCGCTCTCAAACGTTTCCAAGTTGTAAATGAATATAAAGGGTTTAGGGTCTTAGGTCCAGGGTTAAGGGTTTAGGGTATAGATATATGCATTTCTAGGGACATTAAATATCTCGTATATGGAATATAATTAAATGGAAAATTGTTTGAACCTATTTGAATTTCGTGAGTAAGGTTCATACAGGGAAGTATATCGTTGCAAATATTCATACCTCCATGTAGTAGAGTATGTATTTTTGCTCAATTTCATTAGTATATGTGATGTATGAAATCAAATCATTATATGTGAGTTCATGAATAGTGCTTGATAGACCTTGGTAGATATGTTTTTAAATCTAGAATTATTTATTTGTTCTACATATTTAGTCAGATATAATTATCATGTATATATATTCATGTACTTTTATTTATGTCTCTATTTATTTCATAATGTGTTCTTTACGCCGTGAATGGTGTAGATTTGTTCTTTCGTTTCTGGAACTCTACATCTTAACATGTATATTTTTAATATACATGTTAGTATTATAATATGTATAATATAATTATATATTCATTTACAAGTAGGTACTAACATATTCATTAACAATTTAATGTCCAATTAAGAATAGTACGAGAATAATAAACTATATTCTAATATATACAAATCTTAAAATGATATACAAGTATATTCAAGTATATACGAAATACATTGTTATAAATAATAGTATTAGATTATAGAATTCAATTCATTTATCATGGCAAATTATATACGTTTTTTAGAAGATTGAACTTTTTATATTTAATCATGAGAAGCAAATATTTAAACCATGGTATGCCTTGTATGATTGGCATGGAAATTACATAAACCTTAATCAATTCATTAATGTTCTACCTTGACTTATATTTGTACAATTTTATTACATTCTAATAAGAAAGTGGAATGTTTGGTTCATTCATTTTATAAAACAAAACTCAAAAATTATGGATTCAAATGAAACGTATTAAACCAATGATCATAATTATAATTGTAGTATTAATATATAATATCAAGAAAGGCTCTAGATGCTTGTGCAAGCATACACTCCCATTAATCAATTCTTTAATAATAAATTAAAATGACACATTTAAGTAAATCCGGACTTTCGAAAGCCCACATCGGTCAAAGTCCCGTTACCGAGTCTGGTCAAAGTCCCCTTCGTTACTCTGGAACATTCGGCTTCCCGCCCATGCCGCTTCATAAGCATAAGTTCCTTTGGGCGACGAAACAGTTGTTTCATTCTTAGTTTCCCTATTGTTTCATCTACTTGTAGTTCATTTGCTGTGATGAGGAGGTCGGGCGGTGGTTTTAGGGTGTCAAGTTACCCGCCAGACGATTGGGAGGAGGTTGTTTCCCCTCAAGGAGTGGAGGAGCTTCGTCCGTGGTTTATGGCGGTGGAACGCGCCCGTGGTCGCGGCGTAGAGATTCCCCCGTGGAACCTCATTGCACGCCTAATGCAGCCTGGTGTGGAGTGGGATTGGACTATTGCACATGGTCTAGAGCAACTGGAGATTATGAACGCTTCCAACATCAAGTTTCCCCTCACCTCCGGCGAGGGCTTCTCTATGGCTGATTCTGATGAGGAGTGGGAGCCGGTTGTTTGGCCACAAGGAGTGGAGGAGCTTCGTCCGTGGTTTATGGCGGTGGAACGCGCCCGTGGTCGCGGCGTAGAGATTCCCCCATGGAACTACATTGCACGCGTAATGCAGCCTGGTGCGGAGTGGGATTGGACTCTAGCACATACTCTAGAGCAAGTGGAGATTATGACCGCTTCCAACATCAATTTTCCCCTCACCTCTGGGGAGGTCTGATTCTAATGGCTGAGGGAAATGAGGAGGAGAGCGTGGATTTGGGGAGCCCACCACATGAGTGAGTAGGTGAATTGTTATCTCCTCAGAACCCTTAACCTTGCCCTCAGTTTGATGTTTTTATAATAATAGATTGCGTTTGCTGTATGTATTGCGCAGATGTTTAATGGCTGATGCTGAGTTCGTGGTGATTGTCAGGAGGATGAGTCCTTGCTTTTGACATGCACTTTTCCGTTTTAAACCCTATACATCATAACATCTGATCCTGTTTTTCTCTTTGCTCCTGAACTTGCAGGCATCTTCGATATACTTCTACGATTTTACTTTTTGCTGCTAATCACCTTAGATATGGAATGGGGACTTCAGGAAGTAGTTAGCAGGACCGTTAGATTATACGATATTTGGAAACCATAGATGTAAAAATAGATGACTTTCATCTTTTGGTAACTTTTGCTGATGGTGTTCCCCGTGTGGATTGTAAACTATTTTTGGAATGTAATGCCTTCAAAACAGGGTTCTTCTAGACGAAAACCAGTGTTTCATCTGATGCTTTTATATTTGTATATTTCGTATTGTAATATTTCCATGCTATCTAATAAATGTAGTAGTAAATTTCGTTTGAATCCATGAATTATGAATTTTGTTTTTTAAAATTATGCAAATGAAGCAAACATTCCACTTTCTTATTAGAATGTAATAAAATTGTATGAATATTAGTCAAGATAGAACGTTAATGAATTGATTACGATTTTTGTAATTTAATGCCAATCATAGAAGGCATATCATGGTTTAAATATTCGCTTCTCATCAATAAATATAAAGAACCATAAACCATTTTTAAAATATAAAGAATTTGCCATAATAAATGAATTGAATTCTATAATTTAATACTTTTATTTCTAACAATGTACTTCGTAAAAATACTTGAATATATTTGTATATCATTTTTAGATTTGTATGTACTTGAATATAGATTATTATTCTCGTTTTATAATCAATAATTATATATAAAATTGTAAATGAATATATTGGTACCTTGGTATACTATACTATATTATTATATTATAATTAAATTATGATACTAACATGTACTTTAGGAATATGATGATTATATTTAGGTAAATATGTTTCCAATTTGAGTATATGAAATTCATTATCATTGCAATTAGTGTATTTAAATTTGATGCTTTAGTCAATTAATTACAAATTATTATTACAAAATTAGAAGAAGCATTTGTTTAGGTAGAACGTTATTGAATTGATTAAAATTTAGTTAATTCAAAAATCAAAATCTAATGTATATTCATAAATTTATATGAATGCAAACCTAATCAAAATGCAATACCAACTTCACCTAATGCAAGCATGTTTTAAAGCATTGTAAAAAATTACCAATACTTTTCATCAGAACCCTAAAATAACAAGTTCCCTATCCTGTTTAGTTTTCATTGGAACTCACATTGGGTTGGCAACCTCAACCCCATACTCACTACACATTGAGGGACATGGTTCTCCAATTCCATGTGAGTTATTGGAGCCATCATGGTGAATTCTTCTTAAGGTAAGAAAGAGCAGGTTTATCAAACCATATGGGGTTAACAATAAGGACACTGAAGCACACTATCTATCTTTAAAGTAACTTCCTATAAAAAGTTATTTTCACTTTCTCACGAACTGAATCAGGTTCATACAAATAAAATAAAAAAAGGGACTGCAATATTTCACTTGCAATTCTTACAAATATTAATAATACCATTCAGTGATTCTGATATAACTAAAATTATTATTCCATAATGAAAATTAAATTTTTAAATTGCGGTATCTATATACATGCTTGTATTTGACTTCTGAATTTCCAGAATCTTCAAAATTGCATGGAATTTATTTGGAATAGAATTCTAATTCATAATTGTACTATCATGTATTTTAAAAATAATATGATGATAACATTTACGTAAATATGTTCCCAATTGGAGTAAAGTAAATTAATTTTCATTTCTAACAGTGTATTCATATTGGATGCTTTCGTAATATAATTACAAACTATTATTTAAACTCTAATCTTGTGTAATTAAAATTGAATATCTCTTTGAACAAATTTTAACTTCGTATATCTCAAAGGATTATTAATAAATCATACAAGGGGTATTTAAGTAATTATGGACAAAACGCTCAATTATGGACTACTTTGCATCATCAGTAGACGTCCAATTCATGTGTTATCCCTCAAATTTAAAGACAAAGATGTCAAATATTTATGAAAAAATGCATTCCGTTTACAAGGGATAAAATCATTTGAGTGAATTTATTATAATGTTGAATAGAGGACATCCCAGTCCCACTGTCATGGCCGAATCTCTCGGCGAGTGGCTGACTGAGAACCCTAAACCCTAGAATCCCTAAACCCTAGAAACCCTAAATCCTAGAAACCCTATCCTTAGAAATCTATCTGTTCTAATAAAAGGAAATACTTGCTCTGCAAAATGTGGATCTGTGAAGTGAAGCGGGTGAAGGGAAGATCGTCGGCGACCCGCTGAGTGGACACGACTGCCAGGCATCTCACATTGGGGTGTCCGTCTGTGAGGACTCCGGAGTCGTCGTTTAGAATGAACAGTATTCACGGTCACAACGAATGGAAGTCCTTTGTAGTCGGCTGGCCGACGACTAGGAGAGCCAACCTCTTCCTCACTCAACCGACCTCTGGAATCTGAAATACATATAAAGATGATGAGGAAATAAGTCCTAGTCCTAGTGATAAAAATGATGAGTAAGCTAGTCCTAGTCGGCTATCAGCCGAGTAGGAGAGTAGGGGCTACTAGTCCTAATGATGAGTAAATAAGTCCTAGTCCTAATAATGCAAATGATGAGTAGGCTAGTCCTAGTCGGCTACCAGCCGAGTAGGGGAGTAGGGGCTACTAGACTAGGTCGACGTTGGCAATTAGTCGTCCAGAAAACCCTAGAGAAGTGGATTACTAGAACGTTTACTAGTTTACTAGACGAACTCGTCGGCTGTCCACTGTAGAAGAAGGTCGCATACTGTAGAAGCAGGTCGCATACTGTAGAAGTTTGTCGCATATTGTCCAATATTTTGTCGTTATGGTGAGGCGTGGTAGCAATGTGAGACCACTGGGTTATCAGGAGTCACCGGCTGACCTCGAGGAGCTCCGGCCATGGTATAGGGCGGTGGTCGCCCGTTCTCGCAACACCGCCATTCCACGTTTCAAGTACATCACACGCCTTCTGCAGCCAGGTGCGGTGTGGTTTTGGAGTATTGCTCACACCATAGAGTTGTTGGAGATCGCTGACGCTTCCGGCATCGCCTTCCCACTGACATTCGAGGAGTCCGAGGAGTCTGAGGAGTCCGAGAGTGTTGGCAGCGTTCACTTCAGCCACACAGGGGAGGTGTCAACGCAGACCATGTTAACGGCAGGGTGGCTCCGCATTGTTGGCGAAGCATACGACAACTTGGAGGGTGCTGGAAGTCGGTGCTCTGGCCAAGATCAGTGGTGCGGAGGGAACGCAAGCCCGCAGTCCACGTATTCGTCGTTTGGATCCGTGCATCCATCCGTCGATACTGGGTGTAGTGCTGTCCGAGCCAAGTCTACTGCGAAGGACTGATCGCTTCATAGCGTTGGCGACCATATGGGGCTTTTTTGGTTTTTTGGCTTTAGGGTGAATTACTGTGTGTTAGAACTGTCCAGCTCGTTTTCAATAGAGCTGCTTCACACACTCGGATAGTTGTAGAATTCATGGTTAGTATTTGTTACTGAGGCTTTAGGAGTAGTGGCATCTCTGATGTATACACAATACAAAGTAACATGTAAAGGGCGGAACACTACCGTTGTACTCCAATAAGAATATAATGAAATGGATAAATATTTTTTCCTAGTTTCTCAAAGCGCATAGTGGTTCTACCAATGTTGTGGAAAGCGTCGGCGGGCAGCCGATCAGAGTAACAGTGTCCACCGTAAAAATCAAAGGCCATACAATATAGACCAGCCTCACAAAGTCACCGTTCATGATGCTTATCTAACATGGTAAGAGGCATCGGCGGACAGCCGACGACCACCGAAGAAGGAAAAGTAAGGCATCAGAACAACAAATAGAAGACAAAGCGTAATACATGACTAGTATTGGGTCTACGGTAGAATACAATTCTTATTCGAAGGAATCACAGTGTTTACAATATTCAACTATAACGTTTACAGAGGAAACCATCACTAGCTACATCTTCTACAGCTAAGATCACAATCCTCGGCGGGCAGCCGACTAGTCTTCCTCCTCGTCATTCCAGTTCATCGAGATTCCATGCGATTCGAAGTTTGCCATGGCAGCAATCACAACATCTTCGGGTATTAGATGGGACTTTGGGGGCCCCTCATGCGTAGATTTCTTGGTCCTATGAGTGTATACAACGGATTTACACTCCACCCACTCCGCAAGAGTCAACTCTCTTTCCCACCGTCTTGTCCAGCACTCTCTCGCAACCTTCTTCTTACCTTCCTTCTTGCCCTTCATCGGAGTCCACCATTCAACCTTGAACTTACCGTAATTAGGACCAGGCTCTGTTATAACAGGCTCTATCGCCCTACCCATCCAAATGGGTAGGTGGTCTTCCTTACACGGACGACAGAAAACCCAATCGCCACGTAAAACGTCACGATATGGGTTAAACACAGACTTCGGCCTAGAGTTTTTCGGACCACAGAAAGGATAGGGCTCCACCTCATCCTCGTCACCGGGACGAATATCCGGATCCGGTATATATTCGTCCTGTGCATCGAATGTGGTGACGTGGTCCCGCTTCCAGTCTGAGATAGGCCAGAATCCTTCCTGTAAGGTGGCGGAATTGGGGGGCAGTGGCTCGTTGACCTCCTTTAAAATTCGCTCCCAATACAGTACATATGGTAACATGTCTTGTGCGTATTTCTTATCCCGAGCCATGCCAGTTCTCCAGTACTCAATGTACTTAGATAATCCACTTTTAATGAAATTTCTCTTCTCTGAACACTCCGCTGCCCTTGCCACCTCTTTATCCGCGTTCTTCTTGCCCTCATCGACTTCAACACTACCCCATAAGTGCTTATGAGGAACCGGTTTGGGATCACCGACGGGCAAACGTGGTTTACCCTCTTTGTCTGCCCTCCACATTTTCACGGGTTTGCCAGGTGGAAGCCATGACGGATCAGTTGCACGCTTCTTGTACCTCATTACGGGCCACCCCGCATCCTCCCCATCCTCCACCACATAGAACTTAAAAAGATGCATTTCACTGTGACCTTCTATCGCATTACCTCCGTCGTGATGAAAATCAGCAACATAACTTTTGAAGTCTGCCACTTCCTGAACAACCTCTGGAATAAAGGCAACTGTCTTCTGAGAATCCATGAATGCCTTCATAAGGTCTGCAAGGCAGTATGTGTTCTTTCGCTTAATGAGTTTCGATAGGTGACTGAAGTGGGCGTCGATGTCCTCATGTGTGTGTCCCACAATCAGGAAACCAACTGTAACTTCCTTGAATATTCGCCTCGCCGTCAGCAACGAGCAGAATGCTAGAAGAAACCGGTTCTTGTTGTCCTTCGCAGAATTGTCAAGCTGGAGATACAACTTCTTCGGCAAAGGAACAGCAGGCCTACCAGGCAGAGGTGGAGTGAGTGGCTCATCTCTAGAAGGTGGAATTGAGGGGATGCAACGTGACGATCCATGCATTAGCGCTGCAAAGAATTCATTCTGTGGCGGTGCCTCGAAGAGTGCTTTTGACTCCCGGACAGGTAGTCTCTCCAAGGCACGGAATACCCTGCACAACGAGGAGATTGTGAAATTTGGGTCTCCTGGCCACAGGGCAGTTGCATAGTGTGCGTAGGCGCCATCTCCGTGACCGTGAGTCAGCATTCCAGTACAGGAAATCGGAATTTGACCAAGCCCTGCCGTAGCCTTCGTGATACGTTGCATGCGGGGGATCGCTGTTTTCGATGTGTCCATCTTATCATGTATGATGCATAGGAACTCAGTAGGACTCTGTATAGATTGGGTTGTCCATCCGTAATAAATGTTGCGACAAGCTCGCTGATAGTTCAAATGCCTCGTCCTATCCTCTGTCAAGCTCTGCCACTCGTCCGACCCTCTTGGATACTTGGCAATGAGTTCAACGAGGAAGTCACACTCAGTGCACTTGGAGAAATTACTTCCTACGGCCTTGACCTCAACGTTGCGGAAGTACTCCTTCCTCATGCGACTAACGGAGGACTGCGAAATCAGCTTCGCGTTGCACTGCTCATTGACGTGAATAGCACAGAGTGAGGTCGATCAGTTGGGAAGTTCGTCATCCAGTCGGCGGGCAGCCGACAATAGTAATCACTACAATTCAGTAAACTATCCAAAGTGAAAGAAGATGAGGAGGAACTTACGGCGTTGGCCATTTCGCGCATGTGATTCCAGTTCATCGCAAACGGGAGTACTTTGAGCGCGGCCACTCTCTTCTTGCCAATCAACCGAAACTCATTGGGCATTTGGTCGGCATTCTCATTAACGATAGTGGTCAACGTCGCGCGGGCCTGGATTGTGTGAATCTGGGGACGATGTACACCGGAATTTCCGTGACTCCCACTGACACGACCACTTCGGGCCGCAGCCTTGTAGCTGTAGTACGCGGATTTCGATACTCCGTGAATGATATACCACGCCACTTCACATACGTCAACGTTCGCAAGAGTAACATAGAGCTTCCGCTTGCCGGGTACAGTATGTAAGTGCCCTTGCACAGCGAAGGACATCTCTCGCCTCGCTTGGAATGTTGTTGCGTAAAATTTACGCCGAATACTCACAGTATCTTCCCATCTAAAAGTCTGGCAACATCGGTCCTTGCAACAGCGCTTTGAGCTCACTAAGCGGCATTCAGCACGGACAACCATTCGACGAAGCTTAGTGGAAGAGACGTCATCTTTTTCGCGGACTTTCCTCCGCACCGATCGATAGGCATTCTTCGGGACACCATCCAGACCATCGTCCACGTCGGCGTCTGCTAAATTCTCGGAGCAGTAAGTAATTATATCAGAGAGAAGGTGACCCCCTTCTAACCGAGTGTGAGTCAGACGCCATCTGAGAGTTGTCATCTGCAGATGATCGTCTTCAGAGACGAAGAGAACCCCAACCTCTGTATCCCCTAGGACTTCATCATCACATGCCTCGTCCGGTAAACATACTTGAATCATTGCTCTACCACGAACTGATAGATCATCATTAAGAAGTTCGACATACCGATTTCTCCAGAGGTGGCGGTCAGGATAAGAAGCATCTGGAGTGGAAGAAGTACCCGAGGTCCCGGAATCCGGACCCCAACAATGATCATCTGTTTCTACGTCGGATTCCCCTTGTTTAGACACATCGTCGTCACTGCTGATATTCATTGGAGACCTAGTCCCCAGATCCTGCTCAGACGGAGCGGAGTTGCTTTCATCAATTTCCTCATCTTCGTTCCCCAAGTGAGGCTCCGTCGGCGGGCAGCCGACGGGACATGTGCCAGCCAACGCGCCGTTCACAAGTGGACAGACCTTGTATCCACTCCAAAGTACCAATCGCCCCACAGCACACCCGATCGTTAACACATCCGGTAACTCGCAGAAAGCAGGTGCTTCAGAGAATTCTGGATTGACGGACGACACTCTCACTATTAGAAAGAAGCTGTGAGGAATCAAGAACCCCTCCCACGTTCCTTTAGGAGAGCACTCCATAATGACTCCAGCGGCTACACAACGCTTTGAGCCTCCGGATTCCTCGAGGAGCGCAACTTCCATCTGCTCTGCGAGGTCCAGGAATTCTTGAACGGGCTTGACATCTTCTTCAACATCCGTCGGCGGGCAGCCGACGGCCTTGATGTCATCGTCTTCCACCTCTCCGAAAGGCCTGAGGTCGGCCGCCTCCCACAATATCATTTGTCCTAAGCAGTTGCTCAAGGACTTCGCACCCTCATCCGGAAATGGTATATTCATTTCCATGCTGTCTGAAACCTCAATCACTTTTACCACCACCACTATAGGATCAAATTCTACAACACGTTGGATCACTGCCCTGCCTGCATAATAGAGCCCAGAATGAGTAAGGGCCACGACAACGCCCTTTTTAACCTTCCACCGCCCTGATCGGCCATTCCTTAGAAACGTCTGGATCGGCTCTACTTCCATTGGATAAAAGATGAAGACCTCGTCGGCGGACAGCCGACAGGGTCGACGGGAAGTGTCCCCGCCGACGGAGTAAAATGTATCCGCCGACAACGAAGACGACTCGGCGGGCAGCCGACGCGGATCCTACGACTCGGAGTGTGCACAGAAATAGCATCCGCCGACGATGACGGACACGTCCGCCGACAGAAATTGTAGGGGACCTGAGTTGAGAAGCAGTATGATGTCCCTAACCTGTCCAATCAGAGACTCCTCTCAACCGTCCAATCAGAAACGATAGACGAAGACAACAGAAACGGCAACAGAAGGTGCGGGACAGTTAAGCACATGCGGGAATAATAACGGTCCTCTCAGGAAACGTGTGCGTCAGGAGCACTCTCAGAGGGAATCGAAAGTGCAATGACAGAAATAGAATGAAGTATGCGCATCTGACGGGGGGTTAGTTATGAATTCCCAGGAGTACAAATTGGCGCCAGAATCGAATTCAATTTTGCGCGCCATGGACAGATCAAGATCCCATCATGGCGGCGAGATGCCCCCGCCGTCACAGAACAATGTTGGTTCATTATTACGAATTTGAACGTGGCGATTGGAGCAGCTGTCATATCACATGCCCAGGCCATCATGACTGGGTGACGGATTGAAAAAAAGTCAAAAGACGTCCCATCATCATCCTACGTGGCGTGATGGGACGGATGTTAGGGATGACCATCCATGCATGGATGGTATGTACATAGCCATACGTCATGACCCATCGGGCGTGACGATTCAGTCTCGGGAGGTGGGGGTCTGCAGGGTATACACCCGCCACTCCCGACATTTCCTCCTCATTTCCAGCCTTCTCTTTTTCAGCTCTCTTTTGTCCTCTTCTCAGCGCTCCGCAGAGGTCGCGTCGGCTGCTAGGTTTTTCTGCGTCGGCTGCTAGGGTTGAGGGCGTCGGCTCCTTCACCTGCGCGCGTCGGCTGCTGTTCGAAGGTCATCCGCCGACGGTGAAAGGCCATCCGCCGACGACATGGCAGCCTCCGACAGTGGGTAAGTTGTCCAGTCGGCTGTCCGCCGACGCTCCCCTTCTTGAGTCCTTCAAGTTTCCAATTTCTCGCCTGGGTTTGTCCCTCCCGTCGGCTGTCCGCCGACGCCACCCCTGCTTTTGTCCTTCGTGTTTCTGTTTTCTCGCATGAGTTTGTCCCTCCCGTCGGCTGTCCGCCGACGCCGTGACCCCTTCTTTTGCCCTTCATGTTTTGTGTTCTGGCGCATGGGGTTGTTCCTCCCGTCGGCTGACCGCCGACGCCACCCCTTTCTGAGTCCTTCATTTTTCTATTTTCTCATATGGGTTATTCCCCCCGTCGGCTGTCCGCCGATGGAGTGAGAATCTGATGGTCTAATCTTGAGATTCTAATTTTGCAGGGCGAAGGTTGACTCCACCGCAAAACCAAATGGGTTACGGTGGCTCTGTGACAAGGTTGTTGATCCTGAAGTAGAAATACTCGCACGGGGCTTGAAACCGAGGGTGACATTCCTCGCTGATTCGAAGATAACGGAGTGGGGCATCACCTGGCGTGACACTCCCATGTCGCTGGGCTTCGTGACCAAAATAGGTCAGAAGCAAATGGCAGGTGGACCAAGATTTGAGATTATTGGTGCCAGGGAATGCGAGGATAACGACAACGTGTTCTTGGTGTTTGCATCGGTTCCTGTCGCGGAGGGCACACCAGTGGACTGCTTCGCGGTTGTAATTCCGGTTGAGAAGTGCATGGACGGCTTGTGCTCTAAAGAAGTACAGGATGCGGCTACTTGGGGCAGAGGCGAGAACATAGCTGTTGAACAGATACTCGACGTGATTGATATGCTCGGGGACAAAGTGATGGAAGAGAAGACGAAGAACTTGGTTAAGCCTGCAGCAAAGAAAAGAGGCGGCCGCAAGTCTGCTGTAGAAGCGGGCACTGGTACAGTCACCCCCGAGACCGGAGAGACACAGACGACAGGGGAGTCATCGAGAAGGAAGAAGGGAAAGGCAGCGGCTGCTGAGGGCGAGGGTGGGAAGAAGAAAGGTGGGAAGAAGGAAGAGAAGAAGCAGACCGTGGCGGAAGCTCTCATGCTCGCAAACAATCTCACTTCCAAAACAAAGGACACCGACGTCCTTGCCATGTACCAGACGTTGGAGGAGGGACTTGGGCACTGCTTCCCCAACGGGCAACGTGCCCTTCCTTGTCAGATTCCATATAACAGGATACACATAGCTCCCGACGAATTCAAGTATAGAGCGATATTCAGGAAGAGGCAGGATCAGATAAGTCTTTTCTACAAAGGACTTGGAGCAATCCGGAAGAAGCCCGAGCTGTACTGCCTTCCTATGAGTGGTGACCCCAGAGTAAAGGATCCAGTGACGGGCGAGATTAAGCTTAAAGGCTTGGAAGGACTTCTTCGACCTTGGATGGCCCTTAATATCAAGTATTCACTTACACTGGATGACGGCCAAACTAAGTTGGTACCTTGGTATGAAGATGAGGGCATCCACTGGTACATAATTGGGGGCCAGCACACGTTTGAGGCTTGTCGAGAACTGGGAGAGAAGGAACCACTGGACTCTCCTATGCGGCAGTATTACCTTAACCACGACATCATTCCTGTATATGCTGATAACAAGGATACCCTCATTAAGGTCTCTAACGCATTAAACATCGAGGTGAAGGATAAAGTCGCCGAAGTAAGTTTCAGGTCCCAGCTGGCGAAGATGCGCGCCAAATGGATCGAGCGGAGAGGATCGACAAGAAAGATGACTACAGCGCATGGAAGGTAATTCACATCTTCCTGTTTCCATGTAGTTGAAAGTCGTCGGCGGACCGCCGACGCTCAAGTGGTTCTCCGTATTGCAGAAGTGGGATTTATTTATCAATGTCATTTTCTTCTTCCTTGCAGGAGTTCTGCAAGGAGTACCTCAGTCCGATTCTCGGAAAGTCCCCTACGTCCCAAACCTTCAAGTTGCCCTTAGTCTTCGTGTCTGACGAAACATACAACGAGTGGCAACTGGTGTTCGACGCCTGAGAGGAGGGGAGGATCATCGGGGAGGACGGTCTGAAACCAGGATTTCCCCCAAAGCCAGCCCGCCGGGACATAACATTCAACGACATGCAGTACGTGATCGGTCTTTGGGACCACGAATGCAAGAGGCTGGCCAAGGAAATTCTGGACCTTAAAGTGTACGTCAAGGTCACTGGGAAAGAGGTGGTTCAACGGGATGGAACATCAGTGGAGAATTGGTGTAAGCGTGTGAAATTCGAGTATATTGTCCGGAACGAGCTCATGTGTATTTAGAGGGGCTTTGCACTGAAGAAACCAGGGACTGGGAAGCATATTGAGTGGAGCATGGATGACTGGAATTCCCTTGAAGTCGAGAAGGGGTTCAATGATACAATGGTTAGTAATATTCGGGCTGACTTGGAAGATAGTCCTGAGGGGAAGGAGTGGCTTAAGGGACGGAATCATCCGCTCACGCCGTCGCAAGGGCCAACACCAGAATTCTTCAAAGACATTGTGCAAAAGTACTGGAAGTCGGATGTGGACCAGTCTTCGCAGTCGTCTGTACAGTTCGATGTTCGGATTGCAGAGGACCTGGGTGAAGTGTGCACAGCTCTTGACGTTCGCGGAGCATTCTCCTTCAACAAGGCGCAGTATGAGATGTTCGTGGTCTTTGGCTACGATCCAGCGGGAAAGGAGATGCCTAACATGCGACAACAACACATTATAACTGTCGCTGAGAGGATTCACCGTGAGGTGGAGGAGGAGGTCATTCTGGATGGGGAGGTAGATACAATTAAGGTGAATAAGCTTGTCACCCCATCCTTGTGGCTACTCGATGCTGAGTGTAATCACACTCTTCAAGGCGTGTCAAGGCTGACAAGTAATTCGTGGACGGTTCATACTATGCAGTACTTCCCTGATAGTTCCGCCGGGTTTCAAAGGAGTTCTCTCATTGACTCTAGACCCAAGGTTCATGTGTCCGTTATGTATCCAAGAACAACGCCCGGGGATGCATGGAATACCTTCTCGGACTTCACTGGTTTGAAACGTCCGCTTCCTCCCTATGTGGACGAAGGAGAAGATCATCTTGGGGAGGATTGGTCAAATGGACACTGCCACGCTAGTTTCTCTTTCCTCCAATCTCTTCTGGAGAAAGCGATGCAGATTGAGGACGTTCGGGTGATCAATTGCTGGGGAGGGGGGAACGTCACGGCCCTCGCTCTGGTAAGTTACTGCAGTCTCTTCTGGTGCCTTCGCTGTTTGCTCACCGATCGTCGGCTGGCAGCCGACGCTGATTGAATCCTTCGTGTTTCTTGTGTAGAAGGTTTCCTTAACCGTTTCGTCTTGTTCTGCTGTAGAAAAACCATTTGACTGTAATTGAGATCGTGCATACCGAGGAAGAGAGATACGAAGCGCACTGTCGGGTTCGGAATATGACGTTCATTCCGGGCGTTTATAACGTGCCCGTCCAAGCTCCAGTTCACACCACGCAGTCTGGGGCCGGGCCGTCTGTCCCCGCCTCTGCTAGAGGCAGGACTGGCTCTCTCACGGCTGCCGAGTTGGGTGTGAATGCGGAGGAGGCCCATTTGGTCGGGAAGGGTGGATGTATGGGTTCGGGGAAGACTGCGGGGGTTCCCTCACAGATTTTTCAGGACTCCGACGACGATGTCGACGAGGAGCCACCAGATGTACCCGACCCAGACGTTGAAGATGAAGCTGGAGATGGTGAGGAACAGCCAAGAAACGAGGACGACCAAGCTGAGGCTTTCATTGCAACTGGAGATGCAGAGGTAGAGGAGCGAGACACGGAGGAATTAGACTTTGAACCAGAACCCGACGAATTACCACTGGAAGAATCGAATCCTCGTTACGTGAACCCACCGATGTCGCAAGTTCTAGGGGAGCAAGGAACTGACTCCCTCAGCTTCGGTATTATTTCTCCTACATTTCAAGAGCAGGAGACTCCTCTCGCCAAGCCAGAACGTGATTTAGACCAGGCGGGGCGTCCAAAGAAGATGCAGGTTCCTCTAGCATCGAGGCCTGTCGATGAAGTGGTTCTCCGTGTCCAGAAGACAACCCAGGAGCCTGCAGTGAGCATTGAAGGGCATGTTCCTCCTGCTGCCGTCGGCGGGCAGCCGACGGCAGACGAGCAAACCTCATCTAACCCCTCTGCCAAGACCAAGTTGACAGGGAAGTCAATCGCATTCGTCACTCAAGGTGTGAAGGGCGCAACTCGGATGATTGGCCCGAATGAGAACCCTCTGGTGAAGACACGATCAATGAAGAGAAGTAAGACCGATGGTACTGCGCAGGATTCCTCTCTTGTGGGTAACTTATCCCGTGATTTCTCAGGGGTTCAGGAAGGGGAGGAGTCCTCTGGGAAGGGCAAACGGAAGGCTGCTTCGAAGAAGACTTCCTCCAAGAAGGGCACATCTGGGGATCTGCTCATGAGTCCCAGGAATGTGGACGCTCCAGAGGACGTTCTGTCACCTCCGCGGGCATCCAAACGGGAGCCTAGGCCAAAGAAGCACAAAGGTGGAGGTCAGTGAATCAGGCGGTGGCCCAGTCCATCTTTTAAATGCCTGCATTGATAATTTAGTGTAGTGATCGGGCTCTAGGATTGTGTTAGATGTTTGTACTGCCAAATATGAATAAATTTTTGGTAAATGCCAAGTTGTACGCTTTCCCTTTTTTCAAATCATGTTGCTTGCAAGTCGGCTGTCCGCCGACCGTCATCCTAACCGTCACGTTTGTCCTCTGCTTCGTTTTCTGTCACTCCAGAGTCCGCGGACAAGGAAGTCCATGGAAAACTTCACGAAGATAGACCCAGTGCAGTTCTGGAGCAGGGACCTCCACCTCTGAATCCACTTCACATAGCCCCGGAACAGGCTGGTACTCAGGTACACGATCCAGTGCTGAAGTACTTTCTTGTTCTGGATATTGACGGCCTGCTATTAGTCCAGACGAAGCAGGGTACTAGGTGGAGTACTAAACTTAGACCGGGTTTAGAGAGGTTCCTAGAGTTCTGCCTGGACAATTTCGAGGTGGTCTTCTGGAGCTGCGTTCAGGAAAAGAGGTTCCAGATTCTGTGGAAAGCGTTGCAGCAGCGCTGTCCTCGTCTAGATGCCGAAGTGCGCTACAAGTTCGACCAGAGTTTCTGCGAGACTTGCGTACATAAGGCTAGTAGGGAGTTTTATTTGAAGAGACTCCAGACCCTCTTTGACCTCGATGACGGGCTGAAGGGGACGGGGGCGTCTTCAATTAACACTCTCTTGGTTGATGATTCCCCTTATAAGAATGTCGCAAACACTCCTTGGAACGCTGTGCACCCTACACCATATACCTTCGAGTCGAAGGAGTCGGAAAGTAAGAGGAATTATCTGCTTGGAGAATTGATTCCTTGGCTTACCAGTTTGAAAGAATCCAAACTCCCCGTGCCCGAGTACTGCCAGAAACATTCCGAATTCGGTCAGCGTCGTCTGTTTCCGGGGGATGAAGCTTATAGTCTCTTCTCTCCACACATTGATTGCCCTAAACGAAAGAGAACATAGTAGATGTAGAAACTGTTTTAGAGAGCATGCACATGATTCAGTCGGCTGCCTGCCGATGGGATCTTCATGTATTTAGACTTTTTCAGTAAATAAAGTTTTCCTCCTTTTAAATATATGAGAACGGAACTCAGTGTCGAGACTGTGTATTCTGTCGTGGGTGTCTTATTGTGTCTCCATTTGTACACTAGAGCAAGTATGAATTGTGAGCATGCGATTGATCACCGGAATTTTCTTGGAATTTGTCCTTCATTTTTCAGGAGTCACTGGAGGATGACGCTGAAATTAAAGTGCACCAGGGACCTTCCCTTCTTAGTATGCTCTTGGAGGAGTACCCAACATCTCCTGATGGTGATGCTCTCAGAGAAGAGTCTCCGGGAGCGGAAGCCGAGAATGTCAGTGATGGGGAGGACGAGTACGACTATCCAGTCGGCGGGCCGCCGACGCTGTCTGCTGCACATAGCTCTGGCCGGTGTGCGATGGCTTCCACCTCGTTCGTCGAGACCAACGTCGCGATCCCGCGCACCGGTTCCCCGCGCGATGATTCCGTCAGTGTCAGCACTGATATTATTGCGCGTAATATTGAGGTACCTCTCCAACGATACTACCTTGTCCTTGACATTAAGGGATTGCTCATCGCGGAGCACCACGGGTATATCGGTGATGACCAGAAGACAAAAATTCATATCCGGGCTAGACCAGGACTTCTTTCATTTCTAGAGTTCTGCACGGCGAATTTCGAGGTAGTCTTTTGGTCCACGGTTTCTGAGAAGAATCTCGATCGTCACTTCCAGAAGCTGTTAGCCATTCATCCTTTGCTCAGGAGCAATTACAGACGCCTTCCAGGATTCTGGTGTGATATCTCAACAAGGACTAATCCGAATGGGAAACGGGAGTACTTATTGAAGCGTCTGGATAGACTTTTCTGCGACACTAGGCTACTGGCTCGATCAGGTGCCACTGTCCAGAATACCCTACTGGTAGACGACCGCCCTTATAGGAATGTACTTAATCATCCATTTAGCGCTGTCCATCCTAATTCTTTTTTCTGGGACTCTGCAGAGTGCAAAGAACCTCAACCCACCCCCAATCCCTATTTAACTAGGGTAGTTACACCATTCCTTGCAGGACTTAAGCAGTCTGGATTGGATGTCCAGGAGTATTGTAGGAGGAATTCTAGCGTGGGGAAGCCACGTCTTTTTCCAGAATCTCGCGAATACCAGAAGTATAGGGAGGTTATTCCTTCTCATGCATGCGGGTTTGACGTCCCGGGTAATCCTGGATCTTGGTTTGTGAATTTACCTTGTCCTCCGGAGGCCCCTGGTAGTTCCATCATCGGCGGGCAGCCGACTGATTAGAGCCTACATGAGCGGCGCCACTAGTTTTAAAAATCACATATGATACTTTGCACTCTTTAGTTTAATACGCTAAGACTGTTCCCTTTCTGAACTTCCCTGCACCACACATTTGTTTCCAGTGCTGCAATTCGGTACTTCTTTTTGTAGATGCATGCATGACATTTCACTTGCTGCACATTTACCTTTGAGGTTTCTTCAATGCATCGTTTTGTCGGCGGGTCGCCGACGACTTTGAATGTAGTCCATTTCTTTCATATACTTCGTCCTGTTCCTTGATTTCCTTCACTGATTGCATTTCATATTCTTCAGGGTTCCTCGTTTTATTTCAAATGCCTTCACGGTCCACCTCATCATGTCAAGAAATGTATTGTCCTATGCGTCAATGGCCTTCTCTGCTATGTGGATCCCAGGATAGAGGCTTTGCCATGGGATACGCATCGGAATGTAGTGAAGCGCCCAGGTTTGAAGAAGCTTTTCGACATGCTTTTCTTGCATTTCCATGTTGGTCTGTGGTCGAAGATGCCCTTGGGAGAACTGAAGCCTTTACTCACACATATTCTGCCGGCCGGTGTAATGGAGAGGCTGTCCTTCGTGTATAGCAGAAGTGACCTTATCGACCGGGAGAATTTCCCCTGGAGTTATAAGACGTTAGGTCAAGTTTGCTCCAAGGTACAGTCTAGAAACGTCTGCAAACTAGATCAGGTGCTATTTGTGGATGTTGACCCGAGGTCATTGAGGAGGACACCAAACTGTATGTGCTACATTCCTTGGCCTTTTCAGGGTCATCTAAACTTTCCGAACGATGACGGCGTTATACCTAACATTGCTACAGATATCCTTCCTCTGGTTTATCCCTTGCACAAGTTCGGATCTGTACCGGAGTATATGGCGCAGGCGTGTAGGCCGGGGCAAGTGCACTGGGCAATTGAAGCTGCGAGAAAGTTTGGACGTGCACGAGTGGACTGGACTGAAGTTTGCTGGGACTGAGTTAGGCGGACTTTTTCGCCTCCAATTTGCACTTCTTCCCTCCTCCTGACCAACAGAACACCTTCCATCGGCTGCCCGCCGACTTGGTCGACCCGTTTGTGCGGCCTTCAAATATATGATTTACTCATTCACCTTACGGCTATGCTTTCAGGGAAATAGTTTTCAGAGTAGGTTATAATGTGATAGGATTTACGTGAACTTGGTACATAGTGCTGGGTGTAGACTTAATGTTGTAGGACTTCAGGACTCAAAGTGCTACGGGACTAGTTAGTTTAGCGTGTTCTATTATCGGCGGGTCGCCGACTCTGTATTGTACATTTCATTACTTGAATCAACATGATATTCTTTAAAGTATTCATTGTAACTCTTATTCTGCATTATATGTCGCAATCTTCGGGTTCATATATCCATCACTGGCAAATTCCGCCCATGACATCTCGATGTCTAGTTTTGCATTCCATATTCTGTGGTATTCATGTACAATGACACTGTTCATCTGTGGTCTCCATCCATCGGCGGTCCGCTGAGTTCGCATTGGTCATTTTTGAATTCTGGACTTTTTTTTGTCCAGAATTACCTAAATATCCCTTATACATTGATAATGAAAGGATTATTTCCCAATATTATATATTAATACTACAACAATCATGATCATTGTTGTAAGTGGATTCATTTGATTCCATAGATTGAAGGTCATATTTTTAGAATTCTATAGAAGAGTAAGAATAAAGTTCCGTTTATATATTTGAAAAAAGCAAAAAAATATTGGTTGAATGAAACTTAAAATAACAAGTTAAAATAAATAAATAAAAAATCTGAACCCGCGAGGACGGGGCATCGAACCCCGCGGTGACGGGGCCCCACAATTTGGCGGCGCGGCCACTGGCCCCCGCGAGGGCGGGGAACAGTCCCCCCGCAGACCCTGTCCACGCAGTTTGTTTTGTTTTGCATTTCTCTGTCTGTGGTGTTTTCGCGCTGGTTTTGGTCGTGGCTGGAATTCATTTCCTTTTAGGTGTCGTGTTAGTGAGAGATAGTTATGCACGCGCGAGTACCGAGGGTATACAGTAGCATGTGAGCGCCTTGAAGTAGTTTGGTTCTTGCAGAGGCTGTGCGCCTTCTTTTTTAGGTGTAGTTTCGGCTTAGGGTTTAGCTATATTTTATGGTGTGAAGTCAGTCTGCGCGGAGGTTGATTGAGGTGTTTCTTGATTGGGTTTTGAGCTCGTGCGAGGGTTTGTACAGAGCTTTTCAGGTGTTTTGTAATTGGGCTGTTCATGGTTCTTTAAGGTTTAGTTTTTTTTATTCTCCCACTACGGACTTTGTTGACGATGTACGAAGGCGTCCAATTCGGCTTGGGGTTGGAGAATCACGGCGTCCAATTCGGCTTGTGGGATCCGAGAAACTTAGAATAAACCGGAAAAGCCCCATCCGGAGTTAGTATTCCAATAATTTTTCATTTTTTCGGTTAATTAGGTAAAAACTAGCTAGACACTAGCTGTATTAGGAGTTAACACAAACCGGATACTCCAGAAACCTTAAAACAGTTAACGCAGGAAGTATTCTCGGAACCTGGATTCCGAAAACTCGGAAGAGAAAACACGGAACGGGTGGACGATCCAAGTACTGACAGTTACTGTAACCGCGTCAAGGATCCGAAACGACGCGGAAGTCATCATGACCCGAATAGGCGTGTAGCCCGGTACGGTGGCGGCTGCAATTACGGGCCGCAGCAGCGTTTATGATGCCCGGGGTATATAAGCGAGGGTGTTAGGGTTTGGAGTTCCTTTTTGCAGACTGGGAGTAGAGAGTGAAAGAGCGGTGAGGTGTTTTTGTCTTTTCCAATTCACTGGCAGTTGGATTGCCGGGTTTCTTGCTGTCGAATCATAGAGGGAGAGAAGTAAGGCGTAGCAATGTCGCACGTGCAGTGTAGAGTTCTTAGTCCCGGCACCCCGGTGAAGGAATCGGAGATGGAAGAGTTGATCACCGACCTCACCCGGATGAGGTGCCAGGGATTGTTGTCACGGCCGTGGTTGCTGAAGAGTGAGGTGATGGTGAGGGAGGTCCTGGAAGGACCTGACAATAGGTGGGACAACACGATCCGAGGCAAGCCCACGCTGTGGAATGCGGAACAGTGGGCGGAAACTTACGACTTCAAGCAGAACGGGCTCCTTTGGGCGACCCGGACGGATAGGTATGTGCAGGATAGGTTTCACGGAAAGATCCATAGGAATAATGGGTACGAGATAGATGCCTGCAAGGATAGGAGGCAGAGGCAGGTCTTAGCCTTCCTCGTTCCGATCCTGTATCCGCTGAAACCGGAACAGGTCACCATTACGGTCGGGAACACCATCCTCGGAGCGTACACGATGGAACGTCCGGTGAATTGGGCCGCACTCATGGCGGAAGTTGTGCAGAAGATGGTGCCAACGATCGGAAAGAAGCCGACCCCGATCTCCCCTTTCCTCTTCCACCTTTACAAGACATATGAGTTGCTGAGCGATAAGGAGGAAGAGACTTTTACGATGGCGAAGAACTTCCTTTGCTTTTCAGAGATTCCGCCCGGATTGGAAGCTGATCCGCGGGGTGAAACCTCGGATATTGCGTCCACAGAACAGGAGGACGATACGACGATCGTTCCGAACCCCGGCACTACTAGGGCTCAGTCCAGGTCACGATTGGAGCGCGCTGCGTCGCAGCACGCGGAGCCCTCTACGGGCCCGGGGAGATACGGAACGGAGGGAGGTCAGTTCCGAGAGGGGATTTCCGGTTGAGCTATTCTGGGGGATTCGGGAGGAGACTCATCGGGCGCAGGCCTCTTACGATCGGATCGAGACACTGTTCCGGAGGGTCTGCACATCTCTGGGAGGTTGTTTACCAGAGGAGGTGATCCGAGAGGTGGAGTTGTTGAAGGACGCCCCGAAACTTTGGAGTGAGAAGAAGCAGCTGGAGCTTCAGTTGCAGGAGCTGACGAAGGAATTGGCAGCAAAGAGCGAAGAGATCCGGAAGTTCCATGCCGAGCAGGAGGAGACCTTGGGGGAGCTTCGGACGTTGGTGGGAAGTTCGGGTGCGGTAATCAACAAGGCCCGGCTGATCGATGAGAACATATTGCAGCCTGCAGATTTCGAGAACAAGCAGAGGATTATCATGATCCTCTCCAAATGCGAGCACTCGATGAACCAGATTCTGAAGAAGGTTCGGCAGCTCCTCAATCCGAGTGTCAGAAGTCCTAGTATCGGAACCGCTGGTCAGAACCTTCCGCTCCCCGGATCTCCCTCTCGGACCGTTGTAGGAGAATCTCGAGGGGTAGGGTTCCGAACCCCAATAGAGCGTAACTTCCAGCTTGAGGAGCGGATGGCAGTCGACGCGGATATCTTTAAGACGAACCGGACGATCGCGGAGGTGATTTGGGAACACCAAGCACAGGTAGCGTCACCCGGAGCCAGCATGGTCCAGCAGAGCTGCGCGATCCCCGCCGGTCAGGCGGAAGTTACCGGAACTACAGTCACCGAGAGGCGGATCGAGGAACGGACGGTTACGAAACGAGTGACCCGGTCCGTGCAACCGGATGTTCTTCCACGACTCGGAGAGGGAGTGATCATTGCGGATTACCGAGGGGAGATAGCGGGAACGGAATGGGGACGAGCCATTTCACCAACCGGACGGACCCGAGTGACTCAGGAGGGGGGAATTACCCCTTCACCCACAGCCAAGACCGGAATGGTGACGCCTACCCCCACCGGAACGCCAGTAGCGGATTCCCCTGCTGACAGTGCCGGTACTCGGAGAATTTTGAGGAAGAGGAAGGAGCCGACGGAGAAGGGCACCATTACGAATTCAGAGTCCGACTCGGAGACTTATGCGAGCTATCCGGTTGGGACAGCCGGAACTGGGACTCGGACCCCTACGACCGGAACCCCTCCCGCACATATGATACCGAAGTCTCCCAAGTCTTCCAAGAACCGGATCGTTACCCGGTTGTCCTTGGAGGCCCAGGCGAAGGAGCCAAAGGCGGAACGGAGTGCTAGGCGTAAGGCGGAGCCGGCAGCAAAGGCACGAGGATCCGAGCCGCGGGTGACCAGGTCGAAGGAGAAGGATCGTGAGCAGGAGAGCCACAAGAAGACAAAGATGGGGTAGATTCCTCTCGCTGCCACTGGCCGTCACTTTCCGGATTTATAGGAGTAGATTCCGGATCGGGAGATCCGGTTTAGTCGAAAAGTAGAATTCTAGGTAGATAATTAGGGATTAGGGTTTTGATTGAACTACCGGCGCCGCCGCTTTTGTGAAAGCCCCTACTTACTTAAACGGGGAAGGCGATGCAGTCCGGGTCTTTGTTTTGCATGTTTTCTCCCTATATTCCTTATCAGTAAAGTATTCGTGTTTTTGCAAGTACTGTGCGTGGTTTCCCGCTAAGTGTGAATGATCCGGGAAGGATATGAGAGTTCCGCTGTAGCTCGGATAGGAAGGTGATGGGAGTTGTGACGAGACCCAAACCGGAAAGGTATTGGGATTGAGCGGAAAGATTTAGTGGATTGTCGTAGGAGTGAAGCCTCACTGTTCCGTCCCCAACCCAACCTCACGCGGAATAGCCGTCGCTAGGGTCGAAGCGGATCAAGGATTACTTGGTCGGGCTCCCTGAACTTCTGAAGAGGTTCCGTGCACAGTGAGAGGGGGAGTCGGAACGTGGTACGGGTCGCCTAGGGATAATCGGATCCTGGTTCTCCCAGATCCGGATTGGTTTGTCGTTGTAGTCTCACGGATCGGAAAGGATCGTCTATGTGACCTGCTGGCCAGAGTATTCTAGGACAGTTGTGAGGCAGTAACCGATCCGAGATGTTAGGGTTTGTGGACGAAACACCTGATAAGAGAGAGAGAGAGAGAGAGAGAGAGATAGTTAAGGAGTTACGTTCCGAGGACACTATTCGAGCAGTGGCAAGGCTCGGAACGGTTGGAAGTAACTACTTGGTGAAACACTATTGAATCCCTGGACGATACTCGAAACTAAGTGACAATACGGAAGTTTACGCCCAATCAGGGTGCTATCCGGATGTTAGTTGCATTTCCGTGTTCCGACACGGCTTGGAGAATCACGGCGCAGTAGAAGTCTCAGGTGCGTATCAAAGTCGTCATTACTCGTTTTTTGTTGTTTTCAGTTCAATTCCATTGAATATCGCAATTCAGGGTTTTGTCAATTGAGTTTTTTTGTTTCCTTTTGGGTTCAATTGTAATTTTTTGGCATGTTCTCGCTAGTTTAGGATTAGCATCCTGTAATTTTCGTACTGAATTCTGAATTGTGTGTGTCTGTTTCTGTTCGTACTGTTTATGTGCTATGTGTGTGTCTGTCTGTGGTAGAATTCTGTCTTGTTTTCGTATTCTGTGTGTGTTCGACTGTTGAATAATGTTTGTGTTCGTCTTCTGTGTGCGTCTGTGTGTGTTTGAATTCTGAATTTTGTTTGTCTTCTGTCTGTTTGTCTTGAGTTTCGAATTCTGAATTCTGTTCGTTTTCGGTATGTGTGTGTATGTTTGTGATTTAATGTGTGGTTCTCAACAGGCTTGTGTGAGTTCATGTGTGTACCATAAGAATAAAATCAATAGCATATTTCTTGTATTTTGTATTACATATCAATGTCATTTGCATTGTGTTGTAGTTTCAACATAGGTTTATTTTGATATTTATAGTTACTGTCGCTTTAGTATGTGAGTATTCGGCTTATTGGAAGCACTTTAGTGGATTGTCTTCCGCTTATTCCGGAACGAGTGTGATAGGATAAAAAACCATTGTAACAGTCTCGTATTCATGTTCTGACCATTCAAAATGCCTTCTTTTCTACAGGCGGAACACGTCGCAGCAGATTCACAACGGAGGGATTTGAGTAATAATGGCCGAGAGGTACTAAATATTGCTGCAAATTGCATAATCAATCTCTCAAAAATCAAGAACAGTTTAGTTGAGTCGAGCTAAACTGCTTGCGGAAGACAATTATCGCGTGACAGTTTAGCTCGACTCGAGCTAAACTCACATCCACCATGTATAAAAGAAGATTAAAAACATAAATTACTTTAAAATTATTTCATTAATTGCTACAGTTTAGCTCGAGTCGAGCTAAACTGTAGCCAAATGCTAATTTGACCACTCACAGTTTAGCTCGAACCGAGCTAAACTGCAGAGTACAAAGTAGCTTTTGCCTACAGTTTAGCTCGACTCGAGCTAAACTGCTCAGATACAGCAGGGAGATCTCTCACTTTAGCTCGAGTCAAGCTAAATTGTAAGTGTATCTCCCGAAACCTACTCGGGAGATCCACCTACAATTTAGCTCGAGTCGAGCTAAATTGAGAGTGCTCCTTTCTGAAGCCTAAGCAAATTAGGTCGACTCGAGCTAAAATGCTTGGGGCTTTACTGGGAGGTGTTCAGTTTAGCTCGACTAGAGCTAAACCAAAGATCTCCCAGTAAAGCCCCCAAGCAGTTTAGCTCGAGTCGAGCTAAACTGCTGGGATGTCATGTGTTATATTTTGTAATTGAACCAACATTTAGCTCGAATCGAGCTAAATGGCTTTGAATTTCTCTAATGTTAAACGTCTCCTCCTTGCAGTGAGGAGAAAACAAGGGTACTTGGGGCGCTACAACATTTCTTCAAGCCTGTTCCTAACTCGGATTCGGATGACGATGACGGGGATGACTCAAACACATTTGAGCCGTGGACTTTCAAAGACCCCTCGAAGGTCAAAAATTGGACATTGCGATGGGTTGCACACACCCCATATCTTACCTTCGCAACCATTTTCAAGGGTGAAGTTGATGATCCCCACGTCATCGACATGGAAACGAAGGTCACCGAGTTTGACCATAAGGGGAGAGATCAAATAAAGATCCTCTGCTCATCTATGGGGACTAATCCATACCTCTTCTCCATAGTAGTAGATGTAGCAGAGAACCTCTTCGACTCGATTTCCTTAATGGAAAGTCTGTCGAATTTACCCTACGACGAGATAGTGACCACAATGAGGCAAGAAGTAGTGGACAAGAAGTGGGCAACAAAAGATGGACGTACTCTCGCGGCAAAGTCCCTAGCCTTTAAATAGAGGAATGTTGTCAGCACCCTTACTCTCCGGGCAACGGAGGCAAAGGTTAAGCAGAACCTGGGAAAATCTCATATTGACGTTTCTCGAGTGACAGCAACCGGGAGCCAAATGGGAAGCCAACAGACAGGACGCAGTAGGGGGAGAGCAATAGTTCCTTCCCAAAGCCGGGGCGCTTCTGCAACTCCCACACCCCTCTCACCATTGAAGAAGAAAGGCCTCGAGAAGAAAACTGACAAGCCAAAGCCCAAGAAGGACTTGCTCTTATCCGCGGAGGACTTGGCAACAAGTTTAAACTTGGTTCTCGGGGAACTTCCAAAGGTGAACAAGGTTGGAGAGGTCCTGGACTTCGATAATGCCAATCGAATTGACCAGAATTTCTTCGCTGATTGCCAGGACGAGTTCGTCTTCAAAACGAATGGGCAACCAAAGAAGTTCAGTGTGGACGTGACGCGGTGCAAGCCCGCACCGGCCCATTGGACTATCTGTGCATATGAGAAGTGGGGCATGGAGGAGATGAAGAATTACTTGGTCAACATGCCGGATAGGACACACAAGCAAACCTTGTGTCTGATGCCAGACACAAAGGCACGACCTCAACAAGAAGAGGATCTAAGGGGCTGTACATTCAACATCATCAACGGGCAACACAGCGTGGCGGCGTCCAAATCTCTCATCGAGGATAACGCTAGTGAGGAGTTGGTGAGGGACTTCAGGAGGTGGGATGCGTACATCGTTTGGACGCTTGATGTAGATAAGCTGCGAAAGATCTCAGCATTCTATAATCGGGTGAACCATCTCGCACCCTTTAAGCCAACTTGGGCGAGCAATATACTTGCCTCAAGAAAAGTGTGGGTGAAGTATGGTAAGCCCCAAAAGAAACATAATGCCGCTAGTGCTGCCGAGCGCAGGAGTACAGGTCCAAAAAGTAATCCAGCGTTGAAGACATACGACGTAAGTTCACTGATTCATTAGCATTAGCAGTTTAGCTCGACTCGAGCTAAATATTGATAATCTTCTTTGTTTTCAATATTCTGGTGTATCTCGAGCAATTTAGCTCGAGTCGAGCTAAAGAGTAGTTCCGTGACAGCATCATCTAAGGTTTCTTCCTGTGCCTATGCAGAACTTCGTGAATGCAATCAGGGAGCGCTTCGCTATGATTGATGTGGCGAAGCATCAAGCCATGGTGGCGAAGAAGGGAGGGAAGAACACTATCTCCCTAACAAACGAGCTGTTCATCATCACATCCAGTGATGAAACATGGGACTTGTGGAAGGAGGTGATCGCGTCTGCGGCATGTGGTGGACTCATTGATCCCGACACCGAAGCTCCTCATAAGAAATTCTATGAGAAGAAGGGGTTTGTTCCGGACAAGGATGGGATGCTTCCGAGGGAGTTCTTCAAATGGCTCGGGAACTTGACAGAGGCAGATCACCAAAAGCTGTGTAAGCACATCTTGCATAAGTCTGGGCCAAGTCGGAAGTACACATATCCAAAGGTTACCCTCAAGCAGAATACGAGTGTATTGGAGGACTGCTACTCGGTCAAGGAGTGGGCGGAGCGGAGAAAACGTAAGGCTGTAGCTCAAGCGGAGTTCAACAACATTAATCCAACGCTCCATTTATTCAAGAGAGACGGCTTTGATGTACCCGCTTGGAAGCATTTCAAGAAGACTTACTACGTCTCCAAGGAGTCTAAGCACGTTCTGCTTGATTCGGGTATTCCAGACTCGTACTCGACTAACTCCAGAGCTACACAGTTCCGCAACAAGTCGGCCAAGGATCTCTCCCCATATGCAGTTGAGTTCTTTAAAACATTCCTGAAGGTTCGACATGCATTTCAGTGTCCTTCAGCTGAGATGTGGTTCCTCCCATTCATCAGGGAGCCTCGACTCGCCTTCGGATCTTGGTCCTCCGATATATGGAGGTTGGCGGGCGGCCCACTCACATTCGGAATCATCGACTTCCGGTTCCTCCCAATCTACAAGACGAGGCACAACTACACTTTGGAGAACCCCTTCTTCATGGAGTTCTTCAAAATGATCGATGAGTATGGACAGCCCCAGTTTCACGATGTTCGCCACTGGCTTCTCATTTGCGGAGACGATGAGGACTTCGCCCAAGTGCTCACTTGGGTGGAGCGAAACACCTTGAGTGGTCGTAGAAGAGTCCATTCTGAGTATGTACCCGCTCCCAACGAGCGACTTGGCGGACACCCCCCGAAGAGCAGAATCGCGATAGAACCCGTCAAACTCCTGTTTCTCATTGATGATAATGTACTTGAGAACGATGGGTCGACGCCAGAACCTCTCAGCAAGTACACAACTCCGGACCACCTACTGTACACGGACAACAGGAAGTTTAACGAAAGGAGGTACGCAATGTATCCATCCGAGTTAAAGATGGAGTTCTACCTGCAGGTCTACGACACTATCTGCAATACGGGGGGGGCGGTTTATCAGCTCTATGCTGGAACGAAGTCCCTCATGGCCGCCGCGGTAAGTGTTTCCACACTTTAGCTCGAGTCGAGTTAAATCGTTCTACTGTTTTGATCTTATGCACCATGTATGCATACACTTCCACACTTTAGCTCGAGTCGAGCTAAACCTTGTTTACCTTGCCTTTGTTTTTTTCAAATGCTCTCAATCTCGGCTTTCGTGGTCGCGGATGATAGTGACTCGTCTCATATGATCGAAGCTCAGTCACTTGGATTAACTCTGGACCCAACCGATTTTAGTGTCGACGCTTATTATGTTGATATGGAACGCTTTCCAGAATATGGCAGAGCCGTGCGGAAAGGGAAAGGCAGAGCTGTGGAGGAGGGTGACGATGTTGATCTGGAGGAGGATGCCCCCACCGAGGAACAGACCCCCTCCTCCAGTGCTGCGGACATTAGCAATGAGAGCGATGCTCCGCCTTCTGATCCGGTAAGTCAGACAGCATCTGAGGGTAGAGTGGGGAGAAGACTCGATTTCCTTGACGTCGACATTACACGTACGGACAATGAGAGACCCGGTTCTGCACCGGAGCTGGGATCCGGAAGTGGGAGAAAGACTGGCGGTGCGCGAAGTACTGGAAAGCCGGCACAGAAGAAAAAGAAGCCCAATCCTACAGCTCGGCAAGCCTCCCCGTTGGGGAGAGCCGGAGCCTCTTCGGATGTTCAAGCTCTTATGGCAGAATTGCAGGCGACCAAGGATAGGGAGAAAGACTTACAAGATCAAATGGCACAGCAAAAAATGGATATAGAGAAGACTGTGCAGGCGGCAGAACAGGCGGCTCTGCGAGACATCAGTAATGTCCCTATTTTCCCGAATGCGGGTCCAGTTCAGCCCAACGTCCAGCCGATAGGTAGCGCCCCACCTTCTCCGCGAGTACTTGAGATTTTGGGATCCCCTACCAGTGGTGCAAAATTGCCAATGTCGGATCCGAGTCCCGCATCAGTGCCTAAGCCAAGCCATCATTGCACCGACCAGGTCATGCGTGACCCTAGTCCCAACCCACCCCATTCTCCCTCCCACAATCAGACTCAGGGAGATGCTCCCGAGACATCTTCAGGTCCCTCCCAAACTTAGATTTTTTAAACTCGGAATTCTGTAGATGAGGTGTTAATACAAGAGTAGTTCACTGAAATGTGCATTTTTGTACCAAAGCGATTGTAATTAATACAAATGGGCTGTTTAGCTCGACCCGAGCTAAACCGTTCAACTTTTTACCAATCCCTTCTATGGCAGCTTCATTGATCACTCTCTGATGATTCTATAGTTCTCTTGCAATGCCGAGGTCACGAAGTGCATGAGGAAGTGGACGATCTTTCGATCGTGGATGATGTTGTCATGGCCCAAACTGCGGATGAGCCTGTACGCACAAATATGGATTTAGATGTCACGGCCCAGTGTGCTCTGACCTTGCCAACGTGCGTAGAGGTCATTCCTGACGATCAACCTCAGGATTCATTAGGGTCGATGGGTCCTGTGGAGGATCGGGATGTTGTAGAAGGTCAAGCCGAGGATGTTCAGGTATTTCATCCATCATTATATCTCGTTGCACTGTTTCCTTGGGTAATGACTTGCCTTGCGACTGTCCTCATTGTATCATTCGTATAACTCCGTCCTAGTATAATATAGTAATGTCCATCTGTCATCGGTATTTCCTCTCCAGGTGCGCGAGGCATCTGGATGTGACGTAAGTTCTAGTGAAGAATTGAGTCCTGTCCCGACGCGACCTCAGACTGGTTGGTTGAACGTTGTCCTCGACCTCAATGGAATACTCTGCTCCAGTACTCCTAATTGGCCTGGACAATCATTCGTTAGCCATGACCTTAGCATCCACTCAGCGTCGAAGCCAGCAGTCGTGGGCCCCTTGCTTGTTTGTGTCAGGCCCAATTGCGATGATTTCCTTCGTCGGTTGTCAACGTTCCCAACCATAGCCGTCTGGAGTTCGATGAAGACTTTGACGACAAAAATGATCTGCGACTATCTGTTCGGTCCGATTCGTCCTGTCTATCCGCTCAGAATTCTAGGTCAAGAGGATTGTCAGAGAGTTCCTATGGGCGTAGATTTTCGAGGTCGTCCGGTATATATGAAGGAACCCGGGACTCAGGAGGACATCTTCCTTAAATCGATGTCTGATGGTCTCTTTCGTAAATTTGGTGGCCTATATTCCGAAGCCAACACCATTTTTATCGACGACAGCCCGATCAAGCACTGTCAGAATAATTCTTACAATGTCCTTTTACTCTCCACTTGGAACAACCAGAATCCCGATGCCGCAGATGATCGTTTCTTGTTGTCGAAAATTTTGCCATATCTTGTAGACCTACACCACTTTGTGGGGACAATCGCTAGATTCAGGGCCGAGCGTTCGATCGGGAAGAAAATGTATTATGATGACCGTTCTACCTGTGAACAATACGCTAAGATTAATGAGGCAATTAGTCGTAGACCATAATTTGGCATGGTTTCGGTTCTCTACTTTGTTAATAGACATTTCATAACTGCCGCGCAGCTATTAGTATGTTGTACATCTTAACCACTTGCGTAATCTTTGTATCCAGACTACTCCTTTTGTAAAACGAAGGTCATATTTCTTTCTTGATCTATTCTGCCCCTTGCGACGAACCCTAAACCATTGCTGAATTATTGGTGGATGTATGTTTCTATTCGCTTTATGTATTGCAGGATAATGCATGTCGAGCCTCTGTGGATTCTTTGAATTATGCTTATGGCTGCGGGCCGTCTCTACGTAGCAAAGGGCTTCTGTTGCAATCCGTTGCAACAGCGCAGTCCACGATGGACTATTCAACCATGGCTGTCGACAAAGGGGTTGTGGACAGCCCGGTTAACCTGTCCGTTCCCAAGACCCTGAAATCCCCTTCTCCTATGTGGCCACGGACCGTACTGCAGGTTCTATCTCCGAAACGACAGAGTTCTACCCCTACGAAGCGTGCTCTTTATAACAATGTGGAGGACATGCCGTCACCACCACCGGCAAAGGTTGGTTTTCATTCCTCAGTATTCGCTTTTCATTCCTTTCTGATGTTTCATTCCTGTAAGTTTCTTTCATGATGTTTTATTCTGATGTCCTTATTTTAGCTCGAGGCCACCTAAAATGATTGATCTTTTTATAATTTCATCTAGGTCTGGTTCTAGCTTATGCAGGCCTCCTCGTTCAAGGTCCGTTTGACCTTTCCACTTGCACTCAGCAGTTTAGGTCGATTCGACCTAAACCAAAATCTCTTCCTAATGCTAATTTATACCCTTTGCAGATGCCGAGGCTACGATCAACAACTACAGGATCCAGGGCAAGGAAGTCCGCCGACTCCCACTCTAAACCATCCAGTACCCGTCGCCATTCTCTGCCAGAGTCAAGCATCGGTTACAGGCGTAGGCAGAAGTTGCAACGTCTTCTTGATAGTCCAATGATGCAGGTCGAGGGAATGTCGTGGACACGTCAGCGCCAACGGGAATTTGTCAAGTCAAGAATTGAGGCTTACGGAGGGACTCCATAACCATATAGAGGATACTAAATACTGTATAGCAATGGCGCAGACAATGTAGACGATTATAAGAGTCCTGTGTGTTATTTCAATGTGATTATGTTTTGAATAAAACGATTGATCTGTTTGTCAAATTTTCTCGTCTGCTATTTTTGCCTTATTGTCTTGCACACTTTTTGTGTTATTCAAATTTCCGAATGTAATTTATGTGATTGGACATTGCCTTTTATTGAAACCTTGGTTTAGAAAGGTAACAAATAGTTACTACTAAAAATACAGGGGACGTGGTATATTCTTTTTCCTTGTTAATATTGCGTTTAGGTGTGATCGACCTAAATGACTTAATCATCATCTCTCTTTAAACATGTTTTTAATGAATCAATGAACATTACTAAGTTTTCTCCTGTATGTTCGTGCATTTAGGTCCACTCAACCTAAATGACATGGACCTCATTGTTCCTTTAAGGTGTTTTTTTAATGATTCAATATTGATTTCCGCAAGATTGAAGTAAATGGGAGGGCACGAATGTGGCCATTTCTCTACACGCTAATTTCCCAAATATCTTCCAAAATAACGAATATGGTGTTTCTTGACATCCTGAGTAATGGCCTTCTCTCCCTGCACATAGACAAAGCACAGATAAGCGCTACAAGGGAGGAGGCGAGGGGGGGGGGGGTTTCCTTGGGGGGTGATGGAGTATAACTAGAGATTATTTGTACTGAACACCCACATCCTGAGACCTCCATTTCCCCTCCGACTCGGACCACTGTCACACCGAGGATTACAGTATTACGAATGGGGTCACAGTCTCGTAACATTGACCAAACTCCACCGGGGATTAGGAACGTACCTTTTCTACCGTCCTCCGCCATACACAATCCCTCAGTTCCGCCTCGAAGTCTGGCTTCCAATACTGCTCCTCCCACCTCAGTCGGAAGTCATCTCGGTTGTCAGCCTCCCAGGTCCATGGCAGGAGAGCGTCACCGAACATCTTTAAGAGGAATAAACTCGGTGTAGCGGGCTTCTTGGAAGGGGGGGGGAGCTCCACGTCCTTCAGCTTTGCTTGAAAGGCAGATCGAACTTCATCTACATACGTCTCCTCGAGTTTCTGCACTTCTCCATGTCTTGCGTCTAGGACACTCAGGATTAAGTCACTGTAAACGTACGGCATTGGGATGCCTTCTCCTTCAGCCCACCACGTAAAAATCCGCAAGTTTGCACCACAGTCTCTCTGCCAGACTTTCACGGAGGTGATTATATCAGCAAGGCAAGTAGTGTATTCACCGGATTCAGTGGCGGTACAGTGGTAGGGCAATGATGCCGCGTCCACAGTTTCCTCAATAGCCATGCCGTATCCATCGTCCGCAAAATCACCGGGCTCTTCGTGTGTCTCCGTGGGCTGTACCGCCGTGTCCCCCTCAATAGGACATGACAACGTCGGTGTCACCCCTGAAACGCCGGCCTCGTCAGCCACAAGCAGCCCTCGTTCTGTCCCTTCTCCGTACTTAGTGTCACGACTTCCCTTCAGCCCCTGTGCCTCAGTTTTCGCCCCTACATCCATGCGGTACTTTTCCTCCAAGGCTTGCGCAGCGCCCATACATGCCGCAATATGGAACTTGTCCTCTAATGTCTTTTTTTGCTTTTGATGCACCCGGAGGAGATCACCAGCCCACTCGTTGATCGTGACTTTGGACCGGGAGTTGGTCCTCGTAGAATTTGCAGAAGCACCCTTCAATTCCGATGGATTTCCCCTCCACAATTCTGTGCATGGAGAGTGCTCAATCGGGTGCCTGACCTCACTCTCCTCAACGCTTGGTGTCACGGGATCTCCGCAATTAGAGTTCTGGACATCCGCCACTGCCTCCACATCAATAACAGGAGTGAACTCTAATACCGCACCCTGGCCTTCTCGTTTCCACTTGTTCCTTCTCCTTTGCTAAAATCCCGACCTCCCCTCCCCCTCCACTTCGCGCGGGCTGCTTCTCCTTACCTGTAGATGGACTCGGATGGTGGTCTGTAGATGTCCCTCCCGGTGGCCCCCTCTGAAATGCCCCGTGAATGATATTTTTCCCCTCCGAGTTTCTCTACAGCTGCAATGCGTCGCTGAACAGTTCCCTTTGACGCGCCAACCTTCACAGCACTCTTCTCGACCGCATCCGCGTTGTTTGTTTGTACAGGATCCGTGCTAGGTATCTTCCCTGCAGCAGCATCTCCCGCTTCCCATGTTTCATCTACGTTGTTCCCCTCCGTCCTACACAGTGCACGGCCACAAAAAGTATCCAACGAGGGAGTGACGACCTTAACGGTCCCACTGTCAAACCCCGTTCTAACCCTTTTTCTAACGGGCGCACTGCTTCTACAAGGAGTCCCTTTGGTGTCACGACGGATTTCTTCACTGCCAGGCGTATATTCTCCATCACCAGGGTCTCCAATGTGCTGCCCCTCACCTTGTTGAGCCAACAACTGCTGCACGGTCCGGCCCATGTCCTCCACAACCTTCCCTTGCCCCGGAAGGAAGTCTGGGTACGGGAGTAGAAGGGCCCTAGCTCCATTAGAGTAGAGAGCCTCGTCGCAATCCTCTTCATACCGGTGCTGATTCAGTCTAAGCTTTCCAGAGAAGTCGTCTTTCTTGCAATGAATGCAAACGAAGTAACGCCGTGCTGGAAGCGTTGGCTTCTTCCTCCCTTTGCAGTGTTGTGCAAACTCTAGCATGAGCTCATCCACCTTGCGTGGGCTAGGGTATCTCACGTTGTAGCGGCGGTCATAAATGTTCACAGGCAGTGTCACAGCCTCGGAACCCATCGGTCACAATAAACTAGTAGGGAATGGCGGTGTCAGAGCAGCTCGACGAATGAGACGCAGTGCCGGTGAGAGGCTGAGTGTGGAGAACAGGATGGCAGCTGATAAGGAGCGAGCGTCCCTGTATCAATGTCACAGCAGTGCGGAGATGAGTATTGAATTTGGACAACCCTAAATCCGACGACCTGCCTCGTTTGAAATCACAGGTCGGACTTCTAGCGTCCAGGAATTCTAAACGTGCACGGACTCCGGAGCATTATCGCAAGAGAAATGATCTTCTTAATTCTAAATAGGAAAGACCAGACGTCACCCAAAGCAAATAGTGGGGATAGAAAAACCCATGCCCAAAACTTCAGGGTATAACTCAGTCTCCAACCGGATAATCGAAAGACGATGTCCCGTTTGCGGCCCTAAGCAGGGGTCCAAATCAGCAACTCCACATGTGCACAGGTACCTCTCACCCTAACCTAAAGTTCAACCATAACATTATGGCTCGTATGCAACAACAGAAAACATGAAAACCCTAAACCCTATCGGAGACATTGCCAACACATTCCAGATTCCGTGTACGAGACACACATCGGACTGAAGTCGTAAGTGTCAACTGTAAGACAAAGAGGATTCACCCTAAGCCGGACGACCTCGGCAGATTCCGTCTGAACCCTAAGAACAAAAGAGCAAGGTGGGTGCCCTTGCGGGACACGTAACTAATGCTCACCTTGTATGTTGTTGTGGTTGATATATTGTAGGTCTCCTCTCCAATACGTTTCAGCCGCGGACTTCCCTTTCCTTGCACTGAAGTCACACTCCGTTGCCATGATGCTGAACCTCTAGACCCGACAAAGTTGTATCCCCACGTCTATGTTTTCTAAGTCAGTCGATGCCAAGGTCGACGCTGACGCCACCTCCACTATTCTGACGCATTTACAGCATAATGCAAGTAGATTGCAGAATCAACAGTGGCGTGGGTTCAGTGCGGTCTCAGCTCTCCCTAAACGACGACCACAAACAAGAAAAAATGAACCCTAAACCCTAATGCAAAGGCAGTGTCACGGGGGTGGTGCATGGGGGGGTTGAGTGGCCATGGCATGCGGGCCATAATGGCCATGGCATGCCCAATTTCTCGGGAGGAGGGGAACGCATGCCCTCGGGACACACGCCAGTGTTCCGACGGGCGGGCTTTAAAACGCGGGGTAATTTACCCCGCGTATCGGCGGCGGGGTAAAACCGGGGCGGGGGGCACGGGTCGAGGGCCCGGTCCAGCGAACGGACCGGCCACGTAGGCTCTCACTACAAGGGGAATAGCCATCTCCATAACCAGGGTGCAGAGTCTACAGGTGAAATGAATTTAGCTTGCAGTAGTTTATCCAATTCGGCTTTTACTTTGACAGTGTAGTTGAGGTTCATTCGATAGCGCCGCTGTTGTACAGGGTGTGCATCCGGGACGAAGTCGATTGTATGTTCTGCAAGGGAACTAGGAATTCCTTATAAATCCTCGTGGCCCCTAGCAAAAATATCTCTATATTCCTGAAAGAGCATGATGGCGGCTTGTTTGAGTGTTGCCGTAGCTTCAACATTGATTTTGAGGTACTTAGGCTCTCTAGTGGTTCCCAGGTTGACTAGTTCAACCTTGTCCTTGGCGCCGTGTGACCATCCGTTTACTATGTGGTTTTTTAAAGACTGGACGGATGGTGGAGCATTGGCCGTTACCAGTTCATGGATTTCTTGTGTAAAATGCAAAGGAATGTCCATTTTCTCAGGTTTCGGGACTAGGCTGGCTAAACGTATTTCTGCAAAGGGTATCAAGTCGGGGTCAGCCTCGAAAACTAATGCTTCATGTTCCTGTGACATTCCTTGAAGCCAGCTGGTGCCTGCGTTGTTGCGGATTTGGTTGGCTTTAGCTCTACTGACACAACTGTCGACTGGGATGACTATGGTCCTACCATGTTGGTGAATTTGGATTTGATTCCTTGACCAGTTGTGAACGGCCTCCATGTCGTACAACCAAGGGCGTTCCAAAATTACCGGAAAGTTGCTTCTGTCCGGCATTTCAATGACGACAAAGGTGGTTGGAGTAGTCACTCCATGTGTAGTGATGGCTACTGACGAGAGTATGCCTAATGGCATCACCGAGGCATCGTTGGCCATTCAGAGGATAAATTGGGCTACCTTGGGAAAGGGTAGCCCCATCTTTTCATGGATTTTATTACTCATTACATTGACGCCTGAGTCACCGTCTACCAAAACATAGGTCAACTCAAATTGTCTCAGTTGCATACGACTGACTGCGGCGTCTGGGTCTAGTATTGTAGTCTTTACTTCTACAGTTACAGGCTCCTTAGGCAAACATGGCAACGTAGCCTGTTGTACATACCGATGGAGCTTCGGGCTTAATTGAATCAATTTGGACAGTGTGATGGTTACGCTAGTGTTGTCAATAATGCTTTGTAAACTAGGATGACTAGTCAGGGTTTCAAATTCCCCTTGTAGGTCCTGTCGTATTTGATGTAACTGATCCCAGTGATTTGGTGGGAATGGCTTTCGGTGCTCTATAACATGGTCGACTGGTTTAACGTTGTTGGTTGCCTTAGACCTCGCGGTGGCTGTGATGGTGGCGACTTTGGCCTCCCCCCTGATACTTTGATGAGGGTGACCCCTCTCCGTCGGGGTGGAGTGGATTTTTGGGCGACCGATGATGGTGCATTATTGTTTGTAGAGGCTGTTGCCCATCCTGACGTAGTATGGGGCATTGGCCGCGTCAGTGGTGCAGAGATCCGCATTCCCAACAAGCGTCATTTCGGCTGGGCTGGAACGCGTCTACGTTGATCTCCTCGGCTTACATGGCCGCCATGGTCGGTCTAGGTCGCCTTGTGTCGTTGACGCGTGGGGAAGTGTTGGAAAACCAACATCTTCCCTCATGTATTTTGCCACAATATATTGCAAGGTCCAGTGGCGTCTCTAGCATCGGATCTAGACACGGGTAATGGGAGCAGTGGTGTCTGTAACCTATGTAGGGCTCCCAATTCCCAACTGATGTCTATGGCGGCATTGAGTATATCCCACAAGGTCTTAACGCCCTAAATGACAATACCTTACTCAATCCACGGCAACAATCCTTTCTTGAACCATTCGCACAAGTAATTCTCTTCGGGTTTCTGGTTGAGTTTGTCCGCAAGTTGTTTGAATCGATCATAGAATTTATCTACAGGTTCTTCTTTTTCCCGCGTATTGCTTCCTAAGGCTCTGAGTATCTCGGAGCTTGTCTTGAGCTTCCAAAATTTGTGTAAAAAGCTTGTCTCCATTTCTTCCTATGTGTAGTGAAGGTGATCTCTTTCAAAATCAATATACCAATTGATTGGGTTTCCCTGAAGGGTTATACCAAAGATATTTTGGAGATTTGAGATGTTAGTGACGCTATTGGTTCTAGCAATGACCCTGAATCTCCTGATATGCCAATCGCGGTCGCAAGAGTCATCAAACATCGGGTATGGAGTTTTAGGCAGATTAGTGTGGTTGTACTGACAGCCCAAGCTGCGTGAGGTTGCCGCCCTTGGATTTTCGCGTGATAATGTGGCTGATCTCAGCATTTTTGCTGGTGTCTCGGAGGCTTGGACGTCATTGTCTTGTCGTGACGGATCTACGGGGCCTGGAGTTCGGCTGGTTTGAATATTTTGATACTGAATGCTCATTTGTTCTAGCTTTGCATTAGTAGCCTCATTCTTTGCAACCAGGTCGGTCATCTGTTGCCGCATCCATTGCAAAAACCCCTTGGATCTCTCTTGGTCATCTTGGACGGTGGTTTCATCGCCGTCACTGTTTTTGGCCGCCTTAGCCACTTCTACTTTTTTAGGCGGCATGGTGATGTCAATTATCACGCACTCTTCCCTTCCTCAAATTCTATCCCTAGCATGGTCGCCAAAATGTTAGCAGGGGTCTTTGGATGAAGGGTAGAGAAAAGGGAAGATGGGTGATAACTATGTTTCACAGCGGGTTATGGGAGAAGGCAATAGAGAATGAAAGGAGGGGGCTCGGTCTTAGGGGAGAATAGGTTGTCTCTAGAGCCAGGGCGTCTTGGTCGTAGGAGAGTCGTTGTGCAGTCTATGACTACTCAATCCACAGAGGTAGGACGTCAACCGCTAGGGTTCAGTGTCTTAGGAAACAATGAAGAATTGTCGTTGGTTTTAGTTGTGTTCTGTAGTATGCAAGAGAAATAGAGAGAGAAGCAGTCTGGGAGTCCAAAGGAGGGGTGAAGTCGAGAGAGATAGGCTGACGACCTGAGGAGGCAGTTGGGGCGTCAAGGAAGCCAAGGTTAGTCCAAGTTGCAATCAAAGAGAGTGTGGGAGGAAGGTATCATAGTATTCATAGTTTGACAAAAGCAGCCAGGGTTACAAAAGGAGCCGCATCAAGGCAAGGGCTAGAGGTCCTAGAGTTGCACTAGGTTGACACTGCTCTATCAAAACTACCAAGACTAATTGCTATGCGTCGTGCCTACTTACTTATACTATTATGCCGTCTTCGGAATTGGGAGTTCTTCTTTGATTGCGCTTTGCCACCAACCGCCCTAACTGCGAGTCTCAGCAAACTTTCCAACGGTGACAACAACTTATCCGATTCATGAAACATAAACTTGCGACGAACTCGTCTCGTCAATAATGCCACGGCCCAAACTTCACGCTCAACCCGGATCGTGCAATCCCTCCTTGCTCCGCTTGGAGATTTGAATCCTGAATAGCTCCATCAAAGGCCATTGCTGTCGCAGAAGCAGAAACCTCCCCAACTCCTGTTTCACTTTAGCTACTGCCAATAACTAGTGCACCTCCTTAGCTCACAAGTACCGCTCCAAGTACTTGTGCTCGTCCAAACACCACAGATCTTGTTTGGTGTGACCAGCAAAAACTTAACTCTAGACTGGCAGTGTCGTGACGCCTTTCACGTGGCTGGTATGATATCCCATCATCAAAAGTAACCATCTTCTAGCAGATATCTAGCCAATTCATTGCATATTCTTCACATCTACGATATGCTACAAGTTACGGAACGAAATCTGTACAGAGCTTTTTGGAAGGTTTAGACCATGCCTCTCTACCTGAACTGAAGAGAGTACAACTTTACTTTGAGCAGGTCTTTGTCGTCTCCTCCCTTGCCACCAATTAATCATCGAGCCAACGGTCCAAGAAAAGTAGATGCGCTTGGCTCGTATAGACATGAAAGCCGACGTTGTTGGTGTCTGCCGGGTGAGGTTAGACGTGCCTTGATTTTGTTGTTCAGGGTGTTTGAAGTGGGCATTGCCGCATCTCCATTCGAGGATTTGGATACGAAGGTTACGGTAGATTTGGCTTTTTTTATAAATTTAAGTATGATTTAATGAAAAAATGAAGAAAAGAAAGAAGGGGTGAGCCATTTGTCACACCCTTTAGTCAACTCTAACTAAAAAAGAACATATGGGAGGAGGCCGGGGGGGCATATGTCATATTTTCTAATCAACTTTTAAATAAAAAATAGTAGGGTGTGGCATACGACACATCCCTTTTGAATTGTAATAAAAAAGAAAGGAGGGAGATGAGGCGTATGAAACATCCTTCATTCCACTATAACCAAAGTATTAAAGGAGGTAAAATGTGATGCACATGTGGTAATGATATATCTGCTAATTATTGCTTATACTGAACCATAATCCTATATTTTATAAGTCTTAAAATAAGTTTGAAGTTTTATTAGGACACATGCAAATATTTTTCCTCAAATTTTGGATTGATCAAATATCTGATAGTCAGTATTGATTATGGATAATATTTTCCCCAACACCTATTTACAGCGACAATTAATCATACATTAGCCTTGTTAACAATCCAATACTACATGCACGGACAAAGCATATTGAACTACATCAACACCTTATTCGTGAAAGCCAAGAAGCAGGACATTGTGAAGTACATTTTGTTCCTACGGTTGCTCAGCAAGCTGATCTGCTAACAAAGCCTTTGCATCATTCTAGGTTAGCTGATCTTAGAGAAGCAACAGGAATAACTATGCTACCTACTTCTAGCTAAAAACTATTGAACTCCTGTAGAAACCTCTGAGCTTCGTCAAGAGTATCGACACTCTCATGCAAGGCACCACTGATGTAGTTCACTTGCTTTGCACATTCTGCCGAAGATGTATATATTCCACATGTTCCTCCTCGTTTAACAGCATAATATCTAGTTTTAGATCTATGTAAATTCACAGCAGTTGAGGCAGATGAAGGCAATGCAGAGGAAGCAGCATGAAGAGATACAAACCCTAATTTCTATCTGTAGGGTTTGCGTTATCTTCAAGGTTGAAAGGCTTCACTATTGCATCCTCGATGTGCAAGAACTTCACCTCGAGCAACTCATACAGATAGTTATGGATCAGCTCACAGAGACGTTGAAACGCAAGAGATAGAAACCAAATGCTGAAAATCACCAGCTCCCACTCCGTAGATAGATAACGTGATTAGAATATAGAAAACCCTAGACAAAAAAATTGTTTACAACATAATAGAAACAGAGAATATTGTTTACGATTGTTAAGTGATCAACGTGAGCACGCAACGAAGCCACAGCCTCCAACAGAAAAAATTCACACGAGACATCATGAAGAAGTACTTCCTCGAGAGGGAGTGTTGGTTTAAATACGTGTTCAGTACCTCTTAGTTGAGATTGTGTTGATACCCTAGCACAGATGAAGCAGTGCTTCTCAGAATAGAAAGCGGCGTCATGGGTCTCTCTATTTTCCGTGGACGAGCGGTGCAGCCGCCCGCCTCGCGGGCAGGGGGCAGCCCAGCTCGCCCGAGCCCTCCCCGTCCCCGTCCCGCGCCCGGGCTCGCACGGCCTCGCCCCCGCGCGGCTTCATCCCCCCGCGCCCCCTTCTCATCACGACGTCCTCCGTCATGGTGCCGTCGTTCTCATCGTCTCTCTCCCCCAGGGGGGGGAGGGGGGGGGGGGGGTCGTCTCTCTTGCGGATTGCCATAGCAATGTTGTGTCAACGCTGCATTGTTGACGTTGTAGTTAGGGTTTACATTGTTCACGTTGTAGTTAGGATTTAGGGTGTTGACGTTGTAGTTAGGGTGCTTCATTCCGCATGGAGTACTTTGTGTGGACTCGGTGACGTCGGTTTAGGGAGCTTCAACAGATCGGGGTCGTGGTTTAGGGGTTCAGCCCAAGCTGATCACCATGGCACTTGAAGCACCGTCTACCTCGGCTCGAGTAGAAGGGGCAGCGGAGCGCTTGGAGAGGAGGGCGATGGTGCTGCTAGAGGAGCTGGTGAGTTGGTTCTCATTTCCCCCACTTTTTTTTTCTTCTCTTATGTTAGGGTTCACTTGTCCAAATAGTCCGTTTACAGTGTTCTATGCATTTTTGTGTGGTGGACACTTCTTTTCCCAATTCTTCTCAACAGTTCCTTTATGTTTCACCAGCTTCGAGGTTTTTATCCCAAATTTTTTTTTGGACTGTATCATCTACTTCTGTGTTTTCGGTTTATGTTACCTTCTTTGTTCTTCATGGTGGTTTATGTTTCTGACCATCTGTACTATCCTTGACCTCCTAAGTCCCTCGTATGGGATTTCCTCTCTGTTTGTTATTGCATATTTCATTGTCCATGTCCTTCTTTTCTTGCCTTTCAGTTTTTTTTTTTTTTTTTTCTTGGTTTTCATATGTTTTCTCTCTTTACCTTTGATCTGCTCCCGATACCTTCTATCGTTGCATGTCCATGCTTTGGTTTAGGGTTCTGAACCGACCTGGTACGCAGCCATTTCCCTCTCCTTCACTGATTTTTTTTTTTTTTTTTTTGCCTTTCTTTTTATTCATTTAATTTTTTTTCTCTCTTCATTATGTTCTTTCCTTTTCCTCTGGCTATGGTGTCTCTTTGTCGATCTCTACATCAGGTATGTCCTCACGGGGCCACATTCAACCGGCACTTTCTTGTTTTTATTTCCATTTTTTTATTTTTTATTTTTTTATTTTTGGTTTTGGTTCTTTGTGTCTGTTCGTCTTTCCTTTGCCCTCCATGTACTCTCGCTTTTCGGCACCACAAACCACTCTGTCTTTGTCTTCGTGGACGTCCCGGGTCTCGGTACACGCCTCCATTGCTTGTGCCTGGTTTCTCTCTCCTGTCCGCGATTTCCTTGGTCTATCCGGGGGGGCTCTAAGTCTGTCCGAGGGGGCTCTAGGTCTGTCCCTGGTGGCTTCTCGTCTTCCCTAACCTCTGTCTATCTGTGCAGGTAAACACTCCCCAAGTTCCCGATCTGTCCTGCCTGTCTCGGTCAGATGCCTGCGACGTCTAGAGGAGGAGAGCGACGGTTCTGGATGAGAAGACACTCTCCAGCGATTGGCAGCGGAAGATCAGTACGTGGGAGCCGGGGGTAATTAAGGGGGTAAGTGCGTGTGCAAAGTCCAAACCTGTTCAGACATTTCACTTCAATCATAATCCCTGGTTTCATTTGTAACGTTACTGTATTTTGGTGTACATGATGAATACTATCCTGGTTGCAGCTGACGGTGCCAGGGAAGTTCGGGCACGAGGAAGTTGTGGTCTCCACCAGCGCCCCTAGCGGATACAAACTGAACCGCTCTGCTTTCACCATGTCGGAGCACGACTGGTTGATAGTGGAGGTGAACTTGATGTGGAGGAGGGAGGGAGCACCGGCGAATGCGAAGGGAAAGTCCAGAAACAAGATCCCTTTCGTTTGCAAGTTCTGCAACGGGGACATGATTGACAAGCCAACTTTGTCGTGGCATCAACAGGGAGGTTACTGCACCGAGAACGACTACAAGAAGATGGGGCCGCTTAAGATCTATCCAGCCCACGGCATTGACGGAAACAAAGTGGCTTGACAGATCTTTCACAAGTATAAGACTGCCATCCCTTGGCACATGATGGGGAGGTTGAAGGTCATGCCGAAGGAGGAGAGTCCAAGAGCACCTGCACGGGGGGAGAACAAAGAGGATTTGGAGAGCGATGGTGGAGGGAAGAAGGGACCGAAGAAGAAAAAAAAGACGGTTGGGAAGAGGATCAGCAAGGGGTCGAAGGGGATGGAGATGGAGGGCATCGTGGCGGGGGGCAGACTCCAGCGTCGGAGGTCACAATGGAGGAGGCGCAGACTGTTGAGGAGATCTTGCGGGATGGGCTACAGTCGCCGGTGAGGAGGGCGACGCCGCCGAATGCAGACACACCACCGAGGAGGTCATCACGACTGAAGACGACACCACGGGATAGACAACGCCAGGCATGGGAGGCGGGGGGGAGGGGAAGGCGGGCTAAGCCATGGCGGACAGAGCACAGACGACAAGACGTTGCCCGAGGTGCTGGGGGGTGGGGGAAGCAGAACACGGCACATACCGGGGGCGGGGGCGAAGGGGATAGGCGGGTGAACCAGGGCAGCGACGGCGAAGGGATTGGGAGGTACGTCGGAGGGGGTGTCGAAGAAGACCCGACGGTTGGTGAGGAAGTTGGACGACAGCTGTGAAGAGGAGGGGCCGGCACCAATGGATGTCGGGACTCCGCCACCGCTGACAGATATGGTGGTCACGAGGGAGGTGCCGGAGCAGGGAGCTTCCGAATCACAGCCTGCAGAGGAAGGGGGGGCAGACGGGAAAGAGGAGGCCGATCCGGGTTTGACAGGGGGGGCGGCAAGAGGAAAAGAAGAGGGGCACGACAGGGAGTCGGGGAGGAACAAGGGTGCGGCGAGCAGAGAAGAGGCAGGACAACGCAGGCAAAGCGCAAGGGAGAGGGGAGCATTGCAGCGGCCGATTGTGAAAGAGACGGCGACGGCCAAGGCGAAGGGGATGTGGCCAGACGTCGACCCCGAAACAGCACCACATCCGCCAGGTGATCCTTAAGGTAATCCGCCAGGGTTGTGGACATTGCAGGATCAGTGAGGGAATTTGGTGCCGAAGGAGATGATGGGGGACTTGCAGGCCACTGTAGAATTGCTGCGTCAAAATTTGGAAGAAGGGCGTCTGCCGGCCAGGGTCTCCACGGCTTCGGGATTTCTGCAATTCAATCCGGAGTTGCTGGTACGTGGTCTCACTGAATTCGTGTTTTTTTTCTAGAAACACTGCGGGTGTTCATGGAGGGGTTCGGTGGGGGGCCCCTGTGTGTTAACACGGTTAGTGGATGCTGTTGCAGGAGGACATGTCGAAGGAGGCAGTGATGGCGCTGGAAAGGTGCAAACGTGCCTTCGTCGCCAAGTCCCCCGAACTGGTGGAGAGAGAAATCCAGGATTTCTATCTCTACCACGACGACATCCTTCAATTCAGGAGGAAGCAACAGGTGTTTTAAGACTCTATCATGGAGTTGGAGATGAAGAGGGAGGCATTTGTGGCAGAAGACATGGCAAGGTTTGATCGAATAATGCGGATTGAAGTGGTGGACGAGGAGTGGAGCTGGTCGCCTTTCTTCATGGAGATGAGATGCCTACCGCAGCCAGCGTCCCTCTGCAGGCCCTTCGAGCACTCCGAGGACAAATTCAAAGGAATTCTCAAGTGGATGGAGATGGAGAGAAAACGGATTGGGGACGTCAACGAGGCTCCGCATATGGCGAGAGCTCTGAAATTGTTTGCAAGAAGTGAGGTTGGGGCAAGAATGCCCATGTTATGTTTGGTAGGGGGGCTGTCCATGGATACGATTATGGCTCGACCGCAGCAGATAATGTTCGCCATAGAGGAGTTGATTAGAGTAGCGATGTTATACTTCCCTAACATGGACATAGAGGGGCCTGATTTTGAGGTATTCCGCTGTGTGTTGGACCAAGCAGACGATCAGGGACGGCAGGTTGAGAAATTCACACGTTGGAGGTGCTCCGCATTCATCCGCGCCTGCCTCAACATCCTCGCCCTTGAACAGGAGGATATACTACGGGCTATGTGGGTGGCACGGGACAAGGTGGACAAGGTCGCTATGGTCCATGTCTTTTGGAAGGTCCTCTTGTTCAGAGAGAACATCGACCTAGGTTACTGCTTTGGCTCCGTGGAATTCACCGGCGTTTGGCCCGCTGCAGCAGGCCGGTTATTTGATGCCGCGAAGGAGTTACTGAAGGAGAGCGACTACCATCTGCACACGAAACTGCAGGTGTGGAATGTCACAAAGGAGTTGGAGGACTTAGACAAATTCCGAACCTCCCAGATTCTATGCACTATAGACCGATCGAGGTGGACTCTCGGTGATGCGCAACGGCTCATGTGGAAGGACCTGGAATGTAGCTTGCTCATGGAGGAGGATGGTGGATGGAGTACCACTCAGCATTAGATGCCGGCCATCGAAGACAGCCCCTGGGATCTGCTGCAGACAGCTTGTGACTTGGGCGCCATGAGTGGGTCTGAGCACGGGACGGAAGAGCGGGAGTCGGACTTGGAGGCCGTGACCGTCTCATGCTCCCTAGTAGTTGCATTGCCTACGCTGTCCGGACAGAGAGATTCAGAGTAGTGGGGCTATTTTTTTTCCTTTATAGAGTATATACGTATAGGAGGCAGGTAGTGTAAATGTAGGCTGTTATCTCTCTCTTCATGATAGACTGTTCGGCAGATACGTCTATCCGTAGAAATCACTCAGGATGTTCAAACAGTTATATCTCGGACAGTCGTCTGTCCGGATTGAAGTTCTATCCATTTTTGTCGGATCAGATGTATTTCATTCCAGTGTGTTCTCGTTTAATTGCGGCGTGGGATAATTCTAAAAAACCTGCATGGATGGTTGAGTTCAGTCTGTCCAGAATCATTGCATAGTGGAAATACAATGAAAGGGAAGCGAAAAAAAAAAAAAAAACAAAATAGACAAATGGAGAAGGGTAACATGGTTAGACGTTTCATATATGAAAAAGTAGTACGTGATAGGCTATAGGAATTGGAAATGAAAGACAGAAATGAAGAACAATGGACAGAATGGATTCCATGACGAGGAAGAAGATATGGACATTCCGAGTACGGACAGGACCCCCCCCTCAAAAAAAAAAAGGAAAAAAATTGAGAAAAAAATTAAAAAAAAAAAAAAAAAATCAATAAAAGTTAAGTGGTAGAGAAGCATAAGACGGAAATGCATGAATTTATAAGAAGAAGTTCAAAATAAAATTTTTAAAAAAAAAAAAAAAAAAAAAAAAAGTAAAATAAAATAAAAATTGGGAAAAAAAAAAAAAAAAAAAAAGGAGAATGGTAGAGACACATAAGAGGGAAATGCATCAAGTTGGATGAAGAAGTTTAAAAGTGAAAGCAAAGAATAGAAAAGAATTGCAAAAAAAATTAAAAAAAATTAAAAAAAAAAATGGAAGAGAAAAACGAGAGAAGCATAAGAGGCAAGTAGGGAAGGTTCTTAGAAGACATTACAAAGGAAAAAAAATGTTATAAAAAAATGAGAAAAAGAGAAAAAATAAAATAAAAAATAAAGTGCAAGTAGAAGTGAGGGGAGAATTCGAGAAATGACGGGAACTTAGATACGGAGATACAGGGAAGTAAAGTTTATAAGGAAAAACAAGAATTGAATAACAAAATCAAAGAACACATACAAAATTAAAGGAATGAAAAAGACGTTGACATGGAGAAGATAAAAGTAGAACACATCAACATAAAGAGAAACAACAAAACAAACTAAAAAGAATAAGATAAATCAAATAGAAAAAAAAACAAAAAAAAAAATGTAATAACAATGGAAGTGAAAATAAAAGTCCGGACAGGGGAAGGGAGATGACACCTCGGACAGATGTCTGATTAAAGACCATGAAGAATAGGAAGTACAGATAAGAAAGTATAAAGAATTTTTATTCTTTTAACATATGACAGTAAGTAGAAATAAAGGTGAAGACGAAAAGAGATATGTAAGAAGGGACAGGTCAATGACTATTGACAATGAATAAATGGACGCAAAGAATTCAAAAACCCAAGAAATAAAAGAAGAAGAAAATGAGGGAAATGAGAGTGGATAGAAAGAAAGTCCAGGTCGACATATGTGAAAAATGCAAAAGAAAAAAACTGGAAGTACAGATCCGTAGGGGAAGAGAATCCGGACACAGAAGATGACATCTCGGACAGGTAAAAGAGTTTTCGGAGTTCAGAACAGTCCTACCACAGAAGAGTCCCGACAGGTTCTGTTCGGTGCTTTCTTAACATAATTCGGGATTCTAAGATTACGCACTAGAAGGATATGAACACAAAATGAAATTGGGACCATTGCACGAATACGATGGAGGTCAAAATAATCCAACATGTACATTATATCACAATAGCCATTACATATGACATCCTCCGGGATGTTCAAAATTTTCTAAGTACATTTCTTCTCCTGGATTGATGTTCTAGGAGGTCCACTTCCTACTCTGACCTCCCCTCTTCTTTGCTCCAGTTTCGGAGCACGCCTTAAACCTCCGCAAGTTCTTTGGTCCACCATGAACTTTGAAGGATGGCTGAGATAAGGGATGCAGCAACCCTGCATCGGACTTCACCTTCAAATTAGCCATCTTCTCCTTTGCCTCGTTCATTATGGCCGGAAATTCTTCCTCAGACCCACGTTGTTTAGAATGAGAGCCTGCATTTCCTCCCAAGCAGAGTTGATGCTAGCGAGGTCCCTCTCTGGGTCATCAACCGGGGCACTGCTCTGACCTCTGTCCGGAACCTATGCCACCTCATTGTCCCCAACAATTTCCTAGATTCCAGCTGGGGCAAAACCAACCCGAATGGTCCCCCTGAGAGATCCTGCATAACGGATGATGTCTCCGGGGTGAGCATCCACATTCAGCATCCTAAAAACTTTAACAACGTGCTTACAAAAGTTGCCCCTCATTCCCAACGGACAGGTACAATGTGCCCAGTCCGAATTGGGGCTAGTGATAACCCATATATGTGGGAAGTTTGTTTGGGAGGCAACGTATGCAATTTCTTCATCAAGACAGATCCGGACATGCTCATCAGGAATCTCCTCAGCTCTGATCACGGCACTAGCCACGATGCCCTCAGCCTTGTCGTTTTTTATGAAGCCATACATGCACTGAACAGCATACCAGTAGTGTATGAGCACGTCCTTTAGCAGGTGGTATATGAGCCAGTCTACTATCCGTCCATCAAATTTCTGTCTTGACCACCTGAGAATGGCTTTCAGGTTGGCATGATAACTCTCAACCGCCGCGTTTGTGTCCTGATTGGCATGGGGCATATTCCTGAATGCCTTCACCCACATTTTGATCTCTGGAATCCAATGGGTCTCAAAGTAGGCAAAGAAGGCCTTGGCCTGTGGATACTTAGCCTTGATATGCTGGAATTGCTCACGAGCAGCCTGGACAGCCAAGTCGCCTTGAAGGATACCGTTCCCATACATGAGATCAGCACATGCAGCCAGAATTTCAGCCCTTAGGTAATTTGCCTTGATTTTCTGGGTCGCATTCTCAAGCCAGGCCTTTCTGGTGTGCCAAAGGCATTGTAGAATGGCCACATCCTTTTTTTGCCCACCATCAGGAGCAGCCTCTGCTTCCGCCCACACCTTCTTGTAGAAACAGAGGTACGGATTCAGTCCCCAACACTATCCCGTGGCAGATTGGATCCTTGAAAATGTCATCATTAGGTGCAAAATGGGGTCAAATTAAGGCCGTGTAAGCCTGCCCTTTCTAGGTGAACTCCCTACTTTGGGCACCTCTGCCGCTGGCAGCGGATGCCAGAGTTGCTGCCCGCACAGAACTGCGTGGCGCACTCACAACAAAGGTCCTCGGAATATTAGTTGAGACATGAATGCCTCGGCTCCGGCTTTGGTCCCAAGTGGGCAGGTTGTGTCAGCCCGACACTGTAGATGTGCCCTCCACACGCCTCGCTCGGAGGTCATTGGTTCGAGCCCCCGTGGCGGTTGCTGGCACCACGGTGGCACCTTCGGTGCCACGTCGAAAAGTACGTGGGCAGCGCCTGTTTTTTTCTCTCACGTGCCGCTTACACGGCCTTTTTGTGACCCGATGTTGCACCTAACGGGACAGAGGAATGTAGCTCACATGATAGCATTGAGCTCAGCATCATCGTTATCTACAATGAAGGCATTGGGGCGCCAGTCCGGTTTCACAGCAACACACTGGTCTCGTAGTTTTCTTAACCAAGGCGTGATGTCAACTTCCCGGGACCTGCCCTGAATGGTGAAAGCCATCGGTATATCCTGTTCCCACTCATCGAATACCATCACGGTATAGAGAGGGTATTGTGGAAGGGGACAAGCAAGAAAGACAACGTCATCAGAACAGAAGATCACCGGACAGGCCCGGGACAGAGAAAAGCACTTGAAACTCCACTGACTTGGATGCAATAGAAGGAGGGACAGGAAGAGATAACCTTCGGGGCATTTGTGGAGAACGTGGCGTCCATGGACAGAGCCCTCCCATGTCCATGCCTTACCATCATTTCCATCTGCCATTCACTCTGGATCGCAAGGCAGAATGGGTCGTCCTCAGGCGGTGGCTCTTCATTTAGCTGCAAAGTGCCATACTCCGGTAGTGGTACCAACTGTCTGAGTTTTTGTTTGTCCAGAGGCGGACACTCATGGCATCATTCGGATGCTTCTCTCACAGCTCCTTCGCCAGCTTGTTAGCAATATTGTAAACGTCGGACGGCATAATGAATGTGTCCCTGGTGGCTGGCAAATTCATCTGAGCACACCGCATGACTTCCGCTTTGTGATTTACTGGATCTCAAAGTATCTGCGCTGGTGATTTACTGGATCTCAAAGTATCTGCAATCCATTTCTTTGTTGCTGAAGAGAGGTGTCCGAACAGACTTGCCCTCTGGCCCCCGAATTCTGCACCATGGCAGGGCTCCCCATCCCGGTTAGTATGTGTCATACTGTGAAATTGAATTGTACAAAGTGTAGGATCAACCGACAATTGCTTTGCAACAAAGTTGCATTGGCACCCTCTCTTCATGGACATCCCGGCTTGCTTTTTGCTGACTCTCGTTTTCCTTCTAGGCTTATTAGCAGCCTCAATCAAGGCCTGAGCCTGTAGCAGGTTTTCCTGTGCTTCCTGAATTCTTGCAAGCTCTTCTGCGTCTTCATCCACTACTTCCGCATTCAGGTCTGGCACAAGGTCTGTCCGGACCTTTTTTTTCGCACGCCCTTTCTTCTCAGCTTCCTTGGCAGCCTGTTCGACAACCTTCTGTGCCTTCTTCAAGGCCTTCTTCTGATTTGTAGAATTATTTCTCTGTCCTTGAGCATGGGCGAAAACCTTCTGCACCTCAACTGTGTACTTTCTACTGTAGTCTTCAGGGCCGTATGGACACCAATAACTGCAGAGAAGAGGAAGCACGGAACTATTCAAAATACAGTCTATAAACCAGGAAAAATAGCATAGGACCAACATATACATTACCAGCAGTGTTTCATCAGACGGAAGGAGAATGAAGACACCCTAACCCTAAACAGCATACCTTATCTTCGTCAAGGCCGAGTCTGCCCTAGTCTGCTTTTTGTTCTCTTGCTTTGTCTTGCACCTCCTAATCACCTCCACAAATGTGCAAGGATGCTACCGTCCCGACATCTCTCCTTCAAGGAAATCGTCGAGCCGGTTCCATGGACTGGTAGCTTTTTTAGTTTCTCTTCGCTTTGTGGGATCCGAGAAACTCAGAATAAACCGGAAGAGCCCCATCCGGAGTTAGGATTCCATTAATCTTTCATTTTTTTGGTTAATTAGGTAAAAACTAGCTAGACACTAGCCACATTAAGAGTTAACACAAACCGGATACTCCAGGAACCTTAAAACAGTTAACGCAGGAAGTATTCTCGGAACCTTGATCCCAGAAACTCGGAAGAGAAAACTCGGAACGGGTCGACGATCCGAGAACTGACCGTTACTGTAACCACGTCTAGGATCTGAAACGACGCGGAAGTCATCATGACTCGGATAGGTGCCGAGCTCGGTACGGTGGCGGCTGCAATAACAAGCCGCCGCTGCGTTTATGGCCTTCTGAGTATATAGGCGGGAGTGTTAGGGTTTGGAGTTCCTTTTTGCGGACTGGGAGTAGAGAGTGAAAGAGCGGTGAGGTGTTTTGTCTTTTCCGATTCACTGGCAGTTCGATTGCCGGGTTTCTTGCTGTCGGATCGCAAAGCGAGAGAAGTGAGACGTAGCTATGTCGCACGTTTAGTGTAAGATCGTCAGCCCCGCCGCTCCGGTGAGAGAGACGGAGATGAACGAGTTGATTGACGATCTCACCCGGATGAGGTGCGAGGGTTTGTTGTCACGACCTTGGTTGCTGAGGGATGAGGCGATGGTGGCGGAAATCCTAGAGGGGCCGGATAATAGGTGGGACAATACAATCAGGGGCAAGTCTACTCTATGGAGAGTGGAACATTGGGCGGAGTCTTACGACTTCGAACAAAACGGACACCTTTGGGCAACCCGGACCGATAAGTACGTGCAGGATAGGTTCCACGGGAAGATCCATAAGAACAACGGATACGTGATAGACGCGTGCAAGGATAGGAGACAGAGACAGGTCCTAGCCTTCCTCGTTTCGATCCTGTATCCGTTGAAACCGGAACAGGTCACCATCACGGTCGTGAACACCATCTTCGGAGCGTACATGGAGCAGCGTCCGGTGAAATGGGCTGCACTCATAGTGGAAACCGTGCAGAAGTTGGTACCCTCAATCAGAAAGAAGCCGACCCCAATCGCCCCTTTTCTCTACCACCTATACCATTCCAGTAGCCTGCTTATGGATAAGGAGGAGGAGAGGTATAGGATTGCAAAGAATCTCCTCACCTTTCAGGAGGTTCCGGCAGGGTTTGATGTCGTACCTCACGGTGACACCTCGGATACGGCGTCCACTGAAGGGGAAGATGATACGGTGATCTTTTCGAATCCCAGCGCTACGAAGGCCCATTCTAAGTCACGATCGGAACGCGCTACGTTGCAGCACGCGGAGCCCTCAACGGCCCGAGATGATACGGCACGGAAGGAGGTCAGTTCCGAGCGAGGATTTCCGATTGACCCGTTCCGGGCACTGAGGGAAGAAACTCATTGGGCGCAGGCCTCTTACGATCGGATTGAGACGCTGTTCTGGAGAGTCTGCACATCGCTAGGGGGCTGTTTACCAGAAGAGGTGATCCGAGAGGTGGAGCTGTTGAAGGACGCCCCAAAGCTTTGGAGCGAGAAGAAGCAGTTGGAGTTTCAGCTGAAGGAACTTACCTCGGAACTGGCAACGAAGAGCGAGGAGATCCGTAAGTTCCATGCTGAGCAGGAGGAGACTTTGGGTGAGCTTTGGAAGTTGGTGGGAGTTCCAGGTGATGTAGTCAACAAGGCCAGGTTGTTCGACGAGAATGTGATGCAGCCGGCTGAATTGGAGAATAGGCAGAAGATTATCATGATCCTTTCCAAATGCGAGCACTTGATGAACCAGATCTTGAAGCAGATTCGGAAGTTGCTCAATCCGGGAGTCGAAAGTCCCAGCGTCGGAACCAGACTTCTCGGATCTCCCTCTCGGACTGTGGTAGGAGAATCTCGCAGTGCGGGGTTCAGGACCCCAATGGAGCGCAACCTCCGGTTTGAGGAGCAAATGGCGGTTGACTCGGACATCTTCGCACCGGCTCGGACGATCGCGGATGTGATCCGGGAAGTTCAGGCCAAAGAGGCGTCACCTGGAGCTAGTACGGCTCAGCAAGGCTGCGCGATTCCCACCGGACAGGCGGAGGTGACGGGGACTACAGTCACTGTCAGGCGATCCGAGGAGCAGACAGTAACGGAAGAGGTGACTCGGTCCGTGCAGCCGGTTGTTCCCCCAGCGGTAGATTCGTCGGTGATTATTCCGGTTCACTAAGGAGAGGTAGCCGGAGCGGAATGGAGGAGGTCCATTTCACCTACCGGACGTACCCGAGTGACTCAGGAGGGGGCACTCACCCCTTCACCCACAGCCCGGACCGGGACTGTGACTTCTACACCAACCAAGACGCCCGTGGTGGAATCTCCCGCTGACAGTTCCGGTGCGTGGATGGTTTTGAGGAAGAGGAAGGAACCAGAGGAGAAGGGGCCAATTACGATTTCCGGGTCCGACTCGAATACTCACGCTAGCTCCCCGGTAAGGACAGCCGGAACTGAGACTCGGATCCCGACATCCGGAACCCCTCCTCCGAGGATGTTGCCTAAGTCTCCCAAGTCTCCAAAGACCCGGGTCGTTACCCGGCTTTCCCTAGAGACCAAGTTGAAGGAGTCGAAGGAGGAACAGACCGCTAGGCGTCAGGCGGAGCGGCCAGCAAAGGCACGAGGATCCGAGCCGCGGATGACCCGGTCGAAGGAGAAGGACCGAGAGCAGGAGAGCCATAAGAAAACGAAGACGGGATAGATTCCTCGCACGGAAACTGTCAGTAACTTTCCGGATTTATAGGAGTAGATTTCGGATCAGGGTAGATCCGGTTTAACCGTAAAGTAGGGTTCTAGGTAGATACTTAGGAATTAGGGTTTTTGATTGAACTTCGGGCGCCGTCGCCTTTGTGGAAGCCCCTGCTTACTTAAACAAGGAAGGCGATGCAGTCCGGGTCTTCGTTTTGCATGTTTTCTCCCTATATTCCTTATCAGTAAAGTATTCGTGTTTTTTGCAAGTACTGTGCGTGGTTTCCCGCTAAGTGTGAATGATCCGGGAAGGATATGAGAGTTCCGCTGTAGCTCGGATATGAAGGTGACGGGAGTGATGACGAGACCCGAACCGGAATGGTACTGAGATTGAGCGGAAAGATTTAGCGGATTGTCGTAGGAGTGAAGCCTCACTGTTCCATCCCCAACCCAACCTCACGCGGAATAGCCGTCGCTAGGGTCGAAGCGGATCGAGGGGTACTTGATTGGGCTCCCTGAACTTCTAAAGAGGTTCCGCACTTAGTGAGAGGGGGATTCGGAACGTGGCACGGGTCGCCTAGGGATAATCGGATCTTGGTTCTCCTAGATCCGGATTGGTTTGTCGTTGTAGTCTCACGGATCGGAAGTCGTCGTCTGTGTGACCTGCTGACCAGAATGCTCTAAGTCAGTTGTGAGGCCGTCTCCTTTCCGAAACATTGGGGTTTGTGGACAAAACACCTGCTGTAATAGAGAGAGAGAGTCGAAGAGATACGTTCCGGAAACACTATCCGAGCAGTGGCAAGGCTCGGAATGATTGTGAGTAATTACTTGGTGAAGCACTATTGAATCCCTGGTTGATACTTGGAACCTAGTGACAATACGGAAGTTTACGCTCATTTTGAGTGCTATCCGGATGTTAGTTGCGTTTCCGTGTTCCGACACGCTTCCCACAGCCCTGATTGGTTTTGGACTCCTACTGTAAATCTGTCCAACTGAATGGTCCTGCTAGAGGTGTCTGGACGGATGCTTTCACCTTCTCCCCCATTTTTCTTCAATTACGTGGGGGGTCCTACTTGACAATGATGCTGTCCAAAATGCTATTGTCTTCAGCAAGGGACACCCCTTCGGCTCCGTGCGGCCCTGCCCCTGACTCGGTATCTTCTATTCTGTCTTCTTCACCGGCTGACTCTCCAGCAACAGTGCCGGTAACATGGACCCCCTCTCCTGCGTACAAAGGCAACTCCAAACAATTGTCATCGGTGTCAACCACCTCTTCTGTACCTAGTTCTAGCGGTAGATCCGGTTCACTTTCTGGGTTACGATCATTATGACGTCCTCTGTCCAGGTCATCATCGCAGCTAAACCCATGTTGCTGTTCACGATCTAAAGTTGTGTCACCTCCAGCTGCTTCATTGAGATCGAAGGTCCTCGTCGCGTTTAGCCACGACCAATCCTCTCCATCTGTGGATAAGTCCACTGCTCTAGCAGTTCCTCCCATCGGAAATGCATGAGCCTCCACGTCCCGACTTGAAGATCGCAACACTTCATCGGGCCAGTTCCGTGTGCAACCCTCCTCACCCTCCTCCATAGCATGATTAGGCATAGGGCATCATGAAGACGACCTCATCAAACTCATAAAAACGAACAAACCAGAAACATATAAGAAATCAAATCAACAACACTGTCTACATCAAGATCAAACTGCTTGAGTACACCCCCTAGCCGATCACCTTCTACAACTTAGCCTCCCCGGACATCAAATCAGTGACATTCTCCGACATCGATCACTCCAAACGGCACCGCAGCGACCATAACGAAGCCGCCCCAAGCAGTTGTCTTCAGCGACAGCAAAATAATGAGCTGAATAATGCCCCCCCCCCCCCCTCGGGCAAGAGAGACAATGAGAACGACGGCAGGATGACGGAGGACGACGGGATGAGAAGGGGGCGCGGGGGGATGAAGCCGCGCGGGGGCGGGGCCGTGCGAGCCCGGGCGCGGGACGAGGACGGGGAGGGCTCGGGCGAGCTGGGCTGCCCCCTGCCCGCGAGGCGGGCGGCTGCACCGCTCGTCCACGGAAAATAGAGAGACCCCGGCGTCATCTTCCTTATATAAATTACTTCTCTGCTAATAAAAGTGCAGTTGCACAGTTGCAACAACAGTTCTCTGCATAAGAGGTCTTCAACTCTATTTGATCCACCTTATTGGCTTATTCTCAATGGATATTCTTGGGACTGCAATCGCATCCGGCTCGCTTCTCAAGAGACGTGCTCTATGATAACATACTAGATCTAGAGCTCATGCAACTCCTTTCAAATTTACTTGAACAATGCCTTTGTATATTCAAACCCTGATAGAACATTGTCTCTTCAATTTGGTTCACAAATTAATGACGTTGTTTCCCTCGCTCAGTAAGTCGACTTCTTCTTTGATTCTTGTGTATTGCAAGCCGACGAAACTCCAAAAGAGCAAGGTCTCTGAGTAATCTTTTCTATCCTCGTGTCCATCTCCGGTGGGGTTGCATCGATCATCTCTTCCTTGTCCACTAAGGCAAACTTGACGGAATCCTAAGCGAGCTCCATAGTGCTCCTCTGCTACCGTCGCGTACATGTGGGTCTTCTAATGAATAAGGATGTAAGGAGACAGAGCGGACGGTTTTTCACCAATGTGATGAACGTAATTGTCAACGATGTCCCGGATTATCGTGACCAATTCAAGGGCCGTACTCCAATTAAATCTCCAAAGATAGTATTTTCCATCATAATGGGGAGTGCCGTGGCTTGTCCGGATAGACTAATGCCCCCTTCCCACCAATAGATTACAATCTACGGTGGTAAAGGGGGTAACATTGTTGGTTTCAAAATATCCCGAATGCGTTTACATTTACTTTGAGGGTTGGTGACTATCTTGGATTGGACGTTGGGTGGCGATGGAAGGTATGGAACTCCCGGTACACATCAGGAGTGGCATGGGCCACTTCCTTGCCACTGAGGACTGCGGATTGTTGAAAGTCAACTGCTCTTTCCATGGCCATGTCATTAGGTGCAAAAAGAGGTCAAGAAAAGGCCGTGTAAGCGGCACGTGAGAGAAAAAAACGGGCGCTGCCCGCGTACTTTTTGACATGGCACCGGCTGTGCCACCGTGGTGCCAGCAACCGCCACGGGGGCTCAAACCAATGACCTCCGAGCGAGGCGTGTGGAGGGCACAATATACAGTGCCGGGCTGACACCATCTGCCCACTTGGGACCAAACCCCGAGACAAGTCATTCATGTCTCAAGAATTATTCCTCGGAGGATTGTTCACTGTGCGCCACGCAGTTCTGTGCGGGCAGCGACTCTGGCACCCGCTGCCAGCGATAGTGCGGGGGGCAGCAGGGAATTCACCTAGAAAGGGTAGGCTTACACGGCCTTTTCATGACCCCATTTTGCACGTAATGCCAGACCTTCATGTTTTGCAAGCATTTTTTACTATAAGCAGGATATTTCAACGATCCATGCCACTCATGTGCCACTGTCCTCCTACTCCATTAGCACTGTGGATAAATTCAACTACATCATAGAAATCTGAGGTTGCTCAATAGGTTCGGGGGCTAATACCCCTTCGCCGTGTGAAAGCATCACTTTATGCCACTGTCTAAACTAACCAGTTACCCACTTCCACCTCTTGGTGGGAAGGGGGCATAACGATACTAGGAACTCTACCACCCTCCGCTCTCTACTATCAATACAATTGGAGAGAACAAATCCATTTTTTAGATCGTCTCGTCTCTTTAACTTCCCTAAGAAGTAGGAGTTGTTTCGCTTGACAAATCCTGATCTTTCTTCATAGTTGAAATTATACATCTCCTCCCAAGGTGCTTCAATTCAATAAGGTGGATGGCCTCGAGATCGTCCTTTTCCACTAGTTTTCTTGTTTCAACTATATTTTTTTCCAGGTGGATACTGCTCGACGATTCTTAGGCCCTTGCAAGCCATGTTCATTAATTTGTCTATTAGATTCTCAACTTGGAGATTCTCTCTTGGCATTGAATGGACACTGACTTTCAACAACACCAACGTTTTTTCTAATACCCCTTCCTTATCCTTCACTCCTCCAAGTGTATCTCTCATCATTTCCTGACTCTCGGTTAAATCCTTTGGATTCTAGCCACAACTCGGAACTCCACGAATCCAACTACTAGCAGCCAAAAACTTCTCCTTTCTCTTGAGATCAAAGCCTCGCAAAAGTGGTCTTGTAAAGTTTGGCATCCTCAAATATTCCTTCTCTAGCGCTCCTTGACCATTTAACAATAACCACTCTTGCATAGATATAGGCATCATTATCATGGTCATGGTTCTCTAATCGTCACAAGAGAACATCGGTTATCATATGATCTTCACCCAATTTAGATCCGTCTAGAAAACGGATTGTTATCTAGATGCAAGTCAGAATTCCTATTAGCTAATGGATTTTCTATTATTCTGTCTATCTTGAATTGTAATTTTGTCATTATTTTTTTTTTTTTTCTAAGCACAAATTAAACAAAAACAAATTTTAAAAATAACCTATCTATTATCTCTCAAAAGTACTAATTGTCAAATGACAAGTTTAGTGTGTTCCCACAACTTGGTAATGTTGAATTAGATACTTCGTGTCATTGATTGATCTTCCTTTCTATTGCATCTTCTATTTGGAAAGTTTTCCTTCTGTTTTTTAGTTTCTCTTTTTAATTATCTCGTGCTTGAATTATTTTAGGTTTTCTTTTATTGCTGTATTTGACTTTTTTCATAAACATGGCATATCACAGCGTTGCCCTTAGCGTAGTTGTCATGGTCTTAGTTTTCTAATCATAGAAGTTTCTAATTGTGGAAGTGTTTGTTGTTTTTTATCATAGTTCCTCTAAAGCTGACGATCAAGTGTCGTAAGATGGTAAAATTAGGGATGAATTAGTTTCAGTTGACTTGCATATCCTTGCAACTATCACATTCACCAAGCGTGTGGCCGTAAGTCTTGAATCTTTTTACAAAAATAATAGGATTGATTCCCCTTATAGTTCCCCACCTCCTCGTGTTGAGTCTAATGTAATTGAAATTTTAGATCCTTGCACCACTCTGGATCCTTATGATCTTAGCATTTGTTGCTATTCTTTGAAAGGTGCTAACAATGTTTTAAAGCCTCTATTCGAAAGCCGTTGTGTTGTTCATGACTTACTTGATTCTTTATTGTTGTTGGTTTGATTGATGTTGCTATGCCTGATTTAGTGCTTTTTTCGATGCTTTCCTCTGATTTCATTGCTTTACACTATATAACATCTGATTCATTGCCTTCACAGATGCCTCACCCTTAGACTTATACTACTGACATGGATATTGATACTCATGTACATGTTGAGTTAGAAGCAAATCTTGTCTCTAATTTATAACCCTATGTAGGATTATCTAATATGATTGCTTCCGATTTTGTCTCGAAGAAGAATCTTGTTTTCTTTTGGCCCTCATCTTTACTTGATTGTATTTCCAAATCTAATAATGATGATGACTATGAGTCTAATAGAATTGACATGTCCTACTTTGAAATTGTTGATGTCAATGAGCTCATAAGAAATGAATGCTATAGAAATCCGAAAGAGCTAAAGACGTCAAAAATAGGCGCTACAGCTTCTGTTGAGTAGAAGGTTTTTTGTGGCTATTTCACAGTTGGTTCCATTGTTGATTTGTTCAAAAAAGAGGATTTGAAGCCTCTACTTGATATACTTGTGCTTTTTATCCTGGAGATGAAGTAAATAATAGTACCTTCTACAATTCAAAGACGTGAGTGGTTCTTTTTCTACTATTTTCTTTTGTTTCAAATCTTTATTTGTTTATCTGCAATTTTCTTTTGTTATCATTTCAAAAAAAAATAATACTTTTTTTTATATTTACCTTGTGTTGAATGAGTGCAAAATTGCCAGTATGCTAACAATAGTTGGCTGCCTAATACGAGCAAGGCAAAGAGTTGTGGATTGTAGAAACAATAGTAGTTTCTTCAATCTCGTTTATATTTTGACTAATGTTAGATATCAGCAAGGAAATGTTGTTGATGACAAAACAATCATGAGATCTTCCAAAGCTAGCCTTTGCCATGAGACATTAAAAAGCCATGCGATGATTGGAAAATAAACATCAAATGCTATTAAACCTAGAAGCTTCTCTAAACAATACTACAAGGCTAAGATGTAGGTTTTTGTGGTACACCGAGAAAAACTTCTTTTCTTGTCATTGTTACCAGCCAAGAAGCACGGGTTACATTACCAAGAAAAGAAGCAGTCACGACAACCATGGCAAAACAAGGAGTTGAAGTCGAACCAGCAAGGACGAACAGGAAGTCACTGATACGAAGCCATGGCGAACTAGGAGTTAGAATACGGCAACTGTAGCTTCAGAACCAGAAATAGCGGATTAGAATACTATAAGAATTAGCTGTAGTACCATAGTCCGGATCTCTGATCTCTCCACGGCTACCTTGAACTAGTTTCTGGTCACCATGCTCACCGCTGGAAGTCTTAGGTCGTTCTCTCCCTGGCCGCTACTCTGACCCTATTAGCTCAATCTGTTGCTTGCCCTCGGCACCTTTTGTCTCACCAACTGTTCTAAAGGGAATAACACTTGCACTTTCAGAGTCACCCGCACAGCTTTTCCTCCCTCCCTTCCTCTTTGTCTGAATGTATGGTTGATTGTTGCGACATGTATTTCTGACCATCTACCTGCTAACTCCTCTCTCGTACCCTTCCTGGCCGCCCTCGGTGACAAGGAAATACTGTGGCATCTCGGCAGTTGGGGCTTCATGGAATAAAGAAGTCCAACCGTTCAGCTCCCCTCCCGAGCCCTGGTACTGTCCAAGTAACCTCGGTAGTCGGTTACCCTTCCACGGCTGTTCCCTTCCACGGCTGTTCCCTTCCTCCAAGTCATTACTTGATCCTAACGACTCCTTGCCCTCCCTGGTCTTCAATTACTCTTGTGGGACTCAGAATACTCCATCCAGGACCCAACCTAACATTTTGGCGACCATGCTGGAGATGGAAAGTTGAGCTCCACGAAAAATTGAAAATCAAGGACACCATCCAGTAACCTTTGACCATGCCACCAAGAAAACTCCCTCTGGACAGGATCAATGAGGCGGAAGAAACCCTGCAGCTAGATGACCCTGATCCAACAAGAGAACTATTACAGTTCCTGAAAGACCAAATGACGGCCTTGACCGCCAAGAATGAAGCTACGAATGCGAAATTGGAAATGTTAAGTATCCAATACCAAAACCTTCACGGCTCTGCTACCAACGAGGCCGTCCATGTAACACCCCAAGATTTGGAGGCCCCACTGGAACCTCTCCGATCTACTACCCTTCCCCGGGAAAACCGTACCGCCGCCACCTCCTTGAGCGGAGGAGACCAAGAGCGAATTACCAAGTTCCCCAAGATACCATACCCAGTCTTTGACGAATCTGGAGATCTAGATTGGCACATTCAAAGATTCAAAGTAATTGCACGTACAAATGGTATTCTCAGCTCCTCGGATTTGCAGAACATTTTTGGCACTACACTCCAAGGAAATCATATCAATTGGTATATCGATTTCGAAACAGAACACCCTCATGCAAACTGGGAGGCCATGGAACGCAGTTTCCTTCACAAATTTCGGAAATTAAAGACCAGCTCTGAGATACTCCGAGCCTTGGGGAACATTACCCAGGATCGCAATGGGCCTGTAGACAAGTTCTATGATAGGTTTAAACAATTAGCGGACAAGCTTAGCCAACGACCCGAGGAAGATTACCTCTGTGAATGGTTTAAAAAGGGATTATTGCCATGGATTCAGCAAGGGATCGTTATCCGTGGTGTCAAAACCTTGAACGACATACTTACCGCGGAGAATGATATCAGCAGAGAACTTGGAGCATTAAATAGGACTCAAGCACCATTATTACCCCTTCCCACGCTGAGATCCAAAAACCGTCCAGCACCTACGGTATGTGGCACATGCGGCAAAGTGCATGGTGGTCGTTGTTGGTTTGCCTCGGGAAATTCTCCCCCCGACGATACCCGACGTCCTAGACCAGCCACTGCCTCCATGTATGCCGAGGAAGTTGATGTTGACGCTTTTCAGCCTGGAAGAAATGACACATGTTGGGAGTGTGGCTCCCCAAATCACCGGCGCGGACAATGACCTATACTCCGACAAAGATGGGCACAAACTCCAGGATCCACGGACTCAGTTCGCCCACCACCAACTTCCATGGAAAATCAACGGCACCCGGCTCCAAATCGAAGAGGTGGGGTGACACTGACCGAGGTACACAATGCAGAGACCAACGTCTCCACTATCAGCGCAGCCGCTGTCACCACGCGGTCCAAGGCCACCGTGACCGACCACGTTGTACAACATCGAAAACCATTCCCTCCCAATCACTGGGAGAGATTACATGATATTCGAAAAGACCTGCAGAGGGGGTTAGAATTAACCACGATAAACCCTGAAATTCAACATATATTGGAAGACACCAATGTGACAATAACCTTGTCCAAATTGTTAAAACTGAGTCCAGAGTTACAGCGGTACCTACAGCAAACTACTCTGGCCGAAACCAGAGCTGATCCTACGACGATTGAGGTCAATGCCACGACTTTAGACCCAGATGCCGCGGTAATTCATTTGCAGCTAGGTCACCATGAACTAACCAACGTCTTGGTGGATGGAGGCTCTGGCGTCAATGTTATGAGCAAACATTTAAGGAAACACCTAGGACTCCCTCAACCCAAAACTGCCAAATTCATTTTACGAATGGCGAATGATGACCCGGTAACACCCTTGGGAATCCTAGCCACCGTGGCCATTACCATGCATGGGGTATCCACGCCAGCAACGTTTGTAGTCATAGATATGCCTAACAGCAGCAATTTCCCCATCATCCTGGGAAGACCTTGGCTCCGAGACATGAACGCCGTTCATGATTGGTCACGGAACCACATTCGCATACATCGCCAAGGAAAAACTGTTATCATCCCTGTAGACAGTTGCACCACCCGAGCCAAGGCAGCCCAAATCCGGCATAAAGCAGGCACAGACTGGGTCAAAGGACTCTCGCAAGACCAAGAAACCCTGGTGCTCCATGCTAATCCTGATCTTATTCCCTTGGCAGAAATCCACCTAGCCAGCCTGGTGACGGACCCAGAAAAAATTGACCTACCTCCACGGTTCTCCAAGGAAATAGCTGGGTCAGTTACGATTAACAGCACACCAGCTCTCCGGGCCCTCGAAAAAGAAGTCGTAAATGGGTGGACTCATGGTGCCAAAGATAAAGTGGAATTAGTTAACCTCGGTACCACAGAAGAACCCAAGTTTATCAAGATAAATGCCGATGCCCCTGCCACCATCAAGCAAGCAGCCATTGCATTATTCCATGAATACCACAACATCTTTGCTTGGAATCATGAAGATCTTAAGGGCATTCCCAGAACCTTGGCAGAGCATACCATAGACATGGTACCAAACGCCACCCCTGTCCAGTAGAGACGGTATCGGATGAATCCAAACTATGCTACCCGAGTCAAAGAAGAATTAGACAAACTCCTAAAAGCCAAGTTCATCTCCCCTGTCGATTCTGCGCCATGGCTATCTCCAATGGTTATTATCCCAAAGAAAAATGGCTCCTTATGCATCTGTGTAGATTTCAGAAAACTCAATGCGGCTACTAAAAAGGACCACTACCCCCTGCCGTACATGGAAGAAATAATAGACGAAGTAGCCGGACACGAGATGTACTCATTCTTAGATTGTTTTTCGGGATACTACCAAGTAGCCATGGCAAAACAAGACAAAAATAAAACGGCTTTCTCAACAGAATGGGGACCTTACCAGTTCGAACGAATGTCGTTTGGGGCCAAAAACGCACCCATGACATTCCAAAGAGTCATGGAACTCATATTCCGCCCCTATCTGAAACGTTTCTTTCGCATCTACTTGGATGACGGCACGGTTTACGGACAAATGAAAAATCATATAGCACACCTACGCCAAATATTTGATGCCTGTAGAGCCAACGGCGTCAGTTTGAATGCAGATAAATGCATGTTTCTTTTTTTTGCCGGGGTCATTTTGGGCTACATTGTGTATAAATATGGTAAACTCCCAGACCCAGCAAAGATCAAGGACATCTTGGATATGACACCTCCCAAGGACCAGAAGGGTGTCCAAAGATTGCTGGGCCTCTCACAGTTCAACCGCATCTACATTGAGAAGCTTGCACATATCACGGCCCCTATTACAGCATTAAACCATTCCAAGTATGTATACCCTAGAGATTGGACACCGGCGGCCCAGTCAGCCTTGGAAAAAATCAAGGAAGCATACACTCACGCACCTATCCTCATTGCCCCCGACTGGACCAAGCCGTTCCATGTTCATACTGATGCATCAAATCTCGCCGTGGGGGTAATGCTGGCACAAAATATCAATGGCAAACACGATCAGCCTGTCGCATATGCTAGCAGATTACTCAACCAAGCCGAGCGTAATTATTCCACGACAGAACGAGAAGCCCTAGCTATGATTTACGCCGTGAAGAAGTTTCGTCACTACTTACTAGGAAACAGATTTCGTTTTATGGTTGATCATCACAGTTTATCCTATCTAGTCAATCAACCCTTGGTAACCGGGCGTGTGGCTCGGTGGATAATGATACTATTGGAATATGATTTTGAGGTCGTATACATACCTGGAAAACGACACATAGTCGCCGATTATTTATCTCGGGATACCAATACCACCGAGGAAGGAATTGATGACTCGTTCAACGAGCTTTACATCCAGGCCGCCACGGTGGTCACCCAGGACGCCCAAGACTGGACCTTTGACATCACTCGGTATTTAACTACTGGTGTCACCCCTCCCAGCCTTACTGGAACTCGCAAGATCAGTTTTGTTAGAACTACCCTGCCATACACCGTTATCCATGGACAATTATATTGCCGTCGACCGGATCAGGAAATCAGATTGTGCGTACCAACCACGGAGCAACAAGGAATAATTGCGCACCTTCACGATGGACCCGCGGGCGGACATCAGGGCACCGATACCACTGTCAAAAAAATATTAACTACTAAATATTGGTGGCCAACACTCCACCGCGATGTCCATACATACATCAAAAACTGTCATGCTTGCCAGATCTCAACCACGAACTTCCAATACCAAGGTAAAGTTCCATTAAAGTCTACGCCACCCTTGGGACCATTTCAGAGATGGGGGTTGGACTTTGTAGGCCCCATACGCCCTGTGACACGCCAAGGGTACAAGTACATCTTGGTTGCCACGGATTACACTACCAAGTGGGTCGAAGCCAAGCCCTTACAAAGCAATACCGCGGTAGTCACGGCAACTTTCTTGTATGATAATATCATCACTCGTTTTGGTTGTCCATTAGAAAAAGTATCAGACCAAGGCAGTCATTTCGTCAATGCTGTCATTGAGGATCTTATGGCTACTCATGTTATTAAACATAGAACCAGCACCGTATACTACCCACAAGAAAATGGACAAGCTGAATCGACAAATAAAACTATTATCAATCTGCTCAGAAGGTTTATTCACGCCAATCAAGCCGACTGGGACGACTGTCTCCCAGCAGCCCTCTGGGCTTACCGTGTAGCTACCAAGACCGCCACGCAGCTTAGCCCATTCGAGATGGTATACGGCACACAGCCACTATTACCCACGGAATATATTGCTCCGACGTTCCAGTCGATGAATCCCAGAGATTATTCACCCCACAAAGTCCTGGCGGCTCGAATACAAGACATTCACTACCTGGAAGAAATTCGAGAATTGGCCATCAAAAATATCACAGACGCCCAGACTCTCAGCGCTAAATATTTCCAAGCTTCCCAGCCAGCTCGAATTTTTCAAAAAGGGGACCATGTACTCTGGTGCCCACAAGACCCAAAAATACGAAAAACCAAGTTTGAGTCTATCTGGCATGGACCCTATTGTGTCCAATTAGTATTACCAAATAATACCGCACTTTTGGTCAATAATGAGTACTACGACACCCATGGCACCATAGTGAACACTAACAAATTAAAGCATTATCATACATTAACACCAAGTATAACTCCTACACTCAGCCTAGGGGAAATATACACCAAGCTCGCCGAAGAAGCACAGCTCGCTGCTGACCCCATAGCTGCCACAGACACCACGGATACCACGGATACCAGAGATCCAACCCCCGACCCAAGACCCCACATACACGTTAGTCATATCCAAGTCGAGATTGGGGATACCATGGTATCGGAACCGGGTATCTGTCCGAGCTACGGGACCTGCCTGGGTAGCCCTGTCCCGGGTAACGCTCATACCCGGATATCTGTCCCCAAACACCTCTACCCATGGTATACAGCCTGTCCCAAGACAGTGCCTCCTCCTCCTCAAACCAACTGTTTAAACCGTTTTGGTAAGTCACACTCACCTAGCCGTCCTAGACATCCTCAACACCAGGGGTCAGTTGTCATCCCAGCCTCCAGACCCCAAGCAGTCCCACACCATGGATGTCACTTCACTCACCATAAACAGCCAAGGCCAGCTCCACCCATCCTAGTCTTCTTTTCCACTCCACTGGCCACCTCCCATACACATCCCAAGCCTTGGAGTCTAATCTGTCATGATGAATCCCGACTTGATAGGACGCCGCCGCCATCATCCGCGGCCCGCACACCACGACGCTCCTCCCTTGTCCAATCCAGCACCCAGACAACACATCAACAAGTGGAAACGGCACCAGCCCCATTATACCTCCCTCATTTCCTCCTTAGTTCCCCGCTCAGGGCCGTGGACACACTTGCCATACACTCGGTTAGTTCTTTCTCGCTACTCCACTCCTCTTCTCTCTCCCTGGGTTACTTCTGGTTCCTAGTTTCCGCGTGCATCATGGAGACTAAAACATCCATGGGGCCAATTTACACTCCACGGATGGTACGAGAGTGGAAAAGGAAAACAGATGGTGCGTGGCTCACGAAGACTAACCTGATCAAGTTCTGGACGCGTTTGCACGGCAAGGTGGACATCGCGCGCTGCCAAGAGTTTTTGGCATCCATGGTGGAGCGAAGTGAAGAAGACCCATTTCCCGCAGGCGTCGTGGAGGGAGTGCTTGTGCGATACTCGCCCAAGTACCTCCATGCCTTCTTCGGCTGGGATGGCACAGGCATTACCGAATGGACGCCCGAGTGTAGGACACCGCAGCCCAACGTCACTGAGCCCATCAAGGGCGTCCCGCCTCTCGAGAAAGGCAGGTATGATGTTTACGCTTTGGGGAGTGCCTTGGGCGAGCCGTGGTTTGCTAGGATGAGGGGCATCTTGAGTCAAATTTATTTTAAAAATGACTGCAATCGCATCCAGCCAGAGCATTTGAGTGTCTTGTTCCTAGCCGATAAGGGAGAAAAGATAAACTGGGGATTAATCATGGACGACCAGTTCCGCGTCCAACTCCGAGGCTACCGTAGGCGAGCAGATTACTCTAGCCCCATTGGGCCATTCCTCACGGCTTATATTGCGAAGTACCTCGCGTTCTACCGCCAGTATCAACAGCCGCCACAGGTAGGAACCTTCCTCGATGTCCAAAGGGAGATGGCGATCGCTGCCAGCCGCGACCCCAACGCGCCAGGACCAAGCAAGCGTCCACGGATTGCCGAGCCTGCCACACCAGAAGGAGACGACGCCAAAACGGAGTTTGGACCGCAAGCCATGGATTTCCAAGAACAGGGGAGAGAAATGACAAATTGTGTGGAGAGAATGTTGGCATTCATACATACCGTGGAGCAGGAGAGGATGACGATGGCCACCCAGCAGAGCGAGGCCGAGGAACGTCACAAGCGGAAGGCAATGCAAGCAGTTCAGGCTGCCCAGACACGTGCCAACAAGGCCCTCACAGCCATCAAGGAAGAGTCTCGTGCACAGGTTCTGGAGGCTCAACAAACAATTCAGAATTTCCGTAACCAGGTAACCTCGTTGGAGCTGGAGCTGAAGTCAACCCAGGACAATGTAGACGCCATAGAGAAGGCAAAGAAGTTGGCCGAGGAGCGAGCAGCAAGGTTGGAGCAACAGAACACAGAGACCTTGGCTCAATTCAAGACCCTGCGTGAAGCTTCGGTGCAAGGGCAAGGGACAGTAACCATGGAGCCATGGAATACCGAAGAATTAACACGTCTCCAACAAGCTCGCATGGAGACAGAGAATGCACGGATCAATTTCGAAGCTAACAAAACCAACTGGGTACAGACAGCAGCCCGGCTCATTGCGACTCATGCCTATCGTATGCTGTGGGAACAACCACCTAGCTCGGCAACTCCAGAACAAGAGTTTTTGGACGCTTGTATCGACAACGCCCTAGTAGACCTAGATCTGGAGCAATCGGAACCTGCATGGGACGCAGACATGGAAGTCATGGCACTCGAGGCAATAGCTTCTCTGGGACCGCAGCCAGAGGACCCTATTCACGATGACACTCCTCAGGCACTCACCACACACCAAGCCGAAGAGATAGCCATACCTGTGCCGACCCTGTACTTGGAGCCACAGGAGCAGCCAGACCGTGTGCACATTCCGGATGCACCCACCGACACCGAGGATACACCCCAAGCATCACCACGCCTGCCGACACCTGTATCACAAGTACTGCCTGCCCCAACCACCCACGCCATGCCAAGACAACCAACCCCCACGGTAAATGCTCAACCTAGATCCTTCAGAGATCACAAAATTGCATTGCAGAATCTGGAAGAGGAGTATGAGATGGCAGGCGAGGGTAGCGAGGATAGCGATACTGAAGAGAACGCAGAGATAGCCCTCACTGCAGTAAAACAATACTTCGTCTCTCACCCTGATTTAGCTAATCGCTATACTGACCCAGAGGCAGACAATGTTCAATGTCCGGCTTGTAATAAGCTGTTAGGCAAAACGGTATTTGACGTATACCAGCATGCCCGTACCTCCAGGACTAAACATAATCTGCTCCATCGAGGAGTCGTGGCCGCCATAGCCACTCTCTACAACAACCAAGACCCGCCAAGACGCCATGGACAGGTGCCTCGCGAGGAGACGCGCCCTGATCAACGACCTGCTGCTCGAAGATCCCGCCATTAGCTACAAACTGGGGACGGTTTGCACTCTGGGAAAGTAGGCAAAATGTTACCCAACCAAGAAGCACGGGTTACATTACCAAGAAAAGAAGCAGTCACAACAACCATGGCAAAACAAGGAGTTGAAGTCGAACCAGCAAGGACGAACAGGAAGTCACTGATACGAAGCCATGGCGAACTAGGAGTTAGAATACGGCAACTGTAGCTTCAGAACCAGAAATAGCGGATTAGAATACTATAAGAATTAGCTGTAGTACCATAGTCCGGATCTCTGATCTCTCCACGGCTACCTTGAACTAGTTTCTGGTCACCATGCTCACCGCTGGAAGTCTTAGGTCGTTCTCTCCCTGGCCGCTACTCTGACCCTATTAGCTCAATCTGTTGCTTGCCCTCGGCACCTTTTGTCTCACCAACTGTTCTAAAGGGAATAACACTTGCACTTTCAGAGTCACCCGCACAGCTTTTCCTCCCTCCCTTCCTCTTTGTCTGAATGTATGGTTGATTGTTGCGACATGTATTTCTGACCATCTACCTGCTAACTCCTCTCTCGTACCCTTCCTGGCCGCCCTCGGTGACAAGGAAATACTGTGGCATCTCGGCAGTTGGGGCTTCATGGAATAAAGAAGTCCAACCGTTCAGCTCCCCTCCCGAGCCCTGGTACTGTCCAAGTAACCTCGGTAGTCGGTTACCCTTCCACGGCTGTTCCCTTCCACGGCTGTTCCCTTCCTCCAAGTCATTACTTGATCCTAACGACTCCTTGCCCTCCCTGGTCTTCAATTACTCTTGTGGGACTCAGAATACTCCATCCAGGACCCAGCCTAACAGTCATTATACTAAATTTTGAGCAATTGACAATTCAATGTTTTCAATCATCTACGATGATATTGGAGAAAAACCTCCAAGATAAACATTCTTAGATTCAATTTACTTTTTTATTTATATTATTTAATAATTTATTCATTTTTTATATTTGATTTATGTACGTTTGTTGATTGCTTTGTGTGTTTTAAACTTTGTTATTTTATTTATAATACACAATGTTGTGGTTTAAAATGTGATTTTTCTTGTTTTTTTAGGTTAATTTGATGGTGCTCCAAGAATTGGAATAACTTTGTCAAATATTGTTCTAGTGAGAGTCTCAGCTGTTCTAATTCTCTGAGGGATGTAATTCTAACTTGCATGCAATTGTGTCTCACTAGCCTAAATTGAAGGACGATGAGGAAACTCATGCTTCTTTTGTTACCTCAAAAATGCCAAAGCATTGTAAAGGACATATTTGGTTTATCAAAGAAGCCATTGGTCAGAACACATAATCCAAAATCACTAAGAATTTGTTTAAGAGTGTACCTACTGCAAGTGAGAAAAGAATCACAAATGAGACAAGGCGTGTGAGAAGTACAACCATGATAAAGGAGGCTTTAGTGCCTGTAGAGAAAGCTCTGCATGTTACTCGATGCTTGGGATAGGAATGAAAGGTCATTTGGAAAATACAATAAAGAAGAAGAATCTATGATTAGCCTTTGTAGAGAGTAATTACAAAAGAGGCTGTTAAATGGAAAAAGTTGACTTATCTAGATGTTTTTCAAGTGTGTAGTCAAAAGATGTGAATGATGTAGAAGCAATTATGTCTCCTTGTTCAATAGTACTAGAAATCTCAGTGGTAATTTTCTTTCCTTTATTTTGTTTCAAAATGGTTTAATTTAATGTGGTTTATTTTAATGTGATCTCTATTGATGGCTATAGCTTTGACAAATTGTTATATACGTATGGTAGTTTTCTATAGTCTTGATGATGGAATTCTGACTTACTTTTTGTTTTACTAAATGGAAAAGCACCATTTGCCGTAGTCTAAGCAATCCAAGCTTAAGTGCAAGTTACTTTGATAAATATATACTTGATAGAGTCTTCATCGGTCTTTCCAATTTGTCAGAAGTTGCAGTCAAAGGTTGGTCTGATTTTGAAGACAGAGAGTGAGAAGGAAAATATTGTTTTTTATAAATGGATGTTGAAGAAGCAAGGGAAGAAGAGTCCTTAGAGTATGGTGTTTAAGGATATTAGTAATTGCTTTATTGTGAATGTCGTGGTAAATGGAAGAGATAGCCAAATTATGACATTAGTTCTTGAAATATTAGCAAAAACTTAGATCATAATGTGCAGTAAGATAAGAACTAAGTAGTCAAAAAGATCTATGTTTTTTTTGTTTTTTAAAGGAAAATATTGTTTTTTATGAATGGTTTGTTGAATAATATAAAAGAGTTTTTAAAGTAATCCTTTGATTATGAAAATGCATGAATTCAATTATATGTTTTTAATTTGTTATATTTTTTTAGGTTCTATGTATTTCTGTAATTCATTTTTACAATAGTTGAATGTTCTAAATGTTACAATAATTAAGTGCTTGTAAGATAGTATTTATATGATGTGTATTATAACGGATGTTAATTGCCTTGTAATACAAAAAAACTTGATTATTTATTTATTTATTTATTCTATTTAATTATTTTTTTGAGATTTTATGATGAAATTAAGCTTGAAGTAAATCTAAGAATTTACATAGACATGACAATTATGAGATTTGTACTTAAAATGGATTGGTAGATTTTATATTTCTTTTTATAATGTTGTTGGACACTATACTATCTCCCGTGGTAAAACTTAACAATTTTGTTGTAAAGTCAACAAATGAAAACTATATTAATCATTAGTATTCAAATTATTGTATATTTAATTATTGAGCAATTTTTAGTCAATTCGAGACATGTTCATTTTCCAGTTGGATTTTATCTACAGTAAATTGTGAAGTCATTTTGGAATTGATCTAATAGCTCGTTTAGATTACTCATGTGTCAATAGTTTTACTACATAAGCATTGCAATATGGAGCTAACTGGTATTCCATTCATTTCAACATTTGTAAACAAGGATTCCAAATAGGTAAAAATGGGCAATAATTCTAAAGCAATTAGGGGTACAACCATGTATTTTCATGGTTCCAAGGGGCACACAGACTTCCATATGTACTTTATATTACAAATGATAAAAGCCAACATCCTTCTACTAGTATTAAACCTTAGACATTATTCCCTAGATTAGAAAATGGTAGAAAAAATTGAGTTTTACTATCTACATACAAAGTGCTTTTGCAAACAATTTTGTTTTTTTGTGGTTTTAGCCATTTCTAATGTATTGTGTTTTAATTGATGACGGTTATTAATATTCCAAAAACACACATACATACTATTCTTATCAGGGATGATGTTTGAAAATAAAAATTCAAAAAGTTGTATTTCTGGTGTATACATTTCATGGTCAAAGTACTTTGAAAATGGCCAAAATCCAAAACCAAGGCAAGAGTAACGTTTAAGTGCAAAATAGGTAGATCTACCCAACTCCAAAAGCCAGTATTACGTCCCTGCGTTGTTCGGAGCATGGAACAGAGTTGCTCAAGCACAGCTTCCATGTCCAGTGTTTCATCTAAAAAAACTAATGTGCACTCACATTAACAAATCAACCTAGGTGCTCTCCTGGATCGCTATCTAAAGCAAAGTAAAGTCTACAACATGCTGAGCACCCTGCTTGATGAAAACCTATTTTTTAGTTCTAGTCATATTCTTAATCCAAACTTAAATCAAGTAAACAAAATACAGTGCCTAAATCTCTTCTAACTCTGCTTCTAGCGCTTCCAGGGAAACAGGACCCTTGAGGGGCATGTACTCTCCCAAGTCGCCATCCAAATGCTCAGAGAGCGCATACCGATCGATGCTCTCGTGATGGAAAGACTTGCATACGAAATACACAACGGTCTGTACCAAGATGCCGATCAATGTCACAGCAGTCCAGAGGAGCAGCAGAACGAATACGAAGAAGACCCGGCCAAACATGCTGTGCATGTGGTGGTGACCACTGACCAGATGGTTGCACGAGGTCAGCACCAGGGATGTGCAGAATGCGTACAGGAAAAAGACGCTGCATGCTACCCATCTCTTACCCTTGATGAGATCCACGCTCTTCTTCAGCGCACCTATGCCACAACTGTCCTCAAGAACGGATACCACACTGGCGAGATGCCATACAAGGTTGAAGTACACCAGGAAGCAGTAGAAGACGACGGTGACGACTATGCCAGGAATCAGAACACTGATGCCACTTGCATTTTGTATCAAGAGGAACAGGATGATGATGATGAAGAATACGAAGTAGTATAAGAAGATTAGACAATGAGCCCAGAGGAATGTGAACATCAGGCGCTCCCAGACCTTTGGGATCACGCTGAGCACCTTCGTGTAGGATAGCCCTTTGGCTGTGTAGATGCAGGCCACGCTATACACAATAGCTGCTGTTGAGAGAAGAGAGAAGGCCAGCACAAATATCATGTAAAAGACTGTTATCACCCCAAGGCCGAACAACTCCGCATCCAGACGACCTTGCGTGTCATGCGCTGCTGGAGAGTCTGGCGTTTCCATTTGCAGCTCGTGCGAATTGTGGTGGATCTTTTTCCATAACGGGCGAGTGATCAAGCTGTGACAGAAAACTACAACCCCCAATGGCAGTACCAGAGTTAGGGCTAAAGAGAGGAAGAGACGAATGTGTAGTTGCAAAATGTTGTACGCCTCCTTGCATATCCCTACCACCCCTAAATTCCGCATTTCATCCGGTTCCCTGTCCATCATGAGAAACCTTCAATCTCCCTTCAATCTCCTTCCAAGATGCAAAGCAGCCTGTAAACCCAAGCTCCCCCCAAAAGCCGATCACCCTGCACCAAATTCTCCCGAGCCTTCTCTGTCATGACCAATTCCACAGAAACGCTCGCAGCAAAACCCCCATACGCGAAACGGCATGTAGCTGCGAAAATGTAATGTCACCGACCACAATCGCGTTCTCCCGCCACATATCCCAGCTCTGACTCCAACCAGTCCGAGATCAAACAAGAAGCCCCCAGCTCAAACAAACTCCCGCCTCTTCTCTCTCAAACCACCAAATAAACACCTGCGAAGACCCTACTCGCCACTCATCAACAGGGGCACGAACATCGCAAACACTACCCCCGGAGCCAAAAACAATCCCAGCTTGGGGTTTAATAAAAAATCAGTAGAAATCCACATTCGATACCAAATTTCACCCAAAAACACACCCCTACTTAAACCAGGGTACAGGGGACATACTTTGCACCATTCGTAACCCTACTCTGTGAGGGCTCTCCACCTCGCTGGGAGCTCTGCAAATCACACAATGACAGGAGTAGTCAAAGTCAAGTTCCTTTAACCTCCAAATACAGAAACACCGAGGTAACCTGGGCATTGAGTGCGGATAGGCGCCTGGATTACCGGTTTGTGTACCTTTAGCAACCCAAACTACAAACACACACGAAAAACCCAACTGCACACATACATACCCTTCAACACTGCGTCACATCGACGCCCGAACCGTGACATCCCCTCGCTCGAAGGGTCCCAAACACCATCCATACAAGTGCGTAACATATCAAAGGCTAGGTGAGACGAGACAACCTGACGTGAGGCACAATCAAAGAGTGACCCACGTTCAGCTGAAGCGTTCCGACCCAGCAGACCACTCAGCAGCGCAGGCATCCGAGTCACGAAGGTCGGTGCAGCCCTCGTCACTAGCCAACCTCGAAATCGAGGTCTGGCTCAGAAAGTATGGACCGTAGATATCCCTTGGTGATCTGAGCCATTGATCTCCTCAGGGTGACGTCAGCTGCGTGTGGGGTCGGGTCACTGTGTCAGACCACAGCTGAAGGGACTTGCGCCTAGGGGGAGGGGACTTGGAGGAAGGGGCTAGGCATTGGTGCATCCCTGCATGGAGCTAGGACTGAGGCTTGAGGCCTAGGGCTTAGGGCCATATTTCTTCAACCCCATGGTATTTTTTTAAAACATTATCCAAATTATAAATCACATATCAAAATATCTTTTTATTTTACTTCTTTGTTCATATTGTTGTTGTTCTTATGTGTGTAGCATATTGTACTATGTGTTTGACATTTCATTTGATTTGACCCCTAAAGTATATGTTTTCAAATTTTGACTGCAGATATCTCCTAAAGTATGAGGAATTTTGAAGTATGATCTTGTTAGAAGTATATGAAAATTTTCCATGTTGTGCCAAAGTTAGAACCACATCCGGTAAAAATTTGACTGATAAGGAGCCTGACCGGACCCTAAATCGTACCAAAAATGTTGAGTTGATGTTTTAGAAATTAAATTTTTTATTGATATTCTTCTTCATATTTTCATTTTGGAAGTAAAATTAAAAGAAATAAGTTAGTGAAAATTACATTGTTGGAAGATTCAAAGTTTATCGATTGAAGATTCATTCAATGTTCACATTAAAGTTTACCATACATATGACTTTGTGAACAATGTATCTTTCAACTTTGTTCGACCTTTGGTTCAAGTTTTGCCAGAGTTTTGAATGCCATATATTATAATAGAATAATTTTGATACAAATTTATACAACTTTAGATAAATGAAATCAGTATTATATATGAGGTAATATTCTGAATTACAATAAATACATTAAATAAGGTGGATTTAAAAATTTGATGCTACAAGTGATGCTTATTTTATAGTGTATTGGCCATGAAATTTTATTTTGGATTAATTTCAAAATATATATATATTTTTTAGTGACATTATAATACTCTTTTCTGAATCTAAAAACAATTATAAGGAGTATTCAATTTTGAAGTGATTATTTCAAATTCTCTACTTTTTTAGTTCCAAATTTTTATTTAATAAAATTGGAGATAAGATTGTTTCATCATAAAGACTTTTTTGTGTGGTTAAAGATTATTTGAATTAAGAATTATAGATCCATATGCACATATGTTTAGAAACCGGATACACTAGGACAACTGCTAGACACGGCCAAGGTATAGGTATCACTTTTTGTCAAGACTAATTAGGTGTCACTCCTAATATTCTTCAATGCAAATGATTTTTTTTGTTTGGAAAGCTACAAGTGTTGAAAAATTAAAACGACATTTGGAGTTCTCATACTTAACTTCATGAAAGATATGCTAAATTATTTAAATCAAATGAAATGTCAAACATACAGTACAATATGATACACACATAAGAACAACAACAATATGAACAAAGAAGTAAGATAAAAAGATATTTTGATATGTGATTTATAATTTGGATAATGTCTTAAAAAAATACCATGGGGTTGAAGAAATTATGGCCCTAAGCCCCTGGCCCTAGGCCTCAAGCCTTAGTCCTAGCTCCATGCAGGGATGCACATGAGCCTAGCCCTTTCTTCCATGTCCCAACCCCAGACCCATGCACCTGCCTCCCTGCTTCCTCCAAGTCCCAGCTCGAGTCCCCTCCCCCTAGGCGCAAGTCCCTTCAGCTATGGTCTGACACAGTGACCTGACCCCACACGCAGCTGACCTCACCCTAAGGAAATCAATGGCTCAAATCATCTAGGGATATCTACGATCCATACTCTCCGAGCCAGACCTCGATTTTGAGGCTGGCTAGTGGCGAGGCCAACGACATGCCAGCTCAATTGTGTCCACTTTTCTGGCCCTCCCCATTTTAAGGACCGAAGGTCTTTTCTTGGTTATTTTAATTGAATTATTCTGTGGAGATCTCCTTGAGATCAAGATGAACCCCACTCAAACACAACAATAAGGTAGAGATGGGTATTCCCATCAGGGTTCTAATTCCGTGCCCAATCAGTGCACCAATATTCGAGCAGATAGCACCTAACTACCGCACTTAGCAGATTTCTTAACAACCTATCATGTTCTCCATGGAAGAATATTTTTATTGCATATGCCTACTCACGGAAATATGGTCTACGCTGTTGCACTTCAAATATTTATGAAAATTTTATAATTTTCCAAAAAAAATTTAAAAAATCAGATTTGTGATTTACGACATAACATCTATTTGTACAAATTTTATCCTCATAGTTTTCTCAATCCCAAATATGCTAAATGGCTTAAACTGACAGAAATACCCGTCTCTACCTTAGGGGTAATAGAAATTTGTCCCATCCCTCCCACCTCCTCCTGAACCTAAGATACAAGTTGTAGTCGATGGAGGTTCTAGACAATTCCTAAATGAACAAGCACAGAAGTTGTGTGAAGCAACTTACCCTCAAATCCTGCAAATCTTCTGCATCAATGATGCATCTATGGTCGCAAATTAGACGTTGTTTTGTCTTAATCTCAAAAGTTGCAAGACAAGAATATAAATTCCTTGTTATTTCTAAATTCAAAGACCTGCACCGATGGTTTACATTTGAGGGCATGAACTCACGTTCTTGGAAGAGTTTGATAGTTGTAAATGAGAAGTCTAGGATTTAAAACATTAAGTTATCTCATTCACATGTAAAAAGTTGTTTGACTAGTAACCTAATTGGAAGAAAGCTTAGAGAAAAGTGAAGAGAAGGCACAGAATTAGCATTACAAATAGGCAAAGCCTATTTTTAGTTTAAGCCTGATTGGTAAAGCGAATGATGAGATGAGGGAACTTAGGAGATGCCAATGTCTAAAGTCTTCATTGATTTAGGAGCCAAAAATGTACAATATGAGTAGATGATGTTGCTTATGGGCTGCGAGTACTAGTGTTGTAGGATGTGTTGGGGCTAAATTGGGTCGTTGTTGTTGAAGAGTGCTTGTTCATGGAATACTATATGCACTACGGTGTCCACCTACAACGTCGATATTAACCTATGGGACGTTGAAGGTAACCACGTTCACTTTGATATAAACTTATGGGATGGCGACGATATCCAATGGGACGACAACGGCAGCGGTCAACTAGATTTTGACGTTATTTTGGGTTTTGGTGGATGTCCTCCAAACTTTATCAACTTCCCTCTGCAATACGTCAATGTGCCTGGTGATAGTTATCGGCAGTTTGAACAACCCAAACCTATCCTCAAATCTAGCAGCCATGGGTTCCATGTAATACTTGTCCTACCCATTCCAAGGTAGCCATAGGTATTTCTATAGGCGGGATCAGTTAGGCTTATGCCCCCTTCCCACCCGGAGGTAGGAAACTCTACTGTAAAACCCTTTACCTCCGACGTGCTCCAAAAACCCAGAATGCATTCAGACGACAGAAACAATGAACTGGTTATTTTGGATTGGATAGTTACAAAGGAGGGGTGGCATGGAATAGTGCGTTCACATCGACGTGGACAGTAAACACTCCCGTAACCACGATGGCCAAAATCAGATGGAATGGATCGTGGGATTCTGGTACAACTGCAGTTACATCCCAGGGTGTGGTTTTGGGCAGGAGGGGCAGCAAGGGCAGGTCCTGGGGAGCCCACCTCCTTCTCAACTCCTTCGCAACGTAACCATTCTTACTACTTCTGCATCTTTCTCATGTCTGCGTGTTTGCGTCTCCGTTCTCTAGCGTGTGTGTGCTCTCGTGTGGCTCTGGCTCAGGAAGTCATCTACATTCACCAGAAGTTGTTGTTGTTGTGGCTGATGCTGCTGCTGTTGTTGCTGCCATGAGTGCGAAGGTCATCGGCTTTGTGAGACCGTTTCCGGGAGCCACCAAGAAGATTGCCAGCAATTTGCTTCTCCCTAGCGGTGTTCAAGAGCGATGCGTCAATCTGGGGTGTGTAAGGGCGTCCACCCGCCACTGCCAACATAATTTGAATGAACCCCGTCAACGGCTGAACATGAATCGGTGACCTCAATAAAATCAATTCGATACTAATTGTGAAAAAGTATAACGACATGTATTGGAGACGGCTAGTCACATTGATTGAAAAGATGGTATTGATTCACCCCCGCCTGCATCATAGTAGACGGATTATGAAACATCCCGAGAAACGAGTTGGGATTAAGCTCCGCGGTCATGAAGCTGCGATCTTCATTCACTCAAGTATTCCTGCTCCAATTAAAACCACATAATATTAGCTTCCCCGGTCTCTAGTGTTCAAAGCAAAAGCACAACGATGAAGAGCTGCAAGAACACCAATCATCAATGGAAGACGATGAATTCGAGAAGAGTAAAGCAAGACCTGTAGCTCTTATGCCTGCCGAACAAAATTAAAAATCCGGGCACCTACTACTTCGGTGGTCATGTTGCTTTTTCCCGTAATACACTGACAGTTCACTCACAAGTTAATGGCCATGATCGCGAGCTCCTCCATACCACTCTCTTCTCTCCGTTTTTTTTACTATTAAAGGGATTCCAATCCATTCCAGACCTCTTTCCTACCACCCTCTAAACAACTCCTTGCAACCATAGTTAACCAGGCTGAATTCTGGTGAGAGGTGGGATGCTGACTAGGTTCGGGGGTTAACAACCCCGGACTGTGTGAATCCTATTGTCCAAACCACCGCTGAAACTACTTCACTGCCTACGTCGTACCTCCGGGTGCGAAGGGGCCCTTAGTCTGGTGAGGCCAGAAGTGGGACTAAAAACTTGATGGAGGCAATAATGAAGGAAAGCATGGTTGAGTAATTTCCTACTGGCAAGAAAAGTAGGTGGTGTTGGATCTTTGCAACACAAGAGTTCGAGCAGTTTTTGAGACATCCAATATGGCACCAACTACTTTGCAGATTGGACATTCTACTTGGCAACTATTGAGCACATTGAGCAAAATATTCAAAAGAAGATACTTAATATCATATATGCAACAAGAATTAATGGATCCCTATCTAGGTTCGAGTCTAGATTGATTGCATGATCATCACTTTTGTAAAATTTGAGGCTTGCTTTGTAAGAAGTTTTAGAGCAGAGATTTGCATATTGTTGAAGATGCAAAATGCGAATAAGAGCATGTTTGTCATGAGCTTTGAAAGCGGCCATCCGTTAAACGTAAACTAAGCAAATAACGATACTTCTCTTATTACTTGTCATAGATTTACCCTTATGCCCTTATGTGCCCAATTAATTTGTCCAGAATAGAAATTTATAAACATGTATTATACAAGATCGACACATGCATAAATAATCTATAGGTACACAATTCTGATTTACTTGTAATATGCAGACATGAAAAAAATTGATTATTTGTCAAAAGCTTGACTCTCTGTACATCTAATCACAAATTAGTACTACTTGCTAATGCTGTCCTTGTTGACTTTGAGCATTGTTAATAATGCTCGGAAGGCAAAGTCTATTGTCTGCAAGAGATCAGCCATACTCTGATTCTAGCTTTGGATTTGCACTCCACAATGTAGTCCAACCATTTTAACTTACATATCAGCAAAATATACTTAGGTATATATGTATAATCTCATTAGAATATAAATCAAAATTACAGCTGTAAGTGGACCACTTACACTGCTAAACGTTATCGACGCTTTTTTGTGGATGGTGTCCCTGAGCCGGGCATATTCATCCGCAGAAACTTCGTAATCGTCCCCAACATGATCTCCGCCCATCATCTCGTACATAATAAAAGCAATTTGGCATCCCTGCTTGTTGGTGCCACATGAATATTGAATGCAAACCGGCCTACCCGTAATTGGGCAACTAAGCGACTCGCTGCAGAAATCCCTCGTTGTCCCTCTGAACAGCAGCATCAATTCGTACGCATGATCCGATGATCGAAGCCCATGTCGACATGGGCCTAACGCTGAGCCCTTCACCACCTTTGCCGCTTGTTCTCCTCATCTTTGAGCCACTGTGGCTGACAAACCCAATTTATCGGTGGATCCCATCTTCTATGAATCAACTCTAACACATTTTGTGGCAGCGGAGGAAGCATTATAACGGTTTCCAACCGTTAACGATGTTTCCATCATAGAAGGAGATCTTTGCCACCCTCCCTGGTTGACCAAAACCCAACAGGGTGGTTGTGGTCGTTGCCTCTTCCTTGAAGGCATCTTTGCTCGTCGTCGTTCACAAAATTGTAATGGATGTTTGCATCGAGGAAATATGAATTGATCAAAAGGAGGCAATTCTAGATGAATCGTTGTGATGAATACTGGATACATATGGCGCTGGTGTTAGAATGAAATCCTACAGGATGTCATAATATTTGCAGATACATCTTCAAAGTTATTCTGGAAGATGATGTATCATAATTATCAGGCTGATCATGTAGCATGATTATTTTGGCATATCATTTACTTTCATATTAAATTTCCAATCTTTGCTCTTATAGAAACTTCGTGATAACAAACTTACATCTAGGGTGTTCTTGTTTCCTGCATCTGCAATTGTGTAATAGATGGATGTGGCTAGATTACATTGATATTTTCACCATAAAGTTTGAAACCAACTTTTTTAGTGTAAAACTCCCTCATTATTATCTCTATCACCCTTGATAATGTTACTATTTTTTTCCAAAATCCGTAGTGTAAATGTGATAATATCAAGTAGGGATGAATTGTATGTGATGGTTGGATGAAGAGATTGTATTTAATAGTTAGTTGGTTGGATGGATTATTTTAATTTTCTACTTATTTTTTTGATAGTATCACATTATGCACAAATCTTCAAAATGTGACATTATCAAATATGTCACACCTTGTTTATATCACTTTATGGTGAAACAGATGGTGTGATATTATCAAGGTTACACTGTACATGGATAGATTGAGACAACAAAAGAAGTAATGTTCATCATCACATTGTATTCTAGCTCTGACAAGTCTAAATTTCCACACAAATGAGTTGAACTAATATCAACCAAAAGATACCATTTTGGAGCGTTCAACAATTATGAATGTATTGGTTCCAAGAAAAATGTGTAAATTTTAAATTTTCTTTTGTTTGAGCACGTCAGTGGCATTGTTTTAAATTCTTTCTTCAACCAAGTACCATTTGCATCAAAACCGCACAACAAGGATCCCAGTATGAAACCCTGATCAGAGCTGCAACATCTTCTATCACCTTCATTTGCCATGAATGGCAGCAGAGATAGTCTTTTAGGAGTGCATCATTTAGGGTGTGCATAGGCTGCGCCCTACCACACTGTCACGCAAAAACACCGCATATTCAAAGGGAGGTCAGCTAATGAGAGTGCATCGTTTAGGGTGTTCAGGTAGATATATAGGGAGAATCTGTAGAAAGATAGACCTCCTTCTCAAAAACTGTCAGTGACGAGAAAGTCATCAGTAATGAGAAAACTCTCAGATGCCTCTCATTCATCCAGTGCGAGTTGACGAAAATCAAAGTGAAATACGATACAAAGATTGTACGTATCTGTATAAAATTACATCATCCATACGATGAATCTTGGATAACAAGACCCAGAATACAGAGCGAAACAGTACGAACTTCTAATACGTACTCCATACGTATAGAATACGTATATCGTATGTACAAAATACTGCAAATAAGTATGATGAGGTAGGTGCGAGCTCCGTTTTTGGACCACGGTCTTCTCTCCAAATAAGGGAATCAAATAAACCATCACGACAAAACCAACGGACAGCACCGCAGTCACCGCGTGGACATGGAGAGCAGTGACCAGCTTGGATAGGCGGATGGCGCCGGCGCCAACCCCTCCCTCAACCCGCCCCAAGCTTTTCAAAGGTTCCCAAATGAGCTAAGGCTAGTTATTGCCGGAGTCCCGTGGGCCGCAAGCATTTGGTTCTTTAAACAAACAACAAGCATTTGGTACTGTATAGGGAGAAAAGATATCAATCATTCTATGACGGAATATGTTTCCGAAAACAAGAGAAGAACATTATATATCTAGATTGAAAGAATTAACATTCATAAGAGCCGCATTGCACATACAAGACTAATAAAAACAAAGGGTGATGAATAACAAAGAAATGCAAATGTTGCAAATTTGTCACTGAAGTAAGGACTCCAAATGCAGATTCACCAGACCAATCAATCCGAATGAAGCACTGACGAGCCTCGGCTGCAAGACTCAGTTAGCAAAAGTTCAAGAATAATGGAAGAGTGGAAATTGTTCAAGGGTCATGGCGCCGGCGCCAGCTAGAGGTTCACGACTACCAATTTGCATCAGCGATGAGTTTGTCGTCCCCCTCCATTCATACAACACAAAGTTTAATATCGCAATGGCAAGTCAGCTGAGACGAATTCTGTTACTATGTCAGTTTTTTCACAGCCTCGTGCCGCAAGTATGCAAGCCCATGCGGCCAGGAAGAAACCCAAAAAAATCTATATTCGTCGCTATTAGTAGCAGTTGACCAGCAAGGTCGATTGAAATTGCTTCATGCCGATACAAGATGAACACTTGTGAAATACAAGCACCAATGGACAAGCACAGGCACAAAACTATCAACAACACACTCAATAAAAAGGACTTACTGCTACGTTATCTACGAGTATGAAGAAATACTAAGAGTGAGATTGGGGTTAGTGAGTGTTAATATTTCACCTCGTGACTGCCTATGTGGGCTCCACAAACCCTGGCTCTGCTCTAGACTCCAAGAACCCTGGCTCTCCTGTAGATTTGAACCAGCCCCAGAGATGTCCTCCCCATTGGAGAGAGGAAAGTCGATGCCGGAAGCCTGCATAATCTCCACCAGCTCAATGGAACACGCAATAGTCCACCGCCACTCCACACCTGGCTCCATTAGGCGTGCGAGGTAATGGAACGCGGGAATGGATGAGGTGGGACCACGGGCACGCTCCACAGCCATAAACCATGGAGAAAGCTCCTCGAGACCATCTGGGATTTGAATTGGCAAAGGGGCTGCGGAGCTACTCTTCCTTCTTGCATTGCCACTCGTCCTCCTCATCACGGCAACTAAACTAGAAGCAGGTGAACTAGAAGCTGTGAAGTAGGATCTGAATTAGAAGCAATTGATACCTCACTCAAATCGCAAGTGAACTAGAAGCAAGTTATCCTCACTAAAATAGCAGGTGAGCTTGAACCAACTAATTCCACATTCTTCTGAAGGATTTGCGACTTCGGAGACCTAGGCCGTGGGAGGACTGCGTATTTGACAGTCCCGAGAGTCTAGGGCTTAAGGAGACTTATGTGGATACGGCCCAACATGTTATTAACCCTCAATATCCAAATCAATGTTCAAATCAGGGTCGAATTTGGTCCAGTCAAGCCTCCATTCACTACATTTACTTCAAATGACCTTTCTGATTTTAGTAGATTATGGACTTTTTTTAAGCCTTTTCAATAAATCATCCCATGCTTCTAAATTCCGAGTACTTTGGGGAATAAAACCATGGACCTAGCTGGTTTTCACTATTCGCAAATTACATATTCTTATGAGCATATATGCAACCAGGTGAAGCAAACTAAGAAAAGGTTTGTTTGTAGTTGCATCTTCGTTTCCGAGGGCAACGATCCGGGTAAAAGGAAAAATACCAAAATTCACGCGAACTGCCAAGGATTAATATTATACGAGCTTTGAAAATCGAAAAACAAATTTGGCGGTGGAGTGGTCTTCTCCTATAACAGCATCACTTGCTCGTAAGGCAGTTGGATGAGGGACTGGATCCCTGGGTGCTAGAAATTCTGCCGGAGGGTGAGCAAGAGTGAGTCGACGGAGTTGATTCTTCGGAGGTTCTGTATGAATAAGACTAAGGAGCCGAGTAACCACCGTCTTGGGAGACATCCAGTACAGTGCGGGAGATGATCCGCGATTGCTCGTGGAGTCCCAATACTAACGACAATACTCTCCGAGGTGGATGCCGGACGCGTCTCCAAGTGACAGCATTTCCTGGTAACATAATTCACCCCAATGAAATCTGTTAGAAAACTAAATAAATTTTCCAAGCAAAGGAACATCTGGAATGATCAGACCATGTGCTTCTATTTGCAGGTGGACCTCAAACAACCAACCAGCGATGCTACTGTGGCAGCGGCGAGCAATGAGCAGTGAGCGGTGAGCAGCCAAAAATCGCGCCGGGGGTCAAAAGTGAGCAGACAAAAAACGCATCGGGGCCAACATTTTTGTGTGCAAAAAACGCACCGGGGACAGCGTTTGACCTATGTCCGTGGAAATTTGTCGATCATGTGTGACATATCACCGTGGAGATTGCGAGGTACCGCCCCCGAATACTGGCAGCGAAAGGAATGTAAAATCCGACAGACGCTCTTAGGCGACCATGAAATGTTGAGGTACCTCAAATGTGCGCAAGTGATTAGCGGCATGGAGATGGTGGAAGAGGACTCTGAAGTTTGGGTTCCGAGTGCGGAAGAGTGCGAAGTAATTCATATCCTCTCAAATTCAGGTGACTATACGATTTAGACTGCAAGGGAAGTGGCTGTGATCGGCACAGCGGAAAGCATGGAGACCTTGATTCCTCCAAGACCAGGCCCATATTCTCAATTTCGAGGAACATTCCAAGGATCGCAAGTCCGTGTTGGAAGCCAAAGATGATGAGACCGATTGTGACAAGGACGTTGAGATGCGCGGCCAATCCATATGCTGGTGCCGTTGGGGACGGAAAGATGTACAGGTCGCAATTGCCCAAGCATTTAGAGCGACCAACAACGCCAACCATATCGGCGACTGATATTGCAATCAGTCTTGAAGAACACCAAGGATGGGAGAGGCTAGACTTTTCTGTTGATGGAGCAGATAATATTGCCGTTGAACAGTAGTAAGGCTAACAAAATATTTAAGTGTAAACTGCATTAGTGGTTGCAGCAGTAGCATCGTCCGACCCTAGGAAATCTAAATGTCGTTATCATGTATCTTAACCAACCTGGGTACAATAAAGAATGACCCCGGGGGGGTCACTTAGAAATTTTTAGCAAACAACGTGCGACATAATATAGGGAGGTATTAATTCATGGTGTCCAAAAATTAGAAAAAACTTGGAGGTAATATAGGGTGTAAAAATCAAGGAATACTCGATTGTAAGTAAGATAGGGTGGTAAATATAGTATCATATTATTTTTAATTTTTTCTAAAATATCCTATAGGATAAAGAAATAATAGAACATTTTTTTTGAGGGAGTTATTGTATTGTTTACATCTGCTCAGATGGATGAGAGAATGAATAAAACGGTCGAATTTTGATGGATGAATAATAAAAAGGGGAAAATTCCCGCCGATACGTTTTCTCACTCCAGGGTTTCCCGCTCCTTGCATTGGCAGATCTGCTTTGCTGCGCAAGAATGATTTTTTAGTGGTTGTAGTGTCTGTTGATAGGGTTTGATGTTGAGTAAATTTGTTGGGTTTCTTTTGAGTCACGAGCAGGCTCGAGGTTTCTTGGTTTAGATCTAGTTTTCGTTCTCTTCAGACTGAATTTCGGGACAGCGGGGATTCCTGGTCTTCCAAGGTTCAGGTTAAAGGTTTGCGGGAGTGTTGTACCTCATGATTTTTTTTGAGGTTCATGGCTGCGCCGAGGGAGAGACACATCAAGCTCTGGACGAAGGATGACGAGGATGCGGAAGCATATCATTTCGGGAAGGTGAAGGTTGGAGACGGTCAATCGTATGCCTCGTTACGGTAGAGGCTCAAGTCTGCGAAGGTGTTGGACTGGCCTTACGAATTCTGGGATGTTGAGGACAATTGCAGGATTCGGCAGAAAATCGAGACATTGAACGACATAGCGGAGGAGGTGTACGTGATACCTGCAAGTGATGGTAACCCTACTCCAGCCAAGCGGAAGAGGTTGGAGGCAGAAACTCGTGAATGATTGGAGCCTGTGGTAGAGTCGATGTTGCATGTTGTTTTGGTATCGTTGTCCCTCCGGGCCCTCACTTTCCTTGTTGCAGCAGTAGCGTAGTTCTGTACTTGCTTTGAAGTGTCGGTAGGTTTTATGTCTTAAAGCTCGTTCCTGCTCTTGCATTCGATAGATATATCGTTGTTTCCACATTGCAGTTTTGTAAATGTGACTTGTATGTATGATCCGCACTGTTGGTATTCTGGTTATTGGTTCTTTTTGGGGTTTAAAGTTGTTTGTAGTTTTCTGTCTTTAATTCCCAGATTTGACTTTTTTATTTACTTTAATTCATTACAATAAATTAAGGGCCTCGAAAATTAGTTCCCACCATCAATTATAACTAATGATGTGGACCCTGAAAATATGTAAAATTAGGAAATTAGGTAATGCGAGGGTGCATTTAATTAGTCTAGGCTAGCTAAATACCCCCTATTTAATTCCCCTCAGCCGCACGTGATGTCATAACCTCCCTAAGAGTCACCCCCCCCCCCGAGAGAATGACATGGGGGACGAGAAAATCTTTCAATTTTGGCATTTCAATTTTACTCGATCTAATGTGATGTTTCACCTCCATTCTGGGTACAATTAAGATCCGTAACAAGGACGTTGTGCAAAGGGCGGCCGGCGTTATGAACTTATATATTAATTATGAAATCTTAAGTTACCGTGACGTAATTCTACAATTCCAATGGTAATTCTGAACGGGTGGGCACCTTCGATATTGTTGGCAAGACTAAACCCACTGTAGAATCCGTCAGCCACATACAGGGGAATGGTCGGGGTGGAGTACTAGGGTACTAGGGTGAAGGGAAGGAAGACGGAGTGTCATGGGACTCTGACGGCCGGGCTACTGCATCATCTAGAGCCGGTGGTACCTGAATATAGTGAGATAGAAAATGAAAATAGTTTGTGGGACAGTTTAGGGACAAAGAACTCAACATACACAGCCACTTGGTTTGTGAAACGGGGCTTGATGATGCACAGTTTGATGTCAATTTGGTTCAAGAATTAAAGTGTAGTGGTTCAAACAATGTGCAAATGTAAGCTTGGCAAAGATAGACTGATATCAAAGTGATTACATATGTATTAAAGGAGCAAGTTAAAAGTAGTACAACGATTATACCTTGTTACAAAACTGCGACTATATCACGATGACTCCTAACTTCTCCCGTATTCAAAAACGATTGCACTGGTCCGATTTCCGTAGGGTAAGACTAGGCCGGGTTGAAGGTCTGTCGCCATGGCATGGCACACTCTCTACTTACGGGTGCGCAAAATTCACCGAGTGTACCACTAGTCTCAAAAGAGAAGTTTCTAAGAGCTGTCAAAATAGATGTCAAACGGGAACTTCCTTCGCCACCTCCGATAGAGACTGCAGACTTGGACCTATCACAGAAGTATCACAAATCCATCTTTCGCCATTTTGTTCCCATAGAGAAATCATGCGCAGCGTAGGGCACTGCGTGGAAGGGTTGTCAACAACATTAAGAACCTGCAGCCCGAATACGCTTCCTAGCGGTACGTGTCCCGCCAGAAATCGACTCTGAGAAACGTGACTGGGTTGGGTGGGGAGGGCTGCGCAAAATACAACGTCACGCTCTTGCCGTCTGAGAAGAACCCCAATTGACTCAGTCGATGGAAGGTTGTGGACTCACTCGGAGGAATATGAGATGTCATGATTCCTCCGGAAGGTGCTTCCTGAAAGCCTTAGCCAGGTACCCAGACGAAAAGCATGATGCACCTCATCACCTTTGGAGCGTCAACGGAATGGAGAAGTTGATCATCATAGACCACACTGCAGGTAAACACTTTCAAAAGCCACGTCTTAAAATTCTGAGACCAATCCTCTGCGCACTGGTAGAGTGAGAACTCAATCTTGGCCTGGGCGGAGGGTTTGCGAAATACAATATTTCCGATCTGCGGATCCATCATGGAGCTGGTGTCTAACATAATTTGCGATTTACGGCCTAGGCTAAAATAGATTGGTTTCATCGCGAGGTCCATTCGCATGAGGCAATGATTATGCAATCTCCACTAACCTCATATATAGACATCATCCCACAAGCAATCACAGAACGCCGGAATCAGCAATGAAACATTGGTAATTGAATACAGCTTTATCGATTGTGGTGTATCCTACTCTCACAAATTCGGCGGCAGTCTGGCAGGATTCAGGTGAGTTAACCGAGATTTTTTGAACTCTGGTAATGAAGAAAGCGTGCATTTCGATGACGTCCAAAACATTATCTAATCATCATTTAGAATACAATACATGTATCTCTCTTAATGGAGCAAACGGGATGTTTATGTAACGAGATATATACCTGCCAAAAATCCGGCAGTAGGATCCCTGCAATATTGTGTCAACATGAATATTTACCAGACTTACATTACTGAGACGTCATTCTGTTACCCGTAGGGTAGTTCTCTGAAATGGAATACGGTGGAAGGGCGCCACCCTTGGTTTTGGTTCGGACCTAGAACGTAGTGCCGGATTCGTCAGATGATTTCGGGGAGGGACTTGAGCCAAGGTACCGTGCCGCGGGAGGGGAACGAAGTGGACGCAAAAATCCGTCAGCCGGGTTTGCGATGGGGCCGTGATGAGGAGGACCCGGCCCAGTATCATAATTCTTCATTTTGCCGCGACGACAACGTTTTTCCGGATGAGAATTGCGACGGCGTTTGGATGGATGCAACGGTCAGATAGCAGAGAAGTGAGAGCATGTGAATTTTATGTCTTGGGTGTGATTGGGTACCATTGATGATAAGAAATTTTAGAATCGTTGGCGCATAAAGTAGATCAATTTTTTGGAAAAACTTAGAACATTTATAGAAATAAATACAAATATACAAAAATGTCTGGAACGAACCGTATACTAAACGATGCTCATGTCAACACATGATCCGAATATCCGACATGAATACTAGCAATTTTGCCACCGCTTTGATCTGTGACGTAATAGGAATAAAAATGTCACCAAGTTTGTAGCGAGCGCCCTAGGATGAAGGCAGGGGAAAAAGACACATCAGCGGCAAACCTAAACATTGATAAGCGAAAGAAAGCCACTCTGAAAATAGCCTTGACCTCGTTAAAGCTGAGGCTTGGAGCATGGATGTAGGAGTCCTGGTGAATATCAAGGTTGTATATAGCATTGAAGATGTAATAGAGATGCTTGCAAGGCACCTAGGGAGGTCGTTTTCCCCGCGACTTGATGGACATTTCCTTGAAGTTGGGGCAGGTGCAGGCGGGCTCCGGGCCAATTGTTATTTTGTAGACGTTAGACTCCGATACGGTCTCGGAGATGACGCTGATGATGCACCCAAAACCAGGGTTAGGTATGAGTGTGATTGGTTGGATTGGAATGGTGAGTAGAGTAGATGAGGCCCAGTTGTTCTCGTGCTCTGTTCGTGGCACCCGGTTACAGCGCCAAATCTTGAATCCTCCTCGCACCGTGGGATATATTCCTGGAGCTGGGGGTACACTCCACTGCGAGAGGTCAAACCTTGGCCGCTGTGGGAGAGATGCACCGTCATGGAAAACTTGGTGAGAGGGTAATTCTTGGCGTTGAGGGAGTCTAAAACCGGCTGCCTCGAGGTCAAGTATCTCCCTCTTTGAAAGGCGAGAGCCACGCTTGACGGGCCAGATAAGCGGGGGAGGGGCCATGCTCGAGACCCTGTTCCGCTTAGTACCCATGACGCATCTCTGGATGTCGTCGTTACAGAAGCAGAACTACATCCATTTTTGCTGATCCTTCCTGACGTCGGTGAAGATGCCCCAGTAGCATGGCACAATTGTAGCCTTCTTTCCCCGTATGAGCCTCGCGGTGCACTTCTTATTAGTCCTCGCCTGTTGAGCAAAACATGCCTTCGCCGATCCCTTTGGAAGCCTGACAAGGTGTCACATACTCTCTTCCACATCCGTCTCCTCCACAGTGGTTACATGATGACGACTCCTGTTCTCGTCCGGGCTTGAGACTGGCGATGGGGGTGCCGCTTGGACCCTCGATGGAGGTGAATCCTCTAGTTCAAGATGAGGCTCCTTGCGTTCTCGCGTATTCCTTGTGCTCAGACAAGGTTGAGAAAAATTTACCTTGTCCGGCCTGTGGGAGTCATATTCGGATCCGAACGGTTGATTCAGCTTCCGTTTTGTGGACCCAAAGAGCTCCTTGCCTTCGCGATGTGGCTCACGGGAGAGCAATTGTGGAGCGTCATGAAAGTGTTCAGTGGCATCCGCAAGGCGCTTGGGTATCCCTGATTTTTGAGCTCGCCGTAAACGGAGTTCGGCTTTGCAAGGTCCCTAACCCGGGGTCTCACCTCGTAGGTAGGCGCTATAGTTAGTGCATTGCATGAAACCCCTGACATAATCGTCCACCGTGGCAAAGTAGATGTTGTCGCCATGATTGCCCGACATCTGAAGCCATATATTGTGCACAGTCTCCGAGAGGTTGCAAGAGGGCATCTCGTCCTTCTCGGCGTCCGTAAGGTCCTGCAATCAAAGAAATTGCTCATTCAATCAATTCTTCGTCAAATAAGTGTATTAAGTGACTGAATAAAAAAAGAGATGTTGTACTCACTAATTGCATGAAGCCTCCCCACTGTCGATATCTAAAGTGCCAAAGTACGAGCCAAAGTTTGAGGTCACGTAGACCGGAGGCAATAGTAGCGTCTGAGAAGGTCCACCATGCTCGGATCGCGTGGAAACGATTGTCAGCTTCTTCCATGTTCTTTGCATCACGATACTGCTTGCAAAGCACGTAATGCTGCCTCTGCAAATCTGATCCAATGATGTGAGCCTCAGTGTGCTTCCTAAGTGAGGTTGCCCAATGAAATTGGCACGTACGCTCACTGTCTGGCATTGGAACCGTCGCGTCGCTACTTCCATAGATCTTCCGCACACAGTTCCAGTTGGCCTGGGCGCTGTCCACCATGAAGCCCTTGAAGTTGACTTCGTCATAGCCATGTTTTGCCATAATTTCGTTCAGAAACTGCCACATCATGGTCAGGGCCCTCACGTCTTCTGACTGCATATCACAAATGGCGATAGTCATGACCCGGCAATGCTGAGAGTCATAGACATGACATGCCATGGTTGTCCAACCCTTTGTGCGCTTGACGTGATCAAACATAATCCACGAATCCTGGAGATCCCCGCCAGGTGCATTCGCTTTACAAGGTCCACTCCCGACCCGGGACCTTTCTCGGACATCTTAAAGACAAAAACCTTGTCCCCTTCGGAACCCTGCCCGGTAAATTTATTGTCGTGAATAAACTCCCACTTGCTGCAGCCTCGCAAGGCAGCAATGTCGTCTATAATGCCCAGGTTACCGATCCCCATGAAGTTCGTCACGGCGTTTTTAAGCCCGGGCTTGCTGAGTGTATAATACTTCTTGAACACCTCATCCAACTCTTTGTCCAAAAGAATGGTCCACTTCTCCCCCGGTGCTGTTAGGAGGTACTCACTCAGAAAATCCTTACTCGCCTGTAGAGCGATGGCCGATGTCTTGGCGAACGGATTATTTTGCATATGCGACTCGAGTAGGTTGAGAACCTTCTGCTTGGTCTCCCTACAGTCAACGTATCCAACAGGATGGTAATGTGTGCCGATATGGATACACGCACGGCACATCGCAGGATTCCCGAGCACATAGTACATCCTTGCAAGGCACGTGGCGATGCATTCCGGGGGATATCTGCAGACTTTGCATACAAGTGTGGACTTTGGAGGAGGATCACAACCAACGACAAACGGGGTAAATGTGACACCGACCCACTTAGACTCGTTCACCTCCATCTTGCGTTTGTCTCCTCGAAGCAAGAAGTCGCACTTCTCATTCTGGCATTTCAAATGACCTGCACATACAGAATATCTGAAAGTTAGTCCTTGGTCGTTTGTGATGTTGGTCGTCATGGTCTTGCACCATGGATGTGCGTCGTACTTCTTATCCATCCCAGCCATGGACTTTGCGCTCGCTGTAGTGCCGCGATCAGGGATTGGTGGAAGCTCGAAGAGCACGTCCTTGTTAAACTCGGTCGGCAGAAATGGCACCCGATCCCTCTGAAGTGCTCTAAAGTCCAACCTCGACAATGCATTCCTCGCTCCGGGTTTGGAAAAAAGACGCATAAGGCCGGGGATCACACTGAAGCTACCCGATACTGGTTTCTGCGAAGAACTAGGCTCGGCTTGGGACGGCGTAATGAAATCATCTGCCTCTGACTCACTTAGCACATGAATGCGTTGAGCTACGGGTTGTTTGACAGGAGGATTTGGCTCGGTTCCAACATCGACAGTCGATGTCATGGATCGGCCCGGTGTTAATATCTCAGTGGATGCAGCCCAACGATCCGCAGTGAGTCCCCTCACGACATATCTTCTGGCATCAAGAAGCCACTCCCTACCATCCTTAGTTCTAATCGGCATCTGATATACAGTTTGAATCAATTCGCCGTCGTTGTTGACAATTTCTTCCTTAAGATGGACACACTCAAGAACAAGGTTGTATCTCACGCTCAACAAGCTAGCGGTAATCGACCCTACACCCTCCGAATTACATGGGACACAGAATGGAACATCGTGACCTTCAGCACGTATACGAGCCATCTCCACGGGTATGATGTACAGAGAGTGGAAGAGCGGAAGTGAAGCAGGAAGGCTGTTGCTTTGGGTGGTTTAAGAGTTTTGTAACCAAGTAGGAGATAGCTCACCATTGCAGCGTGGTTCAAGACCAATATTATGTCCTAGAATATTGTTGAACAGTTTTGGTTGGGGGCACACAATCAGCATTAATGACTGACAGATTCAAAAATAAATCGTCTATTAGAAGGAACCGTCATGGCAAAGCCTATGACGCCCTATGGAACCTCAATTAATAGGCAAACTCAGAGCTCGGTGGAGTACATTTATCCTTAGTGCATCACACATTGGCCTTAGTCATTTTCATGGTAGCACGGTTGAGGTTCATTTCTCTCTCAATGCATCAAGGATTTGATAAGACTATGAGCTGGTTTTGTCTTTGAAGTAAGTTTTACGTTCACCGTCACAGATGCCCAAGTCACATCGGAGTGGGGGGTTAGGCTCCCCCACTGAAGAAACCCAGGAGAGATCAGGGAAGAAGCACAGAAAGAGTAAGACAGGGTTGCGGTTGACGGACAGGATGTATCAGAGTGAGAGCAAGAGTCAAAGCAAGGTTGTTTGTTCAGTAAGCTCGATTCTCCGAGACTCGAGATCCAAGATTGAGGGGTGTCCGAGCGTCAACACTGGAGAATCGGCCACGAAAGTTAGCAGCAATCACTTCGTCGACGGACAAATGACGGTGGCCGTCTCAAGGAGGATGTTGAGCGATCTACACGCCAGTTCCATTCTTCAGCCGCGACATTCTGATGTAAGCTTGTTAGCACAATGTCTTGGTACGTTCTAGACCGAGCTCTAGCATCATGATTGATCAGCGAGATTTTTGCTAGCCAGTGACAGGTCGGAATCAAGTACTCGTAGGACTGGTTTGCGGCTTCAAAATAGTGAGTGGTGTCATTGTCATGATAATTGTTTATGGTTTAATAGTTTGCCGTCGCAATTTTCATGGTATGCTGGGCGTAGAGGAGGGAGTGGTTGTAGTCATCATCCTTTTCGAATTGAAGCCGGCCGCGGTGTGTTGTGATGGCTTATGAGGGTTTTAAAAGTTTGTAGGTTCTTGGCATGCATCACAGTCATTGTCATACTTAACTTTGGGTAGGAAGTTGGTGCGGTCATCATTGTAGTTAGCTGTAGAAATTGATGGTTGTCGCGGTTAGGGTAGAGTGGGGGCCGCCACGAGCTGGAAGTGTGGCTTAGAAGCAAATCGTGGCAAGGGTGTGAGCAAGAAGTGTGACTTAGAAGCCACTCGAGGCAAGGGAGTGAGCACGCATAAATTGACAGACGGGGAGCCTTCCTCTTCAGTTTCCTGAGGGTTGTGGTGTTGGAGGTCAGAGATGCATGGAGGGGGTTTGGAGTGAGGTTCTTTGGTTGGGTGAGGGTATGCTGAAATGTTGTAAGTAGAGGTTTTGAGAGGGTCTGAGAGGGGCGGCTTCAGAGCACATCTCCGTTTGGTTTACCGTTGCAAAGTTTAGGTGGATAGTGCGAGGTCTGAATTATCGTGGCCAAAAAGGGTTTGTGGGTGTCAAGTGCGGCGTTTGTTCAAGGCTTTTATCATTGGGAGTGCACAACAACTAGTGACGGATTGCCGTATAATACGCATTACATCTGTAAGTGTTGCTTAGGGTTTTTGAGACTTTTTAGGGTTAATGATGTTATGCTTCGCATTTGGGTTTATCTATTGTGCTCTGAAATGTGGCCTTCTCTTGACTTGCAAGTGCCGTGCCTCTTCCTTGCAGGGCGCGATGAGCATTTCCCACGATATGATGGACGCGGCCACAGAGGCAGTGAAGAGCGTACTAGAGGATATTCCGAGAGGTAACTTCATGAACGAGGAAATGGGTAGTTCGCAACCTCTCATCCGTAATGGCAGGCCTACTTCACAAGTGAACATTATGGGCTCCTTGCACGAAGGGGATGATGAAGTGGGCGAGGCGAGGGACTCGCGCGAGTAGCAGGAGAAGGGCTCGCGTGAGCAGCAGGAGGAGGGCTCGCGTGAGCAGCAGGAGGAGGGCTCGCGTGAGCAGCAGGAAGAGGGCTCACGTGAGCAGCCGGAGGAGGACTAGTTTCAGCAAGAACCTAGCAAGGACAAGGACAGCAAGGAGGATGACGACCAGACCGAGGATCAGACCCAAGTTGGTGATGGCGAAGTTGGCGCTGATACTCTTTGAGCCTTGGTGGACAGGTGCAAGAGATTGAACCTCCTCGAAAGCCTGTGAATGTTCGGCAAGCATTCCGTCAATTCAGAGAAGAGTTGAAACCGGACCCATACGCTGCTTTACTCAGGATGCGCCGCAAACCTCACCAGTATTCAAGGATCAAGATTCCCTTATGCCGGTTAATCCCATGTGATTTCGTGCGTCCAGCAATGCAGAGTGATGTACAAAAGTTACAAGCTGAGTTCTTCAACGGCATTAGACCCGGGTCTGGGGCATTTTATGTTGCACATACATCGCACATGGGGGACGTCGTAAGTGTCACCGAAGAGATGAAGTCAGGATGGTGTAACGTTTGGAAGGTGTTGAACGCTGCGTTCGAGGATGAGATCAGGCAGCACAAAAGATCTTACAGGGAAGATGTTTTATGTCTTTGATAGTAACCACCGCACAAGGGTATGGCGGGAGTTCATTGAAGTGGAATACCCAGATGATCTTGAATGGGCTAAAGCAAACAGAAGGCCGGACTGTATTCTGCTCGATGTGAAGGGAAGCCGTGAAGCTCTAGTGACAGCAATGCATGCCATCAACAAGTAAGTCATGAACTATGCAAGATTATTGTCTTTTCTTCGGATGTTGATGTTGGTTTAAGTGACATAGAAATTTATAACCTTTGATTTAAAAAAACTATGTGTTGTATTCGAGTCAGGGCCAATGAGGATGCGTACGTCAAAGAAAGACTGCCGCACACTCTACATAAGATACAGACGTACGGGCAGATGTCTGTGGAGGAGCTGGAAAGGAGTGGAATTTTAACGCCGGATCTTCTGGCGCGCACGAAGAGTTCAACTAAGAAGTCGTGGCACACGATGCCTCAAGAAGTATTTGTGACGTTTTTACACAGCGTAAGTGTTATAAGAAATCAGTGTTGTCAATTTGTAATTGGATGATTCAAGTCCCAAGATGTTAATGGCACGTGGACTGTAACAGGCTATATTGGCTCAAGTCGCAGAGGAGGCTTCTCAAATTCTGATTAACAAGCACCCTGGTGATGACTCATGGCACGAGATGAGGGCCGCGGTGGACAAGGCTGTGAAGGAGGCGAAGGACAGATTGCAAACAAAGTTCAACAGGGAGCAGGCCGTTGCGAATCCATGCCATGGCCGAGCATTTCAACAGGAGGTAAATACTTTGGAATTGGTCAATCGGATTTTTCTCTGAATCTTAGGACGTTCAATTTCCGAGGGGATGTGCCTAAATTGCTCGCGAAAATGATCTGTCGGATTTTTATGGGAAATTTCGGACGTTCAATTTCAGAGGGGATGCGTTAATTTAGGTCGTAAGAATGATCGGTCAAATTTTTATGAGAAATTTTGGACGTTCCATTTCCGAGGGGATGTGTTAATTTTGGTCGTAAGAATGATCTGTCAAATTTTTATGAGAAATTTTGGACGTTCCATTTCTGAGGGGATGTGCCCATTGAGCTCGCGGAAATGATCTGTCGGATTTTTATGAGAAATTTTGGACGTTCAATTTCCGAGGGGATGTGCCAAAATTGCTCGCGGAAATGATCTGTCGCATTTTTATGAGAAATTTTGGACGTTCAATTTCCGAGGGGATGTGCCAATTTTGCTCGCGGAAATTTTCAAAAAAATCCGACAGATCGATTTAAAACTCTCAAGGTAGCAAGGTACCACAGAGATTTTACATAAATTTTGATGATTTGAATCAAGAATTTGCTCTTTGATGTGTTTTTTGGATAATTTAAAGGAAAATTTGCCTCAGAATGCGTAAAATACCTAAGTACCCTGGAATGTTTGAGTCGAGAAATCATCTTTGAAATCCGACAGATGGTTTTTCTATGTCCATTTACCTAGATACTCTGGGAAACTAGTCACTAGAAATCATCTCTGAAATGCGACAGATGATTTTAATGTGTCGATTTCCGCACGGTACACTGTCAAGTTGGAGAATTTAAACTAGCTCTGAAATCCGGCAGATGGTTTTGTTTGTGTCAAATTACCTTGGTACTCTGAAAAGTAAGACAGATGAAATAATCTCTGAAATTAGACACTTGATTTCTATGTGGCTATTTCATCAAGGTACGTTGGGAAATTAGATATCGTAAACAATCCAAAAATTCCGACAGATGGTTTTTTTGTTTTAATCTACCTAGATACCTTGGAAAAATAGACACATGAAATAATCTAAGAAGTCCGACAGACGATTTTGATGTGTTGATTTCCGCAAGGTACCTTGTCAAGTTGGAGATCTAAAATCATCTCTGAAATTGGACAGAGAATTATTTTGTGTTTTTCTACCTAGGTATTGTGGACTATAAGACACAAGAAATATTCTCTAAAATCCAAAAGATGATTTCTATGTGTCGATTACCCCAAGGTACCTCAGAAACTTGGCGTTGAGAAATCATCCATCATATCCGATAGATGAAATCTATACCGTATTCTTGACATGGTACTGTGTTGCATTCGTATGACAGATCAGCTGTTGGATCCTTTAGCGGTTTACTAACACACTTTTTATGAAAGAAAATGATGATTTTACATAGATAGTTAATGCTCTGTTATGAGGAAATTTGGTATTCAATGCAATGATGTCTCTCGGGTTCTAATCTTCACTAGTCTGATTACTTGGGAAGTGGTCCATCTGACCTTAAATGCTATTGATTTTCAGATCAAAAAACATTATGATCGGCACCAAACCAAGGTTGAGATGGTCATCGATAAGCTCCAGGCAATTGCAACAGCTGAGGTTTCGGCAAAAACGAAAGCAAAATGGCTGAGGTGGTGGAATGGGTCGGCGAGTTCAAGGAAAACATTGAAGTTTCCACCATCACCTTGCTCAATTGAAGTGCTTAACCCCTAGCTTACAAAAGCTGCATTTTGGGCAAACGTAAGTGTATTTGATGATCTCTAGAACTTTGGGTTGTTACACTCTTTCGAGGTTACAGCCGATGGCGTTATTTTTATCTCACTCTTAATTTGATGGTTTTGTTTCAGTTGGAAGATGAAGTAGAGAAAGAGTGCCTCAACTGGTTGGCAACCAGTTCTGATGCAGAGGAAGACATTAACGCGAAGCGCACTCCAATGGTCGAGTACATCGAGAAGTGGCGTGTGCTTCTATGGGAGAAGGCATACTTGTTGTTCTTCACTGGAGCTAATGTGTATTCTAAGTCGCAACCATTCAATTCCCAACCAGGGACTGATATGGCTTGGAAGCGATGTCTGTATCGGTACTTTAAGCGGGAGCTCATCCCGGCTGGTGTAGTAAAGAGTATACCACCTCCTTGGTTCAGCTGGACGGAGACATCGAATTCGGAGTTCATCTTCACTACTAACCAGCGGAAGATGTTCAATTTGAACCATTTGATTGAGTGCTGCTGGTATATCGAGTGCCCAAAGTCATTTGTAACTGCTGAGGAGAAGGCTATTAGGGAGATGTTTACCAAGAGGAGAGATGGGGATGACGACGCCCATGATATTTCAGACGAAGCTCTTCCTGCTCAGGATGCTGAGCCAGAACAGGATATATGCTGAGCCTGATCCTGGACGGACCGGACAATAGGTGGGACAACACGATCCGGGGCAAGCCCACGCTGTGGAGTGCGGAACGGTGGGCGGAAACTTACAACTTCGAGCAGAACGGACTCCTTTGGGCAACCCGGACGGATAAGTACGTACAGGATAGGTTTTACGAGAAGATCCATAAGAATAACGGATACGTGACAGACGCCTGCAAGGATAGGAGACAGAGACAGGTCTTAGCCTTCCTCGTTCCGATCCTGTACCCGCTGAAACCGGAACAGGTCACCATTACGGTCGGGAACACCATCTTTGGAGCGTACACGGGGGAGCGTCCGGTGAATTGGGCCGCGCTCATAGCGGAAACCGTGCAGAAGATGGTGCCATCGATTGGAAAGAAGCCGACCCCAATCACCCCTTTTCTCTACCACCTTTACCACTCGTATGGTTTGCTGAGGGATAAGGAGGAGGAGGATTATACGACGGCCAAGAACTTCCTCATCTTTCAGGAGATTCCGCCAGGGATGGATGTCGAACCACACGGCGAAACCTCGGATACAGCGTCCACGGAACGGGATGATGATACGGCGATCATTCCAAATCCGGGCGCTACGAAGGCCCACTCCACATCACGATTGGAACGCGCTACGTCGCAGCACGCGGAGCCCTCCACGGCCCGGGAAGATGCGGAACGGAGGGAGGTCAGTTCCGAGCGGGGATTTCCGGTTGAACTATTCTGGGGAATTCAGGAGGAAACTCATCGGGCGCAGGCCTCTTACGATCGGATCGAGACGCTGTTCCGGAGAGTCTGCACGTCTCTTGGGGGCTATTTACCGGAGGAGGTGATCCGAGAGGTGGAGCTGTTGAAGGACGCCTCGAAACTTCGGAGTGAGAAGAAGCAGCTGGAGCTTCAGTTGCAGGAACTTACGAGGGAACTGGCGACGAAGAGCGAGGAGATCCGGAAGTTCCATGCCGAGCAGGAGGAGACCTTGGGCGAGCTTCGGAAGTTGGTAGGGAATCCGGGTGCTATAGTCAACAAGGCCCGGTTGTTTGACAAGAATGTGTTGCAGCCTGCAGATTTGGAGAACAAGCAGAAGATCATCACGATCCTCTCCAAATGCGAGCACTCGATGAACCAAATTCTGAAGAAGGTTCGGCACCTGCTCAATCCGGGAGTCGGAAGTCCCAGCGTCGGAACCATTTGTCGGAACCATCCGTTTCTTGGATCCCCCTCTCGGACCGTTGTAGGGGAATCTCATGGGGTAGCGTTCCGGACCCCAATAGAGCGCAACCTCCAGCTTGAGGAGCAGATGACGGTCGACGCGGATATCTTCAAACCGGTCCGGACGATCGCGGATATGATCCGGGAACACCAAGGACAGGTGGCGTCACCCGGAGCCTGCACGGTTCAGCAAGGCTGCGCGATCCCCACCGGTCAGGCGGAGGTGACAGGGACTACAGTCACCGTTAGACGATCCGAGGAGCGGACGGTTACGGAAGAGGAAACTCGGCCCGTGCTGCCGGTTGTTCTCCCAACACTCGGATCGTCGGTATTCATGCCGGCTTACCAAGGGGAGGTAGCAGGAGCGGAATGGGGAAGGGCCATTTCACCAACCGGACGGACCCGGGTGACTCAAGAGGGGGCATGGTTGTCATAATGGACCGACCGTCCGTTAGTCCGTTAGTCCGTCATGGTGACAAGACAGACCCCCGTGTCCGTCACATAAGGGCGTTGACCAGTTGACTCACGGTAAGGGTAAAACGAATTTACCTAGCGCTGAATTAGTGCGGGCGCGAGCTCGATTACGGGCGCGAGCGGGTGGGCGCGAGCAGGACGACGGGCGCGAGCGTCCGCGCGAACGCGATGTCACCGGCGCGCGCTGGAGTGCGCGAGAGCGAGGGCGCGTGCATCGTTCCGGCCGCGCGCGTGCGCCTGCGAACGGGCGCGAGCGTCGCTGCGGGCGCGATCCAGTTGACGGTCGCGAGCACACTTATCGGGCGCGGTCATGTGAGCGCGAGCCTGGATCGGACGCGTGCATTCGGGCGAGTGCGCTGCATCGGGCGCCGGCGGTCGGGCGCGAGCGCTGCAGGTTAGTAGGGAAAGAGCGACATCGGGCAAAATCACAAGAGAGGGCATGTATTTCAGAAGAGGGCAATTGGGAAGTGCAATGTTTATTGAAAAGTTTTGCAAAATTGTGGCAGTAAACCACTTACAAAAAATGTCCCCTGTTATGGAGAACTGAGAATATCACATTGTTGTCACTACTTGCCTACTTCTAAATATGTTTGCGATAACAACACTCTGGGATTTGGAAATTGTACGAAGGGGCTGTTAGAGTAGCGTGGACCAAACGCAAAGTGGAGCGGCTCTTGGGATCGGGATTTGTGAGCTCCTTCAACGCCACCGCAAATCTAGCCTTCCCCGCTGTATCCTTGAAAAGGTCGAAGTCGTCCTCGTCCTTCCAAATCATATTTGCTACCACTCCAACCGAGTACGCATCGGCAGCCTGCGTATATAGATGTCTCCTCCTTACAGTTTCATAAGAGGTCTCCGAATTTGGCTTACCATAAGTGTACCACAACTCCGGAGCCACAAAACTACCACGTTCCTTGAAGGCTTCCGTACGCGCCTCATCACTTGGGTAACCGTACCTTGAAGGAGTTGTCTCACACACCCGACTTGCAAGGCCCCAGTCGCATACTCCAATGTAAACCTCGCTCACTTTATCCTCTGGGAAGTGAAGCAAGACATTTCCCGGGGAGATGTCATTATGCTGCAAATACCCCTTATGGACCCGGTCCATAATACAGATGAGTGCCCAAGCTAGCTTGGCCCTATGGGTGCGGAAGGCCTTAACACGGTCACGTGTTTCCATGGGCATATCGATCTGCTTGTGGATGTTACGGTTCTGAGTACCCTCACCGATATTTGAATTGAACTTGTGCAGAAAATTCTGCAGGCAATCCCCATTCCACCAAAGCGTGTAGGCTTCCATCGTCCAGTCATTGACCGCAAAAAACTTAATAACGCCGGGATGGTCAATTCTGCAAACCATGGCTTCTATTGATGTCTCGTGCCGCTTCTGGGTCTCGTCAGGAGCCTTGGACGTCTTCCCCGCAAAGACACAAGTCTCAGGTATGGTTTGCATGCCAACAATACGTAATTTTCGGACTTTACCATAACCGCCTTCCTTTGTGCCTGACAGCGGAACCAACTTGACCCCTCTCGGAACTCCAACCACTGCTCCCCACAAGTACTTCTCCATTGCGCTTTTCAGTCCAGCTTCAAGCCATGGCCTCGCCCTCGTCTTATTATTCGAGAATCTCGCGCACGAATCCTGGACATATTTGAGCTTCTCTATCTCCTCCTTCTGCGCCCGCGAGTAGCCCTCCTTTGGCTTCTTATTGACACACTCAAAGACATGCACAATGTTCGTAGTGTTTGTTGTTATTTGTTGCTCCATCCACTTAGGGAAATGAAAGTAATGAATACAATCATTATATCTCTCGGAAAGGTCCAGCTTCTTCCACAAATACTCTTCCAAATGGGTCTTCAAGTCCTTAATTCCGGTCTCCCCCTTCTCAACGTACGTACGGGTAATCATCTCCCGTTTCCGACATCCGTACCACTCCAATGCTAGCTCTCTAACGAATTCCTGGTACCGAGGAGGTGGGTAGTCCGGGTCCCTCTCACTCGCCGACTTCCGGTTCTTCTTTCCCGATGAGCTTGATGACGGGTTTGAGCCTGTAACGGTCGGTGCTGTGGAGGTTGCCATCACATCCTCTACAGGAGCATCAAGATCTACGTAGGCAGGGCGTTTCCCGGATCCGCGAGAGACCGACATAGTTGGAATAATGAAATGGACACACAATAAAAAAAAACAAAAGATCCCCCCCACCCAATCTGGTTGCTCCCACTTCCTGCAGTTCCAAGCAGAGCACGTGGAGTCACGGGCTAGGACAAGGAGCCACCTGGAAGAGGAGACTTTGAAAAGTAGAAAATAAGGGTTAAGGGGCGCCTTTTATGCTCCCCTCGGCTGTTCGCGCCCGTAAGCGCGTACACGCGCGCGCACAGGGCCTCCACACGCGCCCGTCCGCATGCGCCCGTCTGCACACGCGCGTCCACCGCGTTCGCGCGGGGGACTGCCCGCGCCCGTGCCCGCGTGTGCGCGCCCGTGCCCACGTGCGCGCCCGTCAGCCCACATCGGGCGCGCCCGACGCCGCAGGCGCCCGTGCCCGCGTGCTCGCGCCCGTACCCCTGCTCGCGCCAATTATCTGTACGCGCGAGCACGCTGTACGCCCCCGTGACCGTGCACGCGCCTGTCCCCGCGCACGCGCCCGACACCGTGCACTCGCCCGCCTTCCTGTACGCGCCCGTTCCAGTGCACGCGCCCGGATATGCAGCGTTACATACACTGTACAGGTTCGGTTACGGTATACTCGTATATTGAACAGAATACCAAAAAAATTCACTGCGAAATTACTCAATGGAGATATATTAACCGCATTTAGCGCACATAAATTAATACAGAGCACAACCATACAATTCCTTCGAGTGTGAGATAATGAACTAGGTTGACTCTAAGTAACAGTATAAGCCTACGTAATAAGAAGGTGCTACCAAAAAAAAAAAAAAAACATTAAGAATAACATAGTATTTTTTTTGGTTTTTAGCCGGTAGATTGTATGTTTAGATTTACTGCTACTTCATGCGCTAAAAAGGTGACCACAGTCTAGACTCTCCTTGCTTTGCGGGGCTTCTTCTTGCGTGAAGATTGTCTTTTCCGAGCCACAGTGGGCCCCAATTATGTGGGCCGGATTATCACATCTTCGTCATCTGGCGCCTCATCGCAATCGGGGTCTTCCTCCTCTGAGTGCTCGTTGTCACCTTCATCCTCAGGAGCTCCGACCACTGGAGCTTGTACCTCTCCTTCCACCTCCGATGTAAGATTGCGCACTTGCACGGAAACTTCACCCGTATTGCCATCTCTGGCACTTACTAGGCGCTTCATAGGCCTCTCCTTTCCGGAATTACCGATGGCTGTGATGCCATCCTCACTGATTATGCGTGTGCGAACAACCCCAGTTCCAGAAGAAGGCCCCCCTTCAGTGTACCCTGTATAGAATGGAAGGGGATCAGGTCCAGTTCTTTTGCTTGACTTTCGTGTTCCTCCGCGGGGTTCTTGTGATGGTGGTTTCCTAACAACCTTGGCTGTGGACTTCTTTGCACCACGTTGGGCCACATTCTGTACGGCTTCGTCTATAGCTGGCGCCACGGGGACTAGCTTGGCGGTGGAGGCACCACGCCGACTACCACCAGCTCGATTGAGTGGAGGCCTCGCCGCTGCTGATGATCTAAGGAGTCGAGCTATTTTTGCGCCCATTGAACTTGTGGGCCTCCGAGCCAGGCCTCCATCCACGATTGTATCTGGTTCGATACCCCCCGTACCAGTGGGTTGCGATGGAGCCACAGTCTGTGCGGGGATTGCGTGCACGGTCCTTCTCTCGTGAGCAGGAGGAATCTCTTGAAACAAGCTTGAGTTGCCTTGTGCCGGAACGGTTCCCCAGTTGCCCTCCCCACTAACGAGGCCGGTCCAATGAGGTCCATCTACAGCCCGTCCATGACTTCCATCACCCCCTTCGTCACTGTCCTCATCATCATCGCCACCATGGATATCGTTGCCAAGATGGTCCTCGCTGGATGAATCATCTGCAACCCCGTCATTGTTCTCAGGATTGATTTGGACTGGAATAGCATCTCTTTCGTCACGAGCGCCTCTTCCTTCTGCATTAGCCGCTTCATCAAATACCGGGAGCGTGGGTAATTCGTCTCCATAGATGTTCATGTCCGGGTTTCCCTGGTTATATTCTGGTTCATTGTTGAAGTCGTACTCATCACCGTTATCATCGTGGTTGTTGCGGTCACGCGGATTGTTGCGATTAGCGTCACCGCGTCCGTTGCCATTACCGTCGTTTTGCCCATTCGTGTTAACGTCGACGTTATCATGTCCCCAGACATCATCATCCCCACTGCCTGCGTGGTCAACTGGTATGTAATGATCGTCGTCATCTCCTTCCTCTTCGCTTGGATCTCTCTCCGGATCTGACTCCTCTGACCATGCATTGTTCTCGTACCATCTGAGGGGGTTGGGCTTTGAGCGTTCGCGGAGGAGTCTGCTATTCGTATAAATGTACACCAAGGCCTCAGACTTCTCTAACCCCAGGCGGTTGCGTACCTTGTTGTGGACAAACGAATACATGCTCCAATTCCGTTCACACGATGAGGCGGAGCAGACCTGAGATAAAATGCGCTTTGCAATGACTACCAATGGTCGCCCTCCAATCCTCTGCCACCATTGATGGGGTTCCAGATTCAAACCTCTGATATCGATGGTCACTTCGGGGCTGTAAGGGCCACGTCCCTCGTCGAACTCGATCATCTCTTTCATAAGATCGCCAAATGGAATTCCCATTTGGCCACCCACCTGACGAAACACCCGATTGAGAGCCGCCTTCGCTTCTCCTATGACTTGTAAGCCCTTATGCGTTCTAACCCAAGGGTTCAAGAGCGCCGCGGCATAATGAAGATCGGTATGCATCATGTCCCATCTACGGTCGAACCGCAGCTCCATCCTTGTTGCCATGACAGGTGGGAAAAAGCAAGGGGATCCTCGGAGATTGTACACGTGATCCTTTAGGTTGCTCATTGTAATCCATGCCTTGCCCATTGCCGGCTGGCTTCCATCGAAGGTCCTGAGAGCTACTAGGGCTGGTTTCACTAGGTGCGTGAAGTTGTCACACTGATGCCAGAACCCATCGTCACGAATTGTTTGACGCACTACGCTTGCGCGTGCATGATTACGCACCCCCTCGGTTTGGTTGAATAAACCGTCGACATACTCGTACCACTCCTGTGCCATGACCACTTGCTTCAAAGCAAATTTAACCTCCATAAGGCGCTCTATCATCAGATAGTTACAAGCGAATCTGGTTTCAGCGGGAACCACCAAGGACAACTTCGGTTCAAATTTGCGGAAAAGGGCCATGGGAACATGATGTCTCCGAATGTAATGACACACGTGTTTAGCCTTGGCGACCAAATCCTTCACAAAGACTTCCTTGCCCCAGTCCTCCATAAGAAGATCTAGAATATGGGCACAACAGCCCTGCTTGTACATGTGAGGAAACTCCTCTAGGATATTATCCATGGCGCCAAGCATGTTGGCTGCATTGTCCGTGCAAATCTGGACAACATTCTGAGGGCCAATTTCTCGAATATATTTCTTCATCTCCCCGGCAATATATCCCATTGACTTCTTCTCGCCAGTCGTATCAACAGACCCAAGAAATACATCGCCTGCCGGACATACTAGCATGACATTCATCAACGGTCGGCGATTCACATTATCCCAGCCATCGGAGCATATGGTAGCCCCGTATAACTCGGTCGAGGTTTTCGTACGTTCATCAATCTTTGCCTTGATTAACTTCTTTTTTTCCTTGATGTGCGTTGTTCGCATCGCGTCATAGGAAGGAGGACCGTAGTTAAATCCGGCAGCCGCGATTGTGCTCACCGCCTTAATAAATGCTGGGTGCTTGGCCACGTTGAATGCGACGTTGGCTTCGTAAAAGAAGGATGACCACAACATGTCCAGCTCCTTTCGCTTGGCGATCTGGAGTGCTTCACTCATGTCCTGTTGCCGCAAGCTCCTAGTAGTATTCGAACCGGCCCTACTAGGTGCAACACTGGAGACATTTCGGTCCTCTTCGGAATCATTATACGAGGGTTCGGATCCACCGTACAGAGTGCCGTGTGTGGAAGCACTGGATGTTCCACGTTGAACTGACACGGTGAACGTTGGCCTGATACCATCCACCTCCTCCTGTGTCAAAGGGCCGGGAATCTTTCCAGCGCAAAACTGAAACTTCCTCTTCACTACGGTAGGTGCCTTTTGGCAAACCCTCGAGAGATTGGGCTGGTCCCAACCATAATGCTGAAAGCACCTAGACTTCACGTACGAGAACTTGGTCCTGCAATACACACATTGGGCTACCTTTTGTGACAGTGACCCTTCCTGGAGCTTGACCGAAAACCATGGTGCCCACTCTCTCGTACCGAGTCTTGGAATGGCTCTAGCCGGAGCAACCACTTCAACCGGTTCAACCGCTTCATCCGGATCCATAGTGAATGATTAGGGAAGTCTCTGGACTAATAGGACTAGTAGTACCAAAAGATTATTATTTGAATAAGTTAGTGTGCCTGAAAAGTGCTTGACACATTGGTTTATGGAGAGAAGAATTTTTACATTCCCCCCACCGAAACCAAGTGTCTCCCCAAGCTAACAGTTTCAAGCAAGGAGCCCTCAAGGAGACCCAGGACATGAAGCACGCAAGGAGGTAAGGTGGATGTCAAATCAAGGGGGCAGTTTATATACTGCCGCCCTCGACCGGGCGAGTACTGTCCGGACGGGCGCGACCGAACGGGCGCGCGCGCACCAGAAGATCGGGCGCGCTCCGACGCGAACGGGCGGGCGCAGGTGGGTGCGCGCGATTGAAGGCCGCGTGGCGGATAGCGCGCGCGGTGGAAGACGGGCGGGGGCGAGCGCATGCGGGCGCGAGCGCTGGATCGCGAAGCGGGCGGGCACGGGCGGAGAGCGGCGGGCGAATGCCGGCGCGGGCGCGCACAGGCGGTCGGGTGCGGGCGCGATCAAACGGCCGAGATCGATTTGGCCACCTCAATTCAACGAGAAGAAGTAACAACGAGAGGGAAAAATGAATAAAATTTAAATAAATCAAAGTGTGTAAACTACATACACGTGCACATCTACATAAAAAGGAATCCTATTTAAGTGAAAAGATTGAGAAACATGGGAGTGCGGGAGGACTACCCACCCCATTCACACATGTCTAAGAACTGGAGCAGGTTGTCATCTCGCCCTTTCATGTTTCTGCCCACCCACTGGAAGGTAAGTCGTTTTAAGCTCACCTCAGGGAGTGTTAACTTAAAATATGGGATAAATTTTACTAGTTACTGCACTAATCCAGTTGAAACCTCGAGCGCGCACGCAGGCGGCGTGGGGCGCGAGCAGGCGCGCGCGAACGGGTGGGCGCGAGCAGGGCGAGCGCAGGTCGGGGAGGTCGCGCGCGCGCGGACGGGTGGGCGCGAGCAGGGCGAGCGCACGTCGGGGACGTCGCGTGCGCGCGTCGAACAAGCAGGCGCGCGCCCGTACTTGCGGGCGCGGTCGCGAGTGTGCGCGCGCGCGTGGGCAGGTTCAGTGGGTCGACTATGGACACCACTGCGCGGGCGCCTGCGGGCGCGTTCGGACGCGCGCGATCCAATAGGGCGCGCGCAATGAAGTTTAAAAGTCGTAAGTTCAAAAAAAAAAAAAAAAATAAAGCTTAAGGGAGAGAATGGACTACACTGAAATACCATACATTAGTATGGGAGATTGGAGTACCCAAAAGAAAAAAAAAAGAAAAAAAAAGTAAACGAATAGGCATTCAAATTTATAAAATGAAGAAAAAAATAAAAAAACAAATTAAATAGCATAGGAGTATTGAATAAAAATAAGGCGGGAGGATGGGGGAGATGTGGAATTATAAAAATGAACAAACGAAATGAGAGAAGGAATTAAATAGAAGCATAGTGTTCAACGAAGAGGGGAAAAAAAAAAAAAAAGGAATTAAAGAGCGTAGGAGTATTGAATAAAAATAAGGCGGGAGGATAGACTAGAGGTAGAATTATAAAAATGAACAAACAAAATGAGAGAAGGAATTAAATGAAAGCGTAGTGTTCAACGAAGGGGAAAAAAAAATATAAAACAAATTACAGAGCGTAGAAGTATTGAATAAAAATAAGGCGGGAAGATGGGGGAGAGGTGGAATTATAAAATTGAACAAACGAAATGAGAGAAGGAATTAAATAAAAGCGTAGTGTTCAACGAAGGGGAAAAAAAAAAAGGAATTAAAGAGCGTAGGAGTATTGAATAAAAATAAGGCGGGAGGATAGACTAGAGGTGGAATTATAAAAATGAACAAACAAAATGAGAGAAGGAATTAAATGAAAGCGTAGTGTTCAACGAAGGGGAAAAAAAAATATAAAACAAATTACAGAGCGTAGAAGTATTGAATAAAAATAAGGCAGGAAGATAAAGGAGAGGTGGAATTATAAAATTGAACAAACGAAATGAGAGAAGGAATTAAATAAAAGCGTAGTGTTCAACGAAGGGGGGAAAAAAAAAACAGTGGGAAAAAAAAAAATAGTGGATATATATCAGCTGAACTCAGGCGCTTAGAGGATCTTCATGTGACTCTGGGTCGACATGAAGATTTACTACCTTTAGTATATTATAAAAATGAACAGACAAAATGAGATTAGGAGTTAAATAAAAACGTAGTGTTCAAAGAGGGGGAAAAAAAACAATTAAAAATTTAGAGAGTGTGGGATTATTTAATAAAAACAAGGGGATAGGATGGGAGAGTGGTGGAATCATAAAATTTATTTGAATGATGTTGTTTGAGTGCTTGGGCACGTGCAAAACGGGCGCCGGCATTGATGGGCGCGAGCGCGTACGGGCGCGTGCAAATGGAACGAGGGACTGAATGGGGAGAAATTACTTCCATGACATGGTTCCAGTGCGCGCGCGCGAGTATTGACGGGCGCGCGCAATCGGGCGCGCGCGAAATTGGGCGCGAACGAAATGCGGGGGACATTGTGGGGGAGGAAGAGATTCAGAATCACGCGACCGCGCGCGCGCGGTTGGTTTGACGGGCGCGCGCGTACGGGCGCGTGCAAATGGAAAAGAGAGTTTGGGGAGAAAAATTAGTCCCCCACCCAGGTTGCAGTGCTCGCGCGCGTGCAATGTCGGGCGCGCGCGAAATCGGGCGGGCGCATGCGGAATCGGGCGCGAGCGAAACGACGGAGACACCGTCGGGTGTTCCACATTTCAGTATCCGTTCGCGCGCTGTGGGCGCGACGGGCGCGAGCAGTTCGTGCGCGGGCGGGCGTAATCCTGGTTTTATTCTCGCTGGGGCAGGTTCGTGCGCGCGCGAGTACGCACACTACGGGCGCGCGCAAACGCGCGCGACCATGCGGGCGGGATCAGAGTTCAAATCCACGTAACATAAAATTCAGTCCATAAGTTAAATACACTTACAATAACTTAAGTTCTCTTAGCGTGACTTAAATCCAGCAAGAACCCCAGGCCCCGATCCCCGACTCTGGCCTATCACGAGACCTAACCCCCTGTAAAAAATACGCTGCGACGAAGTACTATCCCCTAGCCCCCCCAAGCTGCAGCACTCATCTGTGAGTCCCAGAATCTCTCCACCTAACCTCATAGCGACCCTCACCGCATCATAGCAACCCTAAACCGCATCAACAAATACATCACGACCAATGCACACACAACCTCAACAAAAACTAATCGAGGGCTGGAAGTAATGAACAGATCAGAAGTGCGGAGCTCTGTGCAGACAGAGCACGTGAAGACCTGAAGGAGAGAGACAACTGCATGTCTGCCCCCCCCCCCCCCCCCCCCCCAACCTGCCCGAACCCTCACGTCCTGCCCGTCCGCCAAAACCCCACATTTCACCTCGCAATGATGTAAACACCCCATCATGTGACCCCACCACCCAAAACCATCATCGCTCCATATCACCATAAGTGTGAATCACCATGAGTATAATCATCCGTAACTCCCCACTCCCCCTCGCGTCACTTCCAAAATTAACTCGAACCCTGTGAATCGGAAACGGGTTTTTTGGAGGGCCCGGAGTTAGACAGTCGGTAGCCGGTGGTACACACCTCCAGGTGTGAAGGGACCCTTAGCGTGACTTAAATCCACTGTCCATATTAAACATTTTGGTGTGCAACAGAGATATTTATACACTTATCATACGACGGAAGGAGATGAGACAACGGGCGGAATGAATAACATGATTGGCAATCAAAAAAAGGGAGGCCAATGTATTATGAAGGGAGCATAAAAGCGTCTTGAGAATCACGACAATGATTTACAAAAGCAAATTATCATCCATTGTTTGAGTTTAACAAACATTAAACATGTGAATGTAATCCCAAACCTATCCATACCCCTATGCCATCTACATGTATTTATATTCCGATATCTTTTTACAAAACGTGGTCTTCACTCATGGATCTCCACGACGTCACGTGCCCGGTGCAAAGGAACTCAATCCACCCTCATCGTGTCGAGCACGAGAGCTACCGGCTGCACTACTTTCTGCCCCATCGTTGGCGATGAGTTTCCGCTTGGCAGAACGGGTTCTCTTCGCTATGCCATCTCCTCCAAGCATTGCTTCCATGAAGTTGTTGTTGCGCATCCGACGGAGCACTGTTACGACCTCCGGAGCCACTTCCGCATATAGGAAATCCACGGCTTGATTCTTGAACAATATATCCCATTCAGATTCCGCGGTTTGTACTTCCTCAGCGATCCGGAAATCCTCTGGAGTCATGTCGTGCAACTCCTTGATCTGATCCGCAACCAACTCCCCTTTGGAATTCCACTTAAATCCAAGAGGATGGCGGCCGTACTGGAATGTACGAGTTTGAATATCCCAGTGCCCATGTAACACTTGGTAGAAGAAATTCCTCCTTCCCTCGAGTTCCTCCTCCGTCCCGCCCTTGATGAGTTCGTGGCAGATCCGTACAATCTCCGCAGGTTTCTGGTCCCACCTCCACTGATCGCTCATTTGTTTAACATAGGACTGGTGCATTCCCATAAGCCAATTCCGAATCAAGTCTTCACCCCACTTGTCCGGAAAGTCAGGAGTATTTTCCTTATTTAGCTCCCAATGCGGTGGCATCCAATTCACTAGGCCGAATTGCTCATAAAAACGCTTGTGTAAGGGGGCCTTACATACTGCACACTTCCGACGTATCAAGGCATGGGAAATCAAGCATTGTGGATGATACATGCATTGACAGGATCCCAATTGCCAGCCCCCCTCTGGCCCAAATAGATTGCAACAAACTAGACACTCGGTTCCATCCAACACATACTTCGCTGGATTGGGCCAGAGCAAGCTTGGCTTTGCATTTTTAGCGATCTTCTCATTGGATATGGCGGTCTTGTACTCCCACTCCAACTGCGTCCAATCTATTGCTTTACCAATCATTGGTAGGCTGTCAGGGAACATTTCATCTGGATCTGCCCACGAGGTAAGTCCGAAATCTCTCTTGGAGTTAAGCTGGAGGTAACCGCGGTCAATCTTCTTGAACTCATCGTGCATTTGTCTGAAACGGTCGACGTTCATGATGCATGCAATCTTCCATTGGTAGTACTGTCTGCTCATCTCGATCAGATACTTTCTGAGCATCCCGTTGGTAGCTTGCAATTCGGAGACAGTGGGTACCGATGGCTGTTGAAATCCCAAAGAGTCCTCCGTCTCTTGAGAATCTACGAACATGATTTGCCGCTGGGGGGGGTGCATCACTTGACTTGATGACGCGAATGGAATAATTGGCTTACGGAGAACTCGGACCGGGGTATCTTCCAGGAGACCGTGCGTGGCCGATTCAATGATGGCATTCACGTCTTCCTCGTTCATTCCAGGGCTACCAGGGATTGGAGCTTGGCTTGCCTTGGGTACGTAAGTCGGAGTCTTCGCAGATCTAAGTTGCGAAATCTCTTCATTCTGCTTCCGTATAATCTCATTCATCCTATCAGCTTCCTCGTACAAGTTCTGGATAGTCTTCTCCATCTCAGAAATTATTGCATTTTTTCCTTCCAGCTCCTTCTGCAATGCATCGACTTGCGGGCCCTGGGCATCAGCGGCGGCTATTGTAGCCTCCAACTCATCTGCAAACCCAGTGTCATCATCTTCCATTACATTGCTCGGGCCCGCAATCTGTGGATTCAGTACATGAGGAGCTACATCAACATTGCTCGGGCCCGCAATCTGTGGAACTAATATAGGAGGAGCAACATCAACATTGCTCGGGCCCCCGACGATTGCTGGAGGAGCCTGATGAGGAATACCCAGTCCAGTAGGATTTGCAGGCAGGGCACGATTCCTCGTCGACAAACAGGCAGCTAGCACAGGATCCTTCTTTTTTAACCGTGTGATTCTAGCACTAGTCGCTGCTCTTGTCTGTGACTGAGGGAGACGGTCTACCGTACTGAGATGCGAGGAGAACTGCACTGACTCTAGTGGTAAACCCACTAAGATTGAGGTAAAGAAAGTGGAGACCAGCAGTAAGGCAGCCACAGTGACTAGGAAGGAAACAAGCCAAGAGGCTCCAAGGAAAGCCTGTGGAATTTGTAAGAAGCTAGGCCATGACGATGCAAACTGTTGGTACAACCCTGCCAACCAATGGGGGTCAGGTGCGAAGAAGGAAGGAGAAGAACCTGTTTGTGTCAATGAAGTATCTGCTTCTAAACCTGCAGGAACTTACAGTTACAGCCAAGGGTACCAGAGACCACCGAACCCTAGGGCAGGCAGTAGTCAACAGAGGAGTTCTGGTGATCAACCACCGTGTTGCTTCTTGTGTGGAGGAGCAGACCACGAAAGCTGGAACTGCCCCAAGAAGGCACAATGGGATCAATTTTTAGCTGACCAGGAGAAGACGAACAAAAAACAGGATCACCATGTGAGCAATGTGGAAATTGAATGGCTGGATGAGCCACAAGACCTAGTGGACGTGGCCAGTATGACCAGGGCCCAAAGGAAGAAGGAAGGATTACCTCCTATTGAAGACCAGTCCAAGGTACCAGAACCAAGGAAGGCCCAGACCAAGGAAGACTTGAAGGAGGATGAACGGCTTAGGGATTCTATGCTAGAAGCCCTCAATGAGATTCAGCTCAAGGAGGAGCAGGAGGCCAGAGCAGCAGAGCAGACCAAGACTGCTCACTCACATGAAGCTCAGGAGATGGCTGAAGCAGAGGTACAAGACAGTGAGTGGGCAGGATTCCCAGATTCTGATGTCCTCAATTACAGCTTTAAGACTGATCAAGAAGGACCAGGAGTACTTGCAGAAACCAGTACAAGGGGGGACCAGGAGCAGGATTATGCAAACTTGGTGGGCAGGAGGATATTGGCCAGTCCAGTTACTGTGCCTTTGGGTCAGCTACTACAGATGGCTCCAAACATGATTGAGATTGTCAAGGCCCATGTGTTTCCGGAATTAAGGGCCAGTAAGGATTCTGGTCAAGGCGAAACGGCTGGGGTGGAGCAGATGACCAGAAAAGGAGGTCAACCAGGTCTGATACCCAGCTTGGCAGTAGATGTTGACACAGAATTGCCTATGTTAACTGTGCAGATTCGCAAGGGGACCTTGGACAAGGTATTGCTGGACGGTGGATCTGGTGTCAATCTCATTACTGAAGAGGAGCAAAAGCGTTTAGGACTGAAGGACCCACAACCTGCTCCCTACAGATTGAGGATGGCAGACCAGACTGTGGTGGAACCAGTAGGGATAATCAGAAATGTGAAGATACACATCCATAGCATTCCTTATCTGATTACGCTGACTGTCATCAAGAATAAGGAAGTGAATGAGGCGTATAGCATGCTGCTAGGTCGTCCTTGGTTGATTGATGCAAAAGTCAATCATGACTGGGGTAGAAATCTCGTCACATTTCGAGGCAACGGGACAGTCAAGACAGTATCAGTGAGCCAGAAGAAGGGATCTGGACCAGATTTACCTGAGGTATTGGTCTGCTACAACCTTACTGAAGAACTCATAGATGAAGAGGAGGAACATTGGCTGGCCACCAAGCAGGATGTATTGGTCGTTGAGACAGTGGTCGAACATCAAAAGGGGGATAGTGGTCACACACGCCAGGAAGGGAACAGTTTAGATTATCAGGACAGAGCTGGCACCACAGAGAAGCATACATCAGGTTCACAGGACCATGACAAGCAAAGCAAGAGAAGAGAGGACCAAGGAGAAGACCAAGACCAGCAGAGGAAGAGAAGAGAGGACATGGAGGCAGACCAAGACAGTGGAGACCTCAAGGACCAAGACAACAATTTTTTCAAGGATCAAGCAGCAGACGAAGGTGAGTGGAGGAGGAATAGAGAGGACCAAGAGAGCAAAAATGAAGAGGGACATGACAAAGATCAGGAGCAGGAGAACAGGTGGGAAGAGGGCCAAAGTTTAGAAAAAGGAGATGAGGGCAAAATAGAGAAAAAAATAATAGAAAAAAGAGAAAAAGAAGAGGAAGTAATCAGAAAAGGGGCAGGAGAGAAAGAAAGGAAGCAGCTAGCAGTATTGTGCGGGGTAGTGGGAATCAGCCCTCTAAAACAGGAACAAGAGATGGGACAGCAGAAGGAGCGCTATCAGACAAGAGGAGGTGGCAGACAGGGTTTCAGTACGAGCGGGTGCCAAAGCAGAGAGAAGCAGGAGCATTGTGAGCCAAGAGGAGGAGGCAGCTAGGGTTATAGCAGGAGCGGTTGCAAAGGAGACCAACAGCTAGAGCTTGAAGACCAGAAGAAAGTGGTTGGAGACCAAGAAGATGAAGCAGCAGCCAAGATAGAGGACCAGAAGAACGGGAGTCTGGAGAAGGACCAGCGAGACATCAGTCCAAATGACCTGGAAAAGAGAGTGGATAGGTGGGACCAAGAAAACAGGGACCAGCCAAGGTGGACCAGAGATGGAGGAGGTAAGAAAAATAAAAAAGAGAAAAATGAAGGAACTGACCAAGAGAAATGGGACCAACAGGAGGTAAAACAAGAGCATCAAAGATCCAAAGACCAGGCTAGGATGCCACAGGGATCTAGAGGAGGACACCATGTCAAGAGGATGGGTGGGCAGAGGAGTAGTCCAGTACAGCTCTCCAGTAGCCCAGAGATGGTTTTAGTGTTGGCACCCACTAGGCAGCTGCCAGTATTAGAGGAGCAGCACCAAGATCAGCATCAGGACCAGCCCCAAGAGCAGTCCGAGGAGCAGCGCCAGGACCAGGTTATAACGGACCAGCCACAGGAGCAGGATCCTATAAACCAACAGGAGGAGCGAAGTGTGGGTTTACCCACAAGCCAAGTAGACACCACGATCTCAACCAGATTAGGAGGGGCATGGCAGCAGGCACCAGAGGACCAAGTGAGTATCACCAAGGAGGTGGGCATGTTGGTTCAGCAGTTGCAAGTGGCATTGGCACAAGCATCTCGTGTGCAGGATTTGCAGGAGCAGGAGGATTGGTCTAGCCCCGATTACCAAGATCTTATCAGCTTCAGGCTTAGTCAAGAGGAGAAGATTTGGGAGTTGATTAACCAGCTCCAACATGCTCAGCAGCGGTTAGTGGCACTTCAGGAGGGCCAAGAGAGGGAGAGCCAGGCTTGGGTTGATTAAAGGGTCCAGGCAGAGGTACTCAGGACCAGGAGGATGGAGTTGGAGGTCAAGACCAATGCCCGATTGAACAACTTCGACCGATTGCCACTAGAGAATCAGCAGTTGAGTACGAAGAGTACTGGTAGGACCAGTAGTAAACTCTTTTTATTTTTATTTCCCTTTTTTTTTATTTTTGGCTAACTACATAAAACTAAAAAACCGGAGCATCAAAGGGCAGATGCAGACTAAAAGGGGGATAATGTTAAAGAGATTTTTTGCCTTTTTACCTAGGAGCAGTAATTTAGGAGCAGAACAGTAAACTGCCAGGAGCAGTAAAACAGTTAGTTACTGCAGATTTCTTAGTTACTGCAGCTTTCTTAGTTACTGCGTTTTGGATGAAGTTTTGACAGTCGGATGAAAAATCGACTTGGATGAAAAATGGACAGATTGAAGGGCGGCTAGGGTTTGGGGGGGGTTAGTGAGGAGTGAGGGTGGCGGCTCTCACTCTCTCTCTCTCCCCTTGGAGTTTGTGCAGCCATGGAGGTTAGTGTGGTGAGTAGAATGTGAGGAGATTTGATGAGGTCCTAGGATAGGAGGAGCAGGACTGTTAGGAGCAGATCTGATTGTACCTGAAGGACAGTAATGATGAGAAAAGCGATCATTGGATCATTGGAGTTTGTGCACATTGAATGCTATGGCTTTTAGGTAGAGTTGCATTGTAGATTCTTGCATTGATGAAGCAGTAGATCAGAGCAGAATGATTAGAATCTGGTGCTGTTAAGGGGCAGAATGGTGTTGAGCAGAATTAGTTAGGTGGGTACTAAAATTTTGAGGGTTTCTCCTTAGATCTGGATAGTACATTAGCTTTCAAAGGGTGAGCTAAATCACCCTTTAACACTTGTTTGTTATATGGACAAGAATAGCCTCGCTGGTCCAATCATCTCTGACCCTTAGATGAAGGTTAACTTAGATCAAATGGTCATAAATTAGTGACTTGCTAGAGTAAAGTTCAAGCTTGTAGTAAGATGCCATATTTAACTATTTCTGGACTGTCCAGAGTCCAGAATTAAGTAATCACCCGATAATTGGTCCTCAAATTTAGAGCATAAATGTAACAATGTATGGGAAGAACCGTCGTGGACGGGAAGTATTCATCACGGGATCTCTCGACACCGAACTTGACCAAGATATAAGTAAATTGCGAGCGAGATATTAAAGAGCAGAGGACATTTGGGCTCCAGAGTATGTGTCACGAGATCCCCCGATAGCAAACCTGACCCAGATAATTATACGTACATTGCGAGCAAGGAACGGAAAACAGAAGAGATTTCGGCTCTACAATATTCATCACGGGATCCCCAGCACCCAACTTGACCGAGATATACATACATTGGGATTACGGTAATACAAATGAATAGACCAGATGGGGGCACATAGGATCTCCGATCAGAAGGAAGAGAATTATCTCAGGAAGAGAATTAACTCAGACGGACTCGTCGTGGGATCTCCCGATGTCGTACCTAAACAGCACATAGGGTCTCCGATCAGAAACATTGTCTCCCAATACATTTGCTAACGCAGATTCCATGGCTATCTTGGGAATGGTTCTACACGTCGGATCCATGATCCACGACGAAGTTGCATACACCACTGCATCAACAGTGACCAACGGAAGAGAGGAAGAGATGTGGGCTCGGAAGTACTCTACCATTCATCGGGGGATCCCGCGATGTCAGAGTAGAACCATGGATATCACATGGCAAACATACAATCAGGTACAAGGCTTGCGGCCTCAGAAGTAATTTTCACGCAATACCCCAATATCAAACATGACCGACATATTATAATGTGAAGCAGTTTTGAAACTATTCTAGATTTGCTGCTACTAAATTTATTCCAAACCATGGAAATCTTAGAATACGAAATATACAAATATGAAAGCATCAAATGAAACTCTGTTTATTATTCAAAGCAACTCTGTTTTGAAGGCATTCCATTCAAAAACTAGTTCACAACCCACACGGGGGACACCTTCGACAAGAGATACAAAAAGATGAAAGTGATCTGTTTTTACATCTATGGTTACCAAACATCGTAGGATATAACGGTCTTGCTAACTACTTGCTAAAGTCCCCTTCCGATATCTGAGCTGATTAGCAGGAAGAAGTTAAACATGTGGAAAATGCCTGCAAGTTCAGAAGCAAAGAGGAAAACAGGATCAGATGGTATGAAGTTCAGGGATTAAACCGAGAAGTGCAGGTCTAAAGCACGGACTCATCCTCTTGACAATCACCACGAACTGAGCATCAGGCAATGGAATTCTGCGCAAGACATACAGCGAACGTAATCTATTACTATGAGAACATGAGGAGGGCGTTCTATAATAGAGAATGAGGAAGTCAGGTGACTCAGACGTAATCATCGAGGGATCTCCCGATGTCGTACCTGAACAGCATATACGATCTCCGATCAAAAAACTGTAAACATCTGACGGGAAGGACCCATAGACGGGAAGGACCCACAGACGGGAAGGACCCACAGACGATCAGTCCTGAGCAGTAGACTTGGCTCGGACAGCACTACACCCAGTATCGACGGATGGATGCACGGATCCAAACGACGAATACGTGGACTGCGGGCTTGCGTTCCCTCCGCACCACTGATCTTGGCCAGAGCACCGACTTCCAGCACCCTCCGAGATGTCGTAAGCTTCGTCAACAAGGCGGAGCCACCCTGAAGTTGACATGGTTTGCGTTGACATTTCCCCTGTGTGGCTGAAGTGCACACTGCCAACACTCCCGGACTCCTCGGACTCCTCGGACTCCTCGGACTCCTCGAACGTCAGTGGGAAGGCGATGCCGGACGCGTCAGAGATCTCCAACAACTCAATGGTGTGAGCAATACTCCAAAACCACCGCGCACCTGGCTGCAGAAGGCGTGTGATGTATCTGAACTCTGGAATGGCGGTGTTGCGAGAACGGGCGACCACCGCCCTATACCATGGCCGGAGCTCCTCGAGGTCAGCCGGTGACTCCTGATAACCCAGTGGTCTCACATTGCTACCCCGCCTCACCATAACGACAAAATTGAATTCAATATGCGACTAACTTCTACAGTATGCGACCTGCTTCTACAGTATGCGACCTTCTTCTACAGTGGACAGCCGACGAGTTCGTCTAGTGAACTGGTAAACGTTCTAGTAATCCACTTCTCTAGGGTTTTCTGGACGACTAATTGCCAACGTCGACCTAGTCTAGTAGCCCCTACTCCCCTACTGGGCTGGTAGCCGACTAGGACTAGCTTACTCATCATTTGCATCATTAGGACTAGGACTTATTTACTCAGACGTAATCATCGAGGGATCTCCCGATGTCGTACCTAAACAGCATATAGGATCTCCGATCAAAAAACTGTAAACAGTCTTGGTTTAGGGCGTTATTTTCTGTGCGATGTTGGTTTGTGTTTTCTGAGGAATTCATTTATTTTAATTTTGCAACCGGTGAATTACGTCCTGCCGATCCAGTGCATTGCGATATTCACACATTCAAACCTATTTAACAAATAGGTGTAACCGTGCTCATACAACCACCATTACAGATTGAGAATTTACAATTACGAGTACTTCATGTCATCTAGTCAAAATTCTAAACCGGGCTCAATGGCAACTAAAGTCTGTGAGAATGGACTTAAACAGAATTGTCCAGAGAACGAGAACAGTAGGAATGTTTTTACACAATATCTCCTACGTGTCCGCTGAAACATAGAACTACAAAACCTGCCTCAATGGCACCTGAAGTCTCTGACTACAACATATCCGCTACATCAGAAGTAAAATCCTCCTCGTAAGGCATCCACCACACTTACAAATCCTTGCGGTTTTCTTCCATTTTCTTGAGGTTTTCTTCCATTTTGTTGATGGCGGCTTGATATTTGGCGAAAGAATATCCAGTCGCTTTCGAAGTTGCCATTGTCGGGGCTGGCACTGTTGGAGCTGGAGCTGCCTCTGTCTCCATTGTCCCTTCTATCTCCTTTGTCTCTTCCAGGTGCTTCATGATGGAAAGGACCAGATTCATCGTGTAGTCGAGTTGGTTCTTTTTGTTCCTTGGAGGGTGCATCACCCCAGTTGCATTTGCAACGGCCACAAATTGCCTCAAAGCAATCGAGCTCCAAGTTCCATCCCATCCTTCACAATTCATCGCAGAAACTTTGTCATAATCAGGAACTTCATACTTCGTTGTCTCTTGAAATGTCTTCAGATCCTTCAGCCAATGTCGTAGGCATGGCAGGTTGAGAGGTGCATCTTTCATGAATTGAAACTCTCCACCTCTCCTTGCTGCTGAATCTCTCCAGACTGGAAGTTCTGGTTTCTCGCAATCTCCATTGAAGACCATATTCTGGACTTCCCTCTGGGAGGTTGAACCATCCTCAATCATCTTTATCTTCCCCTTCGTGACAGTCGGATCCTGTTCCATACCTGGGAACTGTGGAAAAAAAAATCAAGAGAAAAAGATTAGAAAATTCTAGACCCACATGAAGTTCATAAAACCAGATCCGAAAGAACCAATAACCACAACACACTTCAAAGAAACTAAAAAACTGATGACAAGATATGTTATCTCGAACCCTTCATCTCAAACCCTTCAACTGAAACACATGATGTATATGAATGTAAATCCACCTCCAGAGCCCTAAACCCTGAACCCTAAACAGCAAATCCTTTTTTCTACAAGTTCATCGCAGCACTTAGCCAAATGTCCACCTCAACAAAAGTACTCGATCGACAAATGCAACAACATACAGTGGGATCAGGCTGTCCACATTGTATGTCCATATGTATTAGGAAAACGACGACTCCAGTGGACCAAAACCTAATTACATGCCCCCCGTATCTGCTCAAACTAATACACCAGCTAATCTCAATGACTCGTGTTGCTAATTGCTCAAGAACCCAACAGAGTCGATACGCAACACAACCAAAAACGCAAAGAAGAGAATTTCAAGTAAGAACTAAAGTCGATTGGCCATGGCCCCTGCATGTGTGCATTGCTCTCACCTGCTCGGGAACTTGCGTTGCTTTCTACTGCAGCTGCCAAAGTCGCTCCTGAACAGAACGCCCGGAGTTCAAGTTTATCGACACCAAATGAACTGGGCGTATGAATCTGCAGTTTCTCTCCTTCCCCCCTTGTTCTGAAAGCTTCTACTTCCTTCCTCCAGTTTCCCACTACTCCATCTGCTTCCACAACCAGTCTCCACGTTGCGCAGTCATGATCGTCATGGTTCTTAAAGTGTCACAAATCTCAGAAACAAACATCATTGAGACGAGGAAGGATGATATTACACGGGGATGAGAAACGGTCAAGCGGTGATGACTCTTATTTCTTTAATAGAGAATGAGGAAGACAGGTGAGTCAGATGTAATCATCGAGGGATGACCGTCTGTCGTGCCTAAGTGGCATAGAGGATCATGGATCAACTACGTTAGCTCTCTCTAAGTTTGCTAAAGCAGCCTCCATAGATCTCTTAGGAATGGTTCTAGTAGACGGGTCCTTGATTTTTGACCAATTTTGAAACAGAGCTGCACCAACAGAGACCCACTCCGGAGCACGCGTCTCTACTACCCACTTAGCAGACCAACAGTTACGGTATTTCAATGCAAGGTCTCTTTCCGCGCTACGAGGTTCCCAAAACTGAATTAAAAATTTCCCATGGTTTACATGGCCTTCCTCTCTGCATACAGCAGTCGCTGCTCTTCCCTGCCATACAGGACAAATGAGTGGATCTTCAGGTCTCAAAAGAACCCAGCTGCCAGGCCGAATATCACGCCACGGATTGAAAGGACTCTCCGGAGCTTGGTTTGCTGGGCCACAATACGCTTCTGGTTCCTCATCCTCAGGAGTCACATCCTCCAGTAGAAATTGTAAAAATCTTGGGCGCGGTACTCCGTTGGATACGTCCCTCCAGTCATGGCGGGGCCAGAAACCCTCTAACAATTCAGGATTTGTCACTGGCAAAGGCTTATCAAGCTCAGACAACAAACGAGTCCAATAGTCAACATAAGGCCCAAACGCTGCTGCAAATCCCTCGCATTTTGCCATTCCATTTTTCCAGTACTCAATGTATTTTTGGAGTCCGCACTTCATGAATTTCTTGTTCTCAGTAGCTTTGGCTGCGGTCTCTCTCGCCTTCACCTGATTCCCAGTAGATTTAGGAACCTCACTTCCCCACATAGGTTTGAACGGAACCGGCTTCGGTGAGCCGTGAGGAAGTTTTGGGCCGCCATCCTCGTTTTCATTCCACAATCGAATAGGGGGTCTGTTGAGGGGTAGCCATTGTGGGTCGACGGCTGACTTCTTGTACCTCATAACCGGCCAACCATCATCGTCCACATAGAACTTGAAAAGGTGCATCTCTCCAAGTCCAATAAGGCGTGCTGCACCACTACTTTGATAGCCTTTGATGAAAGACTTGAAGTCTGCAACCTCTTGAATGAACTCCGGCATGAATGACAACTCCTGGGACTGCATGAAGGCCTTCATTAGATCCGCTAGAACGAACGTATTCTTGCTTTTTAATGCCTTCGACAAATGGCTAAAATAAGCGTCAATATCTTCGTGCGTATGACCCACTAGTAGAAATCCAGCCTGAATTTCCTTGAAAACACCCCGTGCAGTCAGCAGGGAGAGAAACGCCATGAGATATTGGTTCTTGTTATCTTTGGCGGAGTTATCCAGTTGAAGGTATAACTTCCTCGGTAAAGGTTTCGACCCTGGGACATCGGGGGATCCCTCGATACGCGGTAAAATGTCGAGGCACCTAGACTTCCCCCTCAACAATGTCTCGAACAGTGAGTTTTGCGGGGGGTACTCAAATAGTTTCCCAGACTCCCGAAATGAGGGGCCTTCCAGTCGACGGAACAGCCTCGCCAACGACGATATTGTGGCGTTAGAATCTCCTGGCCAACATTGAGGACAGTAATGTGCATAGGCGCCATCCCCGTGCCCATGAGAAACCATACCAGTGACGTTCATGGGAAGTTGGCCCAAACCTTGAGTAGCCTTTGTTGTAACACGCATCCGGGGAAGGGCGGTTTTTGCAGTATCCATCTTGTCATGAATGATGCACAGAATCTCGCTGGGATTGCGCTTTGATTCTTCGCGCCATGCACCATACAGACGACGACAAGAGGCTTGGTGAGCAAGATGCTCCTCCCGTTGCTTCACGAAGTCAACATATTCTGGACTTCCGTTGGCTGACTTCAGAATGAATTCTTGAAGTTGGTCACATGTTGAGCATTTCGCAAAAGAACTTCCAACCGGTTTGATTGCGATATTGTTGAAGAGTGAACTTCTAATTCTACTAATTGTAGACTGGCTCACTGTAGGCAGACCTAATGAAACATTTGTCTGCAAAGCACCGGTACGTTCAAATGGCTGGTGAGGAAAAGAAAGCGACGCACGCAAGCAAACAAGCTCGAAGTATTAGACGACAAATTCAGACAAATCACCTAAGACGAGAAAAAGAGTTCTATATTTCATGACGTAGGTAGGGTGCAACGATACTATAAGACAGAGAACTGACTGTCAATACAAAAGTAACCTCTATCGGGAGATCTCCCGATGCAATGACACTGCAAGAAACGCGAAGCAAGGACTCATACCTCATTGGCGTCAGCCATCACCCGCTTCCAGTTGTTGCCTGCTGGAAGATATTTCAGAGTGTCCACTCGTCCATTTCCGATTCCTCGCATTTGATGGGGCATCTGATCTGCATTCTCGTCTACAATAGCAGCAATAGTACCCATGACTTGAACTGTTCCGATCCTCGGTCGCTTGTAGCCCTTGTTTCCATGCGCTGTTGATAGAACCCCTTCGTTGTATCGTTGGACATAGCTATGAAAAGTTGACTTGGGAACTCCGTGAATAAGATACCACGCAGTTGCGCAAACTTCCGAACCATGCAGCGTCAAGTACTTCCTCCTACGGTCACCGTCGACTGAATGCATCTGTCCACCCGCCGCAATCCCGTATTCCCGTCTTCCCTGAAAGGATTTCGAATAGAATTTCTTACGCACTATTAGCGTGAGCTCCTGGGGAAATGTCTGACAGCAATGCTTCGAGCAGCATCGTTCGGAGCTAACCTTCCTCACTTCCGCATCCGCTGTCTTCGTATTGTACAGCAAACGTTTTTCATGCGTTTTAGGTTTCCGCACTATAAACCGGTAAGGTGCCTTCCGTCTGCCTCCAAGGTGCTCCTGTGGATCTACCTCCATTGGGATTCGGGAGAAGTGCTCTACTGTTGACCGAAGAGAAGGGCCGTTCGGGAATTTGCATTCAGATATCAACCAACGCTCATTACTCATTATGGCATCAGTGTCCCCGACAAAGACGTCGAGGATTGTCACTCCAATGTATCCCTCGCCCAATCTTCCGTCTCGGAAATACTCCTCCGGTTCTGAGCAGAACACTCTACCGGAGGCTATAACCGCACCCGCAAGGTCCACTTTCTGAACTTCCAGACCAATCCAGGATTGTTGACGAACGTATTCAACATCGTTCGTGGGAGGATCCTGCAACAATGCAATCGCATCACCAGCTCTCCAGAGGACTGTTCGATTCAAAGCATCCCTCAAAACGATGCAGCCTCTCTGGCGTGGTTCGAGGAAGAGGTCCTCTGCGTCCGACACGATGCGTGATGGTCGCACAAGAATAAATTCTGAAGAGCCAGGTGGAATGCATACCCCAAGCCACTGCCCAGAAGGATTAACGTCGACAACAGATCCGATTCCAACATCTCCGAAACGGGGAACGACAAGCTTCACAGACTGCCCGGGTCGAAGCTCATCTGAGCGAGCAGTTGATTCCTGAGAGAAGTCGTGACGGGAAGGACCCACAGACGGCATCTGGGGACCGTCACTGTCACTCTCAGAGTCCATTTTCACGAAAGCCAAAGAAGTATCGGGGGATCTCTCGATGCGGGTCTAAATTCTATTGGATCGAGGGATCTCCCGATGAGGGTCTAAATTCGATAGGATCGGGGGATCTCCCGATGAGGTTCTCCAATGAAGTATCGAGGGATCTCTCGATTATGGTCTACATCCTTTAGGATCGGGGGATCTCCCGATGGGGGTCTCTCGATGAGGATCTCCAAAGAAGTATCGGGGGATCTCTCGATGAGGGTCTAACTTCTATAGGATCGGGGGATCTCCCGATGGGGGTCTCTCGATGAGGATCTCAAAAGAAGTATCGGGGGATCTCTCGATGAGGGTCTAACTTCTATAGGATCGGGGGATCTCCCGATGGGGGTCTCTCGATGAGGATCTCAAAAGAAGTATCGGGGGATCTCTCGATGAGGGTCTAACTTCTATAGGATCGGGGGATCTCCCGATGAGTGTCTCTCGATTATGATCTCCAAAGCAGCATCGAGGGATCTCCCGATGAGTGTAGTTGGGTCGACGAAGAAGCAGCCTCCACCTCGCCACCCCCTGTCCGTACAGTGAGATTCCTGTCCGTACAGAATAATTTCTACAACAACACGGAAATCACATAAGTGCAGTTCATTCCACCAATATGCAACATGCAAGGGTTGATCTTAACTAGAAATTCCCCGATACCTTTGCAAATTCTACATAATCCGCGGAGAACTACATGAACAATTCTACTTACAATAGGGGATTCCGCGATGGATCACATGATCAGCACATGTAACGTGTACAGGAGATAGAACACACCATTCAAGAGCAATGAAATAAACCCGATTGACAAAAGATTTTCCAAGGAAAGACCGAGATCATACCTGCGCTCCCTGCGAATGTAATCGGCCGCTCTAAGCACCCGAGCAGATGCTCCCTCCGCCTCCTCGAATGATTCTCCGGCACCTCAATCCCATCCTCGGTCCCCCGCAACCCTCTAATCTCAGGTTCTACCACCAGTCCAAGGTTCTACAACCCGTCTACGACATGCTATGTTGCAGGAAACTGGTACTCTGGAACGCGCTAACGAAACAACTCTGAGGAGACTGCTCTGAACTGATGTGAATGAATCAGGAGATGGCGGTCCAGCAGAGAAATCAAACGGAGAATCCCCGCCAATTCAGAAGGGGGAAACAAGATCGAGCCCTTCAGGTTTGAATTTGAAGGGAACATACATGTCATGATGCATAAACCATCCAGCAGTACTTTCGTGAGGGTGGTTTCCATTTCATGATGCAGCGAATCTCGATCTGTCCCCCCTACTTCTGTACGAGTGTCCATATCATCACCTGGTCCACTACTGTACTATAGTCGCTCTCTACGAAGGACCAAGATGTATTTATATGTCTACATCTGTTACGTAGATAGCCACACCAGGGCATGATTTATTAGAGTCACGTACCACGACCTTTAAGCCACGTTTCTGTTCCCACAGTTTTCATGGGAGTGCTGGCGTAATAGGCCATTTCTGAGTTCAAGCTTGAGGGTTCAGGGTTCAGGGTTTCAGGGTTCAGGGTTTCAGGGTTCAGGGTTTCAGGGATCAGGGTTTAAGGGTTACGGTTTAGGGTTTAGGGTTTCTCTATTTTAGAGTTTTCGAGGTCACATAAAACTTTGGAGGGACTATCTAATTTACACACCATTCACATATTTTTTTTTCTGTAATCACATAAGTCTCGTAAGGGTCAATTTAATTTATGGTGTCTTGAAGTAAATGACAAGCATCACCAAAATTTGCCCCCATATCTAATTTACACACCATTCACACATTTTTATTTTATTTTTCTGAAATCACATAAGTCTCGTAAGGGTCAATTTAATTGATGGTGTCTTGAAGTAACTGACAAGCATCACCAAAATTTGCCCCCATATCTAATTTACACACCATTCACACATTTTTATTTTTATTTTTCTGAAATCACATAAGTCTCGTAAGGGTCAATTTAATTGATGGTGTCTTGAAGTAAATGACGAGCATCACCAAAATTTGCCCCCATATCTAATTTACACACCATTCACACATTTTTATTTTTATTTTTCTGAAATCACATAAGTCTCGTAAGGGTCAATTTAATTGATGGTGTCTTGAAGTAAATGACAAGCATCACCAAAATTTGCCCCCATTTTGCATTTACACACCATTCAAATGTTTTTTTTTTTTTTTTTTTAAGTCACATAAATCTCGTAAGGGTCAATTTAATTTATGGTGTCTTGAAGTAAATGACAAGCATCGCCAAAATTTGCCCCCATTTTGCATTTACACACCATTCAAATGTTTTTTTTTTTTTTTTTTTTTAAGTCACATAAATCTCGTAAGGGTCAATTTAATTTATGGTGTCTTGAAGTAAATGACAAGCATCGCCAAAATTTGCCCCCATTTTGCATTTACACACCATTCAAATGTTTTTTTTTTTTTTTTTTTTTAAGTCACATAAATCTCGTAAGGGTCAATTTAATTGATGGTGTCTTGAAGTAAATGACAAGCATCGCCAAAATTTGCCCCCATTTTGCATTTACACACCATTCAAATGTTTTTTTTTTTTTTTTTTTTTTAAGTCACATAAATCTCGTAAGGGTCAATTTAATTGATGGTGTCTTGAAGTAACTGACAAGCATCACCAAAATTTGCCCCCATATCTAATTTACACACCATTCACACATTTTTATTTTTATTTTTCTGAAATCACATAAGTCTCGTAAGGGTCAATTTAATTGATGGTGTCTTGAAGTAACTGACAAGCATCACCAAAATTTGCCCCCATATCTAATTTACACACCATTCACACATTTTTATTTTATTTTTCTGAAATCACATAAGTCTCGTAAGGGTCAATTTAATTGATGGTGTCTTGAAGTAAATGACAAGCATCACCAAAATTTGCCCCCATTTTGCATTTACACACCATTCAAATGTTTTTTTTTTTTTTTTTTAAGTCACATAAATCTCGTAAGGGTCAATTTAATTTATGGTGTCTTGAAGTAAATGACAAGCATCGCCAAAATTTGCCCCCATTTTGCATTTACACACCATTCAAATGTTTTTTTTTTTTTTTTTTTTTTTTAAGTCACATAAATCTCGTAAGGGTCAATTTAATTGATGGTGTCTTGAAGTAAATGACAAGCATCACCAAAATTTGCCCCCATTTTGCATTTACACACCATTCAAATGTTTTTTTTTTTTTTTTTTTTTTTTTTTTTATATTCATTACTTTTTTATATTCATTCCTGTGACCTTTCACGTTTCTGAAAATGAGTGACTCTTCAAAACGTGACTCTTCAAAACGTGAATTTTTAATCGTGACTCTTTCAAGTAATTTTCTAGGGATTTAGTGTGTTGGTATTTTAAATACGGTGCATCACAAAGTAAAATTGAATTCAATCTCAAATATGATGTGAATGGTTTATGTAATTAAGTCACACATGTAAGTATTTTCTTTAAAAAGCGTCGAAGTAACGTTGTATAAAAATGCTATATTGTAATTAAGGTATCTTTATATCACCTAACCTTTGTTATCATTGATTTTAATTTTTAACGGGTCATTTTCTGATAACATGGTACTCTTATTTATGACTGGAAATTTTAAGAAGATAATATAAGGGTAAAATGAATGACTTAACAGTTCGCGTGAAAGTAATTTCAAAGAAAAATGACTTGCACCATTTTCTTTTTAAAATAATGATTTCATAATGACTGTTGTTGGATAGACTACTATGAGTCTCATTTATCAAGTATGAAAACGTGAGGATGATTTATATCTTGCAATAAATCAGTAGTGGTTGCCACTATTTAAGGTATTCAAATGAAAATTATATATATAAAAAAAGTTAATGGTGGTTTTTTGAGAATGTTAGAGTTATAATCCATGCGCGGTACCATGTGGATGACGGTAGGGCAACCTATAAGGGAAACTCCATATAGGTTCTTCGAGCTCCAGGTTTATTTATCTGGGAGTATCTATTATTGCATCTTCTAGTATGTCTACATAAATCTCTTGAGGATCTACCTAATTCATGAAATCTCGAAAGGCGTACTCCATATTAGTTGTTTTTAATTTCATTTTTCTTTTTAAGTTAATTGCCGTCTCTTTTAACATGGCATTCTCTATTCCACCATTTGCATTCGCTTCTCTTTTATCTATCATTTATTTATCTTTTATTTTTCAATGTGCGTTTAATTTTATGCCCGTGATATCATTATTTCCTATTATGAGTTTTCTTTTAATTCTTATTGAATGTAATTCCTTCTCGTTATATTTCATTCGGTTCTCTTTTATATTGATTTCTTATTTTTTATTTTTAGTTTTTTTTAATTTTTTTTAATTTTTAATTCTCAATTACTTTTAAAAGTTATCCCATTAAACTCTTTTATTCACTTCATTCTATTTTATATTTTTTTTTTGTCGTTATTCTGAATATCCAATTTAATTTTCTATTTTCTTTGTTCATTTCCCATCGTTCATTAATTTCCAATTAATATCAAGGGGTCACTTCAATTCACTGCATGCACTCATGAGCCAGAGATTGGTGCAAACGTCGTTCTCCTCCAAGAACGTGCTAGCCCATATTCTTTTTTAATATGGTACTGAGTTCTCCACTGTACAGTGCAAAAAACGGCGTCGCTCGAGTGTTTTTCCGCTCTACCTCGCTTTGGCGCCACCTTCCTGTAGGTCGCTCCTCTCCCGCGAGTGTCTGCTTCGCTTTCCACAACATTTCCTGTAGGTCGTCGTGATTGCGTCGGTGTCGAGTTGCGAGGGGAGGTTTAGGGCAATTGAGAGGTGCTTCGCAGCTTCAGGGTGCTTCATTCGTGGTCGGGAGGTTTAGGGCGAGATTCGAGGTGTTTGGTAGGCGAGTGAGAGCTTTCTTTTAGGTCGCATTTGAGAGGTCTGAGTTTGGGAGGGAGAGCTTTTGGATCGGGGGGCGGACGAGTGGTTTTTCAGATCGTCGGAGCGTGCGTTGGGAAAGAAGACGAAGCAGCGGACGAGTGGTTTTTCACCTGCGAGTGCATTCACAGGTACATTTTTCCTCCACATTCTTAATCGAATCGGGTCTGTTTCCCGTGCAATGTGGCAATTTTTTACCTTCATTGGTTCTGTTGCTGCAAAATGTTGTAGATAGTATGTTCCGCCCAGTGGATTCTATTCCGCCGGATGAGGGCGACGGGTCTGTAGACGTCGTTCAAGTGCATGAAACTCTCGTCAATTTAAATTCTATAGTAGCCTCTGTCCTCCATGACTTCAGTATTGTGCATGCTTCGACATTGCTCGACCAAGGGCTTATTTGTCATTCTCAATCTTAATCGAAAATTTGTCATCCCGTGCATCGTGCCATCGCCGTGCAGAGTTTGCAGGCAGCTATGGCAGGGAGTTCATCTAGAGGGCCCGGGACCGCAAGAATCTGGGAGGACCCGTAAGTTTTTTTCTTAATCTCAAATTCTGTGCTTAGTGACATTTTTCCTTTATCACATCTCGAAATGCCTACGTCCCAGTCCGGCTTAAAAATCAGCTCCACCTCTTATATACTGTAAACACCAAGGTTTGAACATAAACTGTACGGAACTGAAAACATCTTCCAACAAAATAAACTGTACGGACACTGTAAATAACTTCAGTGATATCCGTTGATGCGATAATAATGTCTTTGGTCCATCGGGGGATCTCTCGATGCGTCAGTATCCCTTTCCACTCTTCCGGAACGGCATGCCATCGGGGGATCTCCCGATGACCACTCTGCACATAACCTTGGTCCATCGGGGGATCTCTCGATGCGTCAGTATCCCTTTCCACTCTTCCGGAACGGCATGCCATCGGGGGATCTCCCGATGACCACTCTGGCACATAACCTTGGTCCATCGGGGGATCTCTCGATGCGTCAGTATCCCTTTCCACTCTCTCGAACGGCAATGCCATCGGGGGATCTCCCGATGACCAATTTCACTTGAAATTACCATTGATGCATCACTATCCCCCTTACCAGTCTGTCGGGACGGCAAGCCATCGGGGGAATCTCCCGATGACCCACTCTGCACATTGTCCTTGTCCATCGGGGGGATCTCTCTGATGTCTTCGAATCCCCTTCCCATCCTGTGGGTATGGCAAGAACATCGGGGATCCTCGATGACCCACTCAGTACAACCATATTAATAAAACATAAACTTATAACCAGGTAAGCTCACCGAGGACAATGAACTGTATGGACAGCGCTATTTTGATTAGGGTGTCATAACGTTGGTCCATCGGGGGATCCCTCGCTGTGTTGGTATCCCCAAGCCTGACCCCGTAGGTATGGCAGAACATCGGGGGATCTCCCGATGACCTTAGTGCCCTTTCGTGCCTCTGATATTCTCAATGGTACTGTGAGATCATTGTTTCTACAATGTTAACTGATTTGGAGCAGGGATTTGACCAACAGTGATGTATGTCTGTTCTGCAGGAATGAACAGATAATGGAGCCACCACTGGACTTCAAGCCCGTTAAGCTGTACCCCTTTGTCGATCAGTGGATCCATAGCTACAATCACGTCGGAGAATCAATCCGTGCGCAGTTTACCGCTGCGATAAGAACGTCACCGAATGGGCCATGTCGTGGAAGGATACGGCAGCAGGCATGGCCGTCATTGTCCCCCATCTCACCTGTGACGGGCGGATCCATTCCCCGATTGGATTGAACGTTCTCGAACTGAAGGGCCTTGATGTGGGGACAGCTATCATGGTGGTGGAGGAGAAGATGCCGAAGTCCGATCGGACTGTAACTTATGGACTGATCCTCGACCTCGGCAAGCTCAGCCTGAATCAGTGTGCATCCCTCACTGCCAAGGGCTTGATGTACCTGCCGGAGGATAAGGCGAAGTGGACTCCGGCACAAATTGAAAACCAGTGGAACCTAATTGACGAGGCGCGAAGTGAGGTTGAAGCTGCTGCTCCTGTTCCATCGAAGACTCCGACTGCGACTACTCCTACGAAGACGCGGGGCACAAAAAGGAAATCTTCCTTGATCAATGACGGGGAAACTGCGGTGCCGGACACAGGGAAGGGCAAGAAGGGAAAGGGTGATGACAAGCTCACTCTACAGCAGTGTGTGACAATGTCAGCTTCGGATATT